>CM016616.1:111072253-111329074 GCA_005393395.2 Gossypium australe
TTATAATTTTATTAAAAATACTTTTATAATTTATTTGGACTTATATATATATTTTTGTAAATTTTTATAATTCTTATAAGTTTTTATGATTTCTTTTTATAATTTATTATAAGTTTATATCAATTTTAATATTATTTTTTTAATTTTAAATAACTTCAATAATTTTTTTTATAAATTTTAGGATTTTTTATATTTTTATGATCTTTTATATTATTTGTTAGGGATCGACCAATATAAACAACAAAATAGAAAAGGTAGAGAAGATTGAACAAAAATTTTATGTGAAAAACTCATTCGAAGAGGATAAAACCGTGGGCAAAAGAGGCTTCGACTTTTCACTAAATAAGTAAACAAACGAGAGAATAATATGAAGAAAATAAATCTAAATGTACTGTTAGTTGATGTGTTTAGGACTGCTATTTTTAGTGTTTGCTATTTTTAATGTTTTCTATTTTTAGGAGTTTTATTATTTGAATTTATGTTTGATGCTTAAGTTTAGGAACATATTATTAGTGGGTTGTTGTTTTCACTTAGTATAAATTGTGAACCTTGCTGAATAATATTCATCAGTTTAGTTTTCTTCATCTGTTCAGTTTTATTTTCTGATAAAATACTAACAATTAGTATCAGAGCTTTTTTCTTATGGGTCATGTGTTAGTGTTTGCTGCATTGTAACACCCCTTACTCCTATTCTACGCCGGAGCGGGTACGAGGCGTTACCGTACTTAACTCACATGGTCATACAACCTTGGGTTATCAAAATCTATTCCAAATTAAAACTTTACCATTCTCATATCTAACATCCTTATAATGGGCCAACAGGGCCCTAAACATACTTCCGGAAGGTTTCAGAAATAAATCAGAAACTTTTACACACTTAGAAAAATTTTACCTAAACAGGGGCCACACGCCCGTGTGAAATGGGATATGCTCGTGTGGGCAGGCCGTATGGTCACACACGCCCATGTCCCTCACCCATGGTCGACATTGACTTATTTCACATAGCCGGACACACGCTCGTGTCCCTAGACCGTGTCCCTCATACTGCCTCGACACGCCCGTGTCTCAGCCCGTGTGCCAAAACCTTGGCATTCTGTTTATGATGTCATCATCTCACTCTGGTCATACGGCCAAGGCACACGCTCGTGTCTTTAGACCGTGTGTCGAATTAAATTCCAATTTCAAGGTGCAGACTTCACATGGCCTGGGCACACGCCCATGTCTGTGGTCGTGCCTCCCACGGCCAAGACACACGGCCGTGTCTCTACCCGTGTATTTACTACAAAGCTTACTGACTTGTAAAACTAACATGCAGGAGACACACGGCCTGGTCACACATCCATGGGACTGACCGTGTGTCACACACGACCTAGAAACACGTCCGTGTGTCTACCCGTGTGGACAGGAACAAGGCTATTTGCCAAGCTCTTTCATCACCCTAATTCACTCAAGTTTAATTCCTCTTCTACCATCAAACGTTGCACACATATTCATAACCAAACAACCCAATCATATACCCTACACAATCATGAATAACCTCATTTTTCCATTGATTAATAGTATTGAGCCATTAACTATGGCCATGTACAAAAGAATTCATCTATAAGGAGCCAATACACACTTGGCCAAAATAACGAACATTTCACTTAGTCTAGCCCCTATACATGCCATACTCAAAATGCTAATTCAAAATATACTAAGATGAGCTAATAGCGTGGGTGATATTCCGATTATCTTCATATCCCGACTCGGCTCTTGACTCTATAAAACAAGGGAAAAAGAAAGGGAGTAAGCTTTAAAGCTTAGTAAGCTTACATGTAAACTATAAACATCATAACATGTGCTAATCAATAAATAGCATTTCACAATAAATAAAAGCATCCAACAATCCAAGATCATGCTTACTCATTCTTTCTTACCACATTCCCAACTATATCACAACCAAATGCTCTTATTATTTAACATACATCCCAGCACTTATCACCACAAGACCACATATAACAACACAACACAATTTCATGATAAGTCACTCTTAGAAATATCAAGCACTCGGTGGTTTCACACTTAGCCCACCATTTGTCTTAATCAGGTTGGTAACGCACATAGCCCACCTGTAACACCCCAAACCCAACCTAGAAGTTAGGCCCGAGTCTGGCGTGTCACATTGAAGTGTTTTAGCGAAAACCTTGTTTTCATTGAAAACCCCAAGTAATAAGACCCAAAGCCCAAAGCTCAATTCATCTAGGCCCAAAATTCGGGGCGTTACAATTCTACCCCCTTAAAGAAATTTCATCCTTGAAATTTCAAACTAACTATTAATCACACCGCTCAAGTCACACCACTATGCTTCGCTGCGCACTCTGATCCCAATAGTTTCAACATATACCCAAAACATCCACCTATTGCAAACATTTTCGACCCCACGCAGAAGAAGTACCAAATTCTGATTCAAATGTTTACAAAGCCCTAACACTTTCATGGCTTCTGCCGCGACCCATTGCACCTCGTCTAGCGCTCATCATCAATTCGTGTATTATCTGAATTAGAAATTTTATGAAGTATTAAGTGGAGTACTGTTTTCGCAGTCGTAAATCCTCTACAGTCTCAGTTCTCTATGGGCTTTAGTTTTACTCTAGGCATATTCTAAAAGTAGCCCACTATCTACAGTATAACAGTTCAAAATAACTAAGTATCAAGAGAACTTACTTGGTTCGACGTCGGAGACTCGGTGTGCCACACAGCAAGAATTTTTAAAATATTTTGACTCACTCGAAAATAGTTTTTTAACCCAAATACTAAGGCCCATTTCACAGCCTGAGCTTTGAAACCGGGCTCTGATACCATTAAATGTAACACCCCAAACGCAGCATAAAAGTTAGGCCCGAGTCCGGCGTGTCACATTGAAGTGTTTTAGCAAAAACTTTGTTTTCATTGAAACCCCAAGTAATAAGACCCAAAGCCCAAAGCCCAATTCATCTAGGCCCAAAATTCGGGGCGTTACACCACCAACAAGAATATTTACGGTGGTATTGCACATAGCCCACCAATTGGTGACATAAACGATGGTATCGCATACAGCCCATCATAAATAAGTATTAAGGTGGTATCGCACATAGCCCACCGTTCTTTATTACAGATAATATTCTACACTTACGTATCTATTTCAACATTCATATCCTACCAAGTCTAATTCTTTTAAAACATGAGTGACCTCAATCACACAATACTCCAATTAACAACAACGTGTGTATTTAAGATGCATCGTTTACACATAACTTACCTCGGTGCAAAATGCGTTAATTTGCGGTTTAATCTGAAACCTTGCCTTTTCCTCGGTCAAGGTTAACTCCACGCTCTTCTTGATCTATAACAACAAAATTTCAATCATTCATTTATTTTATGATCATAATACATCATAATCTCTACTTAGGCAAAAATGGTCGTTTTGCCCTTGTACTATGGCAAAAATATGATTTTGCCCCTAGGCTCGTAAACAATTTTTCATCACATTTTCTCATTAAACAAGCCTAGCTGAACATTTATTACTCTTATAACTACTCATAATTCCAATTATTTCATGCATTTATTACAGAATTTCAATCTTTGCATTCAAGTCCTATTTAGGTGTTTTCATGCTAACAACTTTCACAAAAGTTGTTTCTCATCTCACTAACATTAATTTTCTTCCATAAAAACTCAGCTAACAACATAAACTCTCTCATGGCAAGTCCCTAAACTTTCAACCATTTAACAAATTAGTCCCCTCATTAGCTAGCTTAAGCTTTGGGGACTCCAAAAGTACAAAAATCATCAAAAATAATCATCAAAAGGACTTACTTGCAAGGATGAGATGTAGCTGAAATTTTCAAGCTTCAAAACCCTTAAGCTTGCTGATATTTTCGGTGGGAGAGGAAAAGAAAATTAAAAGATGATACCCTTTTTTTTATTTAATCTGATTTTATTCATTTAGTCAACTAATGTCACCAACCCTTGTCAAATTTTAATTCTCTTGTCCCCCTTGGCCAGCCAGCACCTCTAGGAAGGCATAATTGCACTTTAAGGACCTCAATTTTATATTCTGTAACTATTTGACACCTTTAGCTTGTAATTTGAAACTTTCATACTTCACGCGATTTAGTCCTTTTTTGAAATTAAGCCTACAATCACTAAAATTAAAGCACCAAAATTTTCATGCATCAGTTTAAACATGTTACAACACATAAAATATTATTAAAAATAATTTTCCTCAACCTCGAATTAATGGTCCTGAGACCACTATTCCGACTAGCCCCAAAATCGGGCAGTTACATGCATTATAGAAGCTGAAATTAATTTCTCTTCGATTGTGCCACCTATTTTTGATAGAAATAATTATTAGATTTGGACAGTGCAAATAGAGACTTACCTGGAGGCTATAGATCTTTGGGAAGCAATGGAAGAAGACTACGAGATTCTTACATCGTCTACCTATAAAACCCCTTACTCGTATCCGACGCCAGAACCGGGCACGACGCATTACCGTACTTAACTTGCTCAAATATACAACATCGGGCCATCCAATTTCATTTCAACTTAAAACTTTTCATTCGAGATCATAGCGTCCCTATTATAGGTCTACGTATCCCAAAACATACATATCGAACGGCTCGGGATTAAACTAGAAACTTTTGAAAACTTAGAAAATTTTTGCTCAAAGCAGGGCTACACGCCCGTGTGGAAAGAAACACACCCGCGTGGGCAAGCCGTGTGGTCACACACGCCCATGTTCCTAGCCCATGTGGATTTTATTTTTCATCTTCGAACCTATAGGGGTTTTCACATGGCCCGACACACACCCGTGTCTATGGCTTGTGTCCCTCACACGACCATGACATGCCCGTGTCCTCACCCGTGTGTGAAAACCTTGACATTTTGTTTATGATGCCATCAAACACTTAGAGGCACACAGCCTAGTCACACGCCCATGTGCTGGCCCGTGTGACGAACTGAATTTTCGCAATTTAGATGCAGAGGACACACGGCCTAGACACACGCCCATGTGTCTACCCATGTGGACAATTAAAAGGCTATTTACCAAGCCTATTGCCACCCTGAAAAGTAATCACACTTATACCACATCAATGCAACACACTTCATGGAAATAAAGCACTTCTATTATCCACAACCAAGGCATCCACACCTTAATTCTCTTCTACAGTCATCAAATATATATACACTTTACTCATTTTTCATCCAATTGCACAAGCATGCACTTCATGAATTCCATCATCATTTAATATATATGAAACTTAACAAATATTGACCAATTCCAATAGTCATTTACAAAATGAATGAGTAGCATTAATAGCCAACACATTGGCTAATCAATATGACATATAACAAAATGACCAAGTTCCTATACGTGCCATACTCGAAATTAATCAAACTTTGCTATACCAAAGAGTAGTTGATAGTGTGATCCGAACTCCGACGTCCCATGATCCCCGAGCTAGCTTGGCGATACTACAAGGAAAAGGGAAATGAGAGGGGTAAGCATAAAGCTTAGTAAGTTTGCATGAAATAAATAGCAACATAAAGACTTATGATAGGATCCATTCATCTCATTAAATAATAGCAACACAAGTTCTCAAGCACTTGACACAACTTACTCATGTTTACTCTTACCAATCGCATATCACATTTCAGATTCATATCTCATATTTTACTCATGGGTACCTGTATCACGTCATGACATAATTTAGCACTTATGCTATCTTGAACATAAACTTAGCTCTTTACCAGTTGAACTACTTGGAATATTGAAGGATACTCAATCTCATCATACATGTAACACGATGCCAATGCCATATCCCAGATATGGTCTTACATGGGATCACATCTTGAAGCTGATGCCATATCCCAGATATGGTCTTACACGGGATCTCTTGTCTCGATGTCAATGCCATATCCCTGATATGGTCTTATACGAGATCGTATATCAATCGATGCCATGTCCCAGACATAGTCTTACACAAGATCTCCATTTGGTGTCGATGCCATGTCCCAGACATGGTCTTATATGGGACCTTCATTTGGTGCCGATGCCATGTCCCAGACATGGTCTTACACGGGACCCTTTTTGTCTTATGTTGTGACAATGATATCCTTGCTATTCCTAATGTTTAACCAGGACTTCAACTTAACATAATTTCATTATAATCTCATCGAGGCATTATTAATCGATTTAATAGAAATAATATTCATTTCTCATAATATCAAGCAATTAAAAACATAATAGCATTATGTAGCTTTAATTTCACACAAACTTACCTCGGTACCAAAATATTTGTGGAATTGTTCAATTTAGTCCACAACCTTGTCCTTGCCTCGGTTTCAGTCCGGGCTTCGTGTTTCTTGATTTATAATAAAAATTTCACTTGTTTAATACTCACATAGACTAAAATAACCCATGAATCCTACTTTGGCAAAATTATGATTTTGCCCCTAAACTTTTACATAATTACACTTTTGCCTCTAGGCTCGTAAAATGATTTTTATCCAATTTCTTGTGTTTCAAGACTAGCCAAATGTAACACCCTTTACCCGTATTCGACGCCGCAACAGGATACGAGGCGTTACCAGACTTATACACAAGCAATTATGCAAAACCAAGACATGACTTTCCACTCAAAATTAAAACTTTTCATATCACCTCTTAAACAAGCTTACGAGGCCTAAATTACACTTTAGGAACGGTTCGGGATCAAATCGAATGCTTTAAAAGGTCTCTAGAAAGGCTTAGAAAATTTTCATCAAATAGTCCACACGCTTGTGTGGAACTTCACATACCCGTGTTCCACACCCGTGTAAATTTATTTCTCATTTCAAACCTACAGGGGTTTTCACACAACCTGACACACGCCCATGTCCCTCACACGGCCATGACACGCCCGTGTCTTAGCTCGTGTGCAAAAACCTTGACATTTTGTTTCTGGCGTCATCACCTCATAAATGTCACACGGCCAAGGCACACGCCCGTGTCCTTCGACCGTATGGCGAATTAAATTTCAAATTCAGATGCAAACTTCACACGACCTGGGCACACGCCCATGTCTCATCCCGTGTGGTTACTACTAGGCATTCTGACTTGCCAACTTAGCATGCAGGGGGACACACAGCCAAACCACACGCCCATGGGGCAGATCGTGTGTCACACACAGCCTAGACATACGCTCGTGCGCCTACCCGTGTGGACAAGAATAAGGCTATTTGCCAAGCTCTTTCTGCCACCCTAACTCATACAAACATAAATCACATCAAACCATCAACTCATTCATGCATAATTAAACCAAGTAAATCAACCATGAAACTTGTACATTCATGAATAACCTCATCATTTCATAGATTAATAAGAAAGAGCCATCAACTATGGCCTTATAGAAATGAATTCATCTTTGAATAAGCCAACACATTTGGCCGAAACAATATGACATTCAACTAAGTCTAGTCTCTATACATGCCATACTCAAGATGCTAAATCTAACTATACCAAGATGTGTGGATAGTGTGGGTGATCCTCTAACTATCTCTGTATCTTGAGCTGGCTCTTTGACACTATAAAACAAGGGAAAAGAGAAGGGAGTAAGCTTTAAGCATAGTAAGTCTATATGTAAACAATAAACATCATATCACAAACTTGTCAATCAAGAACATTACATATTAAATAAAAGCAATTCAGATCCTCATAACCATACTTACTCATTTACAACCTTACCACATCCCAAACACATATCATAAAACATAGCTCACATTTACATGCACTTATACCCTGCACTTATTACCACAAAGCCACGTGTAATTTCACTTAGACAAGTTTCTCGATGAACACTTCAGAATAATGCAAGATACCCGGTGGTTTCGCACACAATTTACCATTAAATATTAATAAGGTGGTATCGCACACAGCCCACCAAAATTACTTATTCATGGATTTTAACCGTATCATTTTCCATTTCCGAAGGTTCATCTGAGAATTTCCTCACTTTCTATCATTTAATAAATAACAACAATATTCATTCCCCTTTCACCTAATGCATTTATAGGTAAAAACATACGTAATAAGGATGTA
Organism: Gossypium australe; assembly: GCA_005393395.2. Classification (NCBI taxonomy): domain Eukaryota; kingdom Viridiplantae; phylum Streptophyta; class Magnoliopsida; order Malvales; family Malvaceae; genus Gossypium; species Gossypium australe. Next base: position 111,080,361 of record CM016616.1, read on the forward strand.
TTGCTTACACATAAACTTACCTCGATACAAAATATGTCAATTTGCAATTTAGTCTGTAACATTGCCTTTTCCCCGGTCAAGGTTGATTCCATGTTCTTCTTGATCAATAATGATAAAATTTACTCATTTAATCACTACATAAATCAAGACACTTCAGAATTTCTACTTTGGCAAAAAAATATCGTTTTGCCCTTAGACTTTGGCAAAAATTACGATTTTACCTCTAGGCTCGTAAATCATTTTTCATCAAATTTCCTCATTTAACAAGCCTAGGTGAACATTTATTACTCTTATAAGAACTCACAATACCAATCATTTCATGCATTTACTACCCATTTTACAACCTTTACAAAAAGGTCCTTTTAGGTGTTTTCATGGAAAAACTTTTTTCAAAAGTTGTTTATTTAACAACCATAATTCATCTTCTTCCCTAAAAACTCAGCAAATAACATAAGCACTCTTATGGAAAATCCCTAAACTTTCAACCATTTTGTAAAATAGTCCCCTATTTAGCTAGCTTAAGCTTTAAGGGTTCCAAATGTACAAATATTATCAAGAAAGACCACTAAAATCACTTACTTGCAAGGAGGATATGTTGCTGAAAATTTCAAGCTCCCAAACTCTTATTCTTGCTAGAATTTTTGGTGGAGGAAGAAGATGGTAAAAAAAATATGATAGCTTTCTTGTTTTTGTTTTATTTTATTCAATAATCACCTAACACCACCAAACATTGACTAAATTAAGCCTCTTGTCCCCCTATGGTCGGCTATGACCATTAGAAAGGCCTAATTTCACATTAAGGGTCTCCAATTAAATTTTATAGCTATTTGACACCTCTAGCTTGTAAATTAAAACTTTCGCACTTTATGCGATTTAGTCCTTTTTCGCTATTAAGCTTGTAATCACAAAAATTAATACACCAAAATTTTCATGCACTCATATAATTATGATGTAACACATAAAATAATATTAAAAATAATTTCTCTGGTCTAAGATTAGTGGTTCTGAAACCACTGTCTCGACTACCCCGAAATCGGGATGTTACAACTCTCCCCCTTTAGAGATTTTCGTCCCCAAAAATCTTACCGGTAAAGAGGTTTGGGTATTGTTCTCTCCTGGCTTCTTCCAGTTCCCATATAGCCTCTTCTACACCATGTTTTTGCCACAACACTTTCACTAAGGCTATACTTTTGTTCCTCAACTATTTAACCTCATGAGTCAAAATCTTAATTGGTTCCTCTTCATAGGTCATATCCGGTCTTATCTCAATTTCATTTGGAGGAATCACATGAGAAGGATCGGAAGGATATCGTCGCAACATCGACACATGAAACACGTTGTGTATTCTCTCTAGTTCTGCCGGCAAGGCTAACTTGTATTCTACCGGTCCAATCCTTTCAATAATCTCATACGGGCCTATGAATCGCGGACTTAATTTACCCTTTCAACTAAATCTTAATATTTTCTTCCACGGAGATACTTTCAGGAATACTTTATCGCCCACCTGAAACTCAATTTCTTTCCTTTTAAAATCCGCGTATGACTTTTGTCTATCTGAAGCAGCTTTCAAACTATTACGGATCACTTTCACTTTCTCTTCGGTTTCTCTAACTAAATCAACCCCGTGAATCTGATTCTCTCTAAGCTCGGTCCAGTATAAATGAGTCCGGCACTTGCGACCATATAATGCTTCGTACGATGCCATCCGTATACTCGACTGATAACTGTTGTTGTAGGCAAATTCAACCAAAGGTAGATATTTTTCCAACCTACCTTCGAATTCTAAAACGCAACATTGGAGCATATTCTCGAGAACTTGAATCACTCTTTTGGATTGACCATCAGTTTACAGATGGGACGCAATACTGAAATTCAATTTTGTACCCAAGGCTTCTTGCAACATTCTCCAAAACCTTGAAGTAAACCTTGGATCTCTAATCGAGATAATAGACATAGGCACCCCATGTAATCTCACAATTTCGGTAAGATACAGCTCTGCCAACTTGTCAAGTGAGTAATCAACACGTACCAGTATAAAGTGAGTTGATTTCGTTAATCTATCAATGATAACCCACACAGCATCTTTCTTTTTCGGAGTCATAGGTAACCCCGTTACAAAATCCATCGTGATTCGGTCCCACTTCCATTCGGGAACCATCACTGACTGAAGTAAACCCGAAGGTACTTGATGCTCGACTTTCACTTGTTGACAGATCAAACACCTTGAAACAAACTCAGACATGTCTCTTTTCATACCCAGCCACCAATACAATTTTTTCAAATCATTATACATTTTTGTACTGCTCAGATGTACTGACAAACAACCATCGTGTGCTTCATGTAAAATTCCCTGAATCAACTCATCATCTTTCGGTACACAAACTCTATAACGATACATCAAACAATCATCTAAACCAACCTGAAAATCAGAGTTATTTCTCGATTCACACTGAGCTCTCTTAACTTGCATTTCACTATCATTCTTTTGAGCTTCACAAATCTGCTGAAGAAATAATGGTATAGCCCTCAACTCGGCCAAAATAGAACCATCATCAGACAATGCTAAGCTTGTACTCATAGCTCTCAAAGCATATAGGGATTTTCTGCTCAAGGCATCCGCGACCACATTCGCTTTCCCTGGATGGTAATTGATCACTAGCTCATAATCTTTCAATAGCTCAAGCCACCTCCGTTGTCACAAACTCAAGTCCTTTTGGGTCATCAGGTACTTCAAACTTTTTCAATCGGTAAAGATTCGACATTTTTCACCATATAAATAATGACACCAAATTTGGCAGCCAAGTCCAAATCGTTCGTCGGATAATTCTTTTCATGTGGTTTTAGCTGTCTCGAGGCATAAGCTACTACTTTTCCTTCTTACATCAACACACAACCAAGACCATTCATTGGTGCATCACTGTAGATTACAAACTCCTTTTCCGACTCCGGTTATACTAAAATCGGGGCTTCAGTCAACAATGCTTTCAATTTCTCAAAACTCTGTTGGCACCTCTCGGTCCATTCAAACTTAACATCTTTATGTATCAATCTCGTCATCGATGTAGCAATCATGGAGAACCCTTTAGCGAACCGTCTGTAGTAACCCGCTAAGCCTAAAAATGTAACAGCTCGATTTAGGGCCTACTCAAAATAGTGGTTGCGAGACTGCAAATCCAAAGTAGAAATATATGTTTTATGATTTCTATGAGGCTTATGATGTGTTTGCATGACTGTGTGAAAATTTCATGAGGAAATTTTATTTATTAATGATCAAATTGTCCATTAGGACTAAATTGCAAAGATTAAAAAATATGAGATCCTAGAAGATTTAAGTATGAAATAGAATTATAAAAATCACTAGAGGTCCTTATTTAGCAATTAGACCATTAAATGTCAAGATGGACAAAAATAGACATGGGAAGGAAAAATCTCAAGAAAGGGCCATAAGGGCATTTTTTTCATTTGGTTAATAAAAGAATTAAAAGGGAAAAATAAGTCAAAGTCTTGTCCATCTTCTTTCTCTAAGTGCCAAAATTTTCAAGGAGACATAGCTAGGGTTTCTTCAACTTCCAAGCTTGATAGTAAGTGCATCCTAGCCCCGTTTTTAATGTTATTCGTATTTTTGAGATCATCGTAGCTCGATTTAGCTATTTCTAGCTATATTTTGAGCTAGAGTTTTTGTTCAAAAAATTACCCATGTATGACATGCATGTATTTTGATGTTTTATGGAAGAATATGAAAGTTTGATGTATGATAAATAGCTTTTTCTAAGTGATTTTCATGAAAAATGCATAAAAGGACCAAATTGTAAAAGTTATAAAAATTGTCATACATGAGTGAAATAGTGGAAATTAGGGGTTGTTGTAGTTAAGAAAATAATTCGGCTAGGCTTAAAGTACAAGAAAGTTGAATAAAAATCATTTTACGAGCTTAGGAGCAAAAGTGTAATTATGAGAAAGTTTAGGGGCTAAATCATAATTTTCCAAAATATGATTCATGAGTCAATTTAATCAATGTGAGTATTAAACAAGTGAAGTTGTTATTATAGATCAAGAAACACGAAGCTCAGACTGAAACCGAGACAAGAGCAAAGTTGTGGACTAAATCAAACATCCACCCCTATTTTGAGGACTGAGGTAAGTTTGTGTGAAATTAAAGCTTCATAAATTTTTTTTATATTTATATTTTGAATTTCTTGATATTATGACAAAGAATATCACATCTATGAAAATCAACTAATGATGCCTCGATGAGAAAATGATGATAATATGTCAAGTTGAAGTCCCGGTTGAAGATTTGGACTAACGAGGATACCTATGTCATAACATGAGATAAGGAAGGTCCCATTTAAGACCATGTCTAGGACATGACATCAGCACTGAATGTAGGTCTCGTATAAGACCATGTCTGGGACATGGCATCGGCACCGAATAAGGAAGGTCCCGTATAAGACCATGTTTGGGACATGGCTTCGGCACCAAAGGAAGATCTCGTGTAAGACCATGTCTGGGACATGGCATCGGCATCTATGTATGATCTCGTATAAGACCATGTCTGGGACATGTCATCAACCTAAGAGATCTCGTGTAAGACCATATCTGGGATATGGCATTGGCATCGTGATACATGTCTGATGAGATTGAGTATCCTTCAATATTTCCAGTAGTTCAACGTGAAAAAGAGCTAAGTTATGTAAAGATGATAAAGAGTTAAGTTATACAAAGATGACAAAGAGTTACATTTAAGTTAAGGATGATAATGATTTAAGTTTATGTTCAAGATAGCATAAGTGCTAAATTATACAGGTACCATGAGTAAAATACGAGTTATGAAACCATAATGTGATATGTGATGGGTAAGAGTAAGTATGAGTAAGTATGACTAAGTACTTGAGAACTTGTGTTGTTATTTTTCTATGAGATGAATGGATTTTACCATGAGTACTTATGTTGCTATTTTTAATTCATGCAAACTTACTAAGCTATATGCTTACCCCTCTCTTTTCCCTTTTCCTTGTAGTTTCGCCAAGCTAGCTCGGGGATCATAAAATGTTGGAGCTTAAATCACACTATCAATCATTCTTTTGGTATAGTAAAGTTGATTTATTTTGAGTACGGCATGTATAGGAAACATGGTCATTTTGTTATGTCATAATTGAAAACCAAGTGTTGGCTATTATTGTACTCACTCATTTTGTAAATGGCCATCGAGAATTGGCCAATATTTTTCAAGTTCCATATATTCAATGATGATGAGTTTTATGAAGTGAAAGTTCATGCAAATGATAGAGTAAAATGTGAAGTGTAAGAATGATAATTTAGGGACTTTTCATAGTGTATTATTGCCATGTTATGTATTGCTTGTGGTGGTATATGTGTGTTTATGTTTCAGGGTGGCAATTGGCTTGGAAAATAGCCTTATATTAGTCCACACAGGTAGACACACGGGCGTGTGTCTAGGTCGTGTGTGACACACAGTCAGCCCCATGGGTGTGTTGATAGGCCGTGTCTCCCTTGCATCAGATTTGCCAGAATTCAATTCATCACACGGGCCAGCACACGGGCATGTGCCTAGGCCGTGTGCCCCTTAAGATGTTGCTGACGTCATAAACAGAATACCCAGGTTTTTCACACACAGATGAGAACATGGGCGTGTCTAGGTCTTGTGAGGGACACGGGTCATTGACATGGGTGTGTGTCCGACCGTGTGAAAACCCCTGTAGATTCGAATTGAAAAATAAATTTCGCACGGGCTGGGAACAAGGGCGTGTGTGACCATACGGCCTGCCCACACAGGCGTGTTCCATTTCACACGGGCGTGTGCCCCTGTTTAGGCAAAAATTTTCTAAGAGCGTAAAAGTTTTCGGTTTAATTCTAAAACCTTCCGTATGTATGTTTTGGGCCTCGTAGGCCCATTATAAGGATGTTATGTATATGAATGAGAAGTTTTAAGTTGAAATGAAATTTTATAGCATAATGTTGTATGTTTAAGAAAGTAAAGTTCGGTAATGCCTCGTATCTGGTTCCAGCGTCGAACACGGGTAAGGGGTGTTACATTTAGTGGTATCAGAGTTACGGTTTAGTCAATTCTCGGACTAACGTAGCGTATTCATGAGTTTAGCTATACATGCCATACATATGAGTATTTACATAATGATAATGTGACGGCTCTTGACGGTTTAAATTGTGTTTTTATATAGTAAATGGATCCTAATAGAGCTGTGGCGGATGATGTAGAAAGTAACGCATCGGCTCCTGCCGAAGGGACGGTGCCGAATGAAAATGAGAATAGACCAACTACTGTAAGCCAAAGAGGAGGAGAAGAGGTTAGGGAAGCCTTTCTGCACATGATGAATTCGTGGTATATAGAGTTCGTTCGCACGAACCCAAATGCGCAACCCCCTCTACCCCTACCTATTCCTCAGCCTACCCTTGTATCTCCCCAAATGGTAGAAGTGGTAAGAAGAGAAAAGCCTCCGGTATAGAATTCGAAAACAACGAGCCGAGGAATTCTGGGCTAATAAAGATGATGATCCGAAAAGAGTAGAAGTCTGGCCTGAAAATACCATCAGGGTATTTGATAAGTTATCTTGCACACCTAAAGAGTGCATGAAGTGTGTGGTGTCTCTTTTGAGAGATTCCGCTTATGTGGTGGAACACCCTTGTGTCGGTTGTACCAAGGAAAATGATCACATGGGAGTTTTTCCAAGAAGAGTTTCGGAAGAAGTATATTAGCCAGAGGTTTATCGACCAGAAAAGAAAGGAATTCCTTGAACTGAAACAAGGTTGGATGATAGTAACTAAGTATGAGCATGAGTTTGTAAGGCTTAGCAAATACGCTCGATAGTGTGTGTCCACTGAAGCTATTATGACTAAACGGTTTGAGGACAGGTTAAGTGAAGATATCTAATTATTTGTTGGTGTCCTCGAACTGAAGGAATTTGTTGTACTAGTGGACCGGGCTTGTAAATCCAAGGAGTTGGTTAAAGAGAAAAGAAAAGCTGAAATGGAGTCTCATGACTCAAGAAAAAGACAACTAAACAAGTCGTTTCAGTCCTCCTCCAAGAAGTCAAGAGATTTCCCTACCCGATCAGCTACTTCAACTGGGTTTTCGAATAGAAGTAAGGGTAAACAGTACTCAAGGTCTAAAGCACAGACCACTTTAGTTGCTAGTGTTGGCAACACTCGACCTAATAGACAGGAATGCCCACAGTGTGGTAGACGTCACCCCGGTGAGTGCCGAGCACATGAGAGGGCCTATTTTAAGTGTGGTTCCCAATATCATTTTATTAGAGAGTGCCCTAAGATGGTTGAAAACGAGAAAATTTAGAGTGCAAGATTGGGAAGCACTACTAGAGGGAGACAACAGAGAAACCCGGGAAGTGGAACGAGTAGTAAGAATACACCCAGAGAGCAGGCTGCGAGATCTAAGGGTAGAGCGCCTGTGAGGACTTATGCCATTTTCACTCGCCAAGAGGCATCATCCCCTGATGTAATTACCGGGTACATTTTCTCTCCATGATACTAATGTTGTTGCTTTATTTGATCCGGGGTGTACCCATTCATACATTTGCATGAAATTAGTATCTAGTATAAGCATGCCTTTTGAGTCTACAGAGTTTGTCATAAAAGTGTCCAATCTTTTAGGCAAAAGTGTATTAGTTGATAAGGTATGCAAAGATTGCCCATTGATGATTAGAGGTCATTATTTTAAGGCAAATCTCATGCTATTGCCATTTGATGAATTCGATAAAATTGTTGGTATGGATTGGTTAACTGCTCATGATGTGATAGTAAATTGTGGAAAGAAATACATTAAATTGAGATGTGAAAATGGGGACACTCTTCGTGTTGAATCAGATGAACAGGGCAGATCGCCTGTAGTGATCTCTCATATGTCTGCCCAGAGGTATGTAAGAAAGGGATATGAAGCATATCTTGCTTTTGTTATGAATACTAAGGAGACTGAGTTAAAAATTGTATCAGTGCCGATAGTATGTGAGTATCCAAATGTATTCCCAGAAGATTTGCCAAGGTTTCCTCCGGTCAGAGAGGTTGAATTTGGCATTGAGTTGGCTTCTGGTACTGCACCTATATCGATTGCTCCATACAAAATGGCTCCAACTGAGTTGAAGGAATTGAAGGCATAGTTACAAAGGTCGACATACAAAGGTTTTGCAAGGCCGAGTTATTCTCCATTGGGTGCTCCAGTATTGTTTGTGAAAACGAAAGATGGTTCCATGAGATTATGTATAGAGTACCGGCAGCTTAATAAGGTAACCGTGAAGAACAAGTACCCATTGCCAAGGATCGATGATCTGTTCGATCAATTGAAGGGAGCCACTGTGTTTTCCAAGGTAGACTTGAGGTCAGGATATTACCAGTTGAGAGTAAAAGACTCAGATGTGTCGAAAACTGCATTTCGGACGAGGTATGGGCACTACGAATTTTTAGTTATGCCTTTTGGTTTAACAAATTCCCCTACTGTGTTTATGGATTTAATGAATCGTATCTTCTAACCGTATCTGGATAAATTTGTTGTTGTTTTTATTGATGATATACTGATATATTCTCGTGATGAGAATGAGCACGCCAAGCACTTGAGAACGGTTTTACAGGTTTTACGAGATAATTAGTTATATGCCAAGTTTATCAAAAGTGAGTTTTGGCTCAAAGAGGTTGGATTTTTGGGGCACATTGTCTCGGGAGATGGAATCCGAGTTGACTCGAACAAGATTTCAACTATTATTGATTGGAAACTGCCGAGGAATGTATCAAAGGATAGAAGTTTTCTGGGCCTAGCTGGCTATTACAGACGGTTTATCAAGGGGTTTTCTATGATAAATACTCCAATGACGAGGTTATTACAAAAAGAGGTAAAGTTTGAATGGACAGAAAAGTGCCAACAAAGTTTCGAGAAACTAAAGGCATTGTTGACTAAGGCTCCAGTTCTAGTGCAACCTGAACCGGGAAAAGAATTTGTGATTTACAGTGATGCATCCTTGAATGGATTGGGTTGTGTACTTATGCAAGAGGGAAAGGTGATAACATAAGCCTCCAGACAGTTAAAGCCGTATGAGAAAAATTACCCGACACATGATTTAGAGTTGGCTTCCATTGTGTTTTCATTGAAGATATGGAGACATCATTTGTATGGTGAAAAATGTTAGATATTCACCAATCGTAAGAGCTTTAAGTACTTGATGACTCAAAAGGAATTGAACTTAAGGCAAAGAAGATGATTAGAGTTGATAAAGAATTATGAGTTAGTAATTGACTACCACCCGAGAAAAGCGCATGTATTCGCCGATGCTTTGAGTAGGAAATCCTTATTTGCATTAAGGGCTTTGAATACTCGGGTGACTTTATCAGAGGATGGTTCTATTCTAGTTGAGTTGACGGCTAGACCGATGTTTCTCCTAGAGATTTGTGAAGCTCAGAAAGATGATTGTGACTTGCAAGTCAAAAAAATTCAATGCGAGTCGGGTGATGAGTCCGACTTTCGAATTAATTCTGATAGATGCTTAATGTTCAGAGATAGAGTCTGTGTACCAAGGAATGAAGAGCTTATTCGGAATATTTTACATGAGGCATATAGCGGATGTCTATCTGTACATCCGGGCAGCACAAAAATGTATAATGATATGAAGAAATGGTATTGGTGGCCGAGTATAAAGAAAGATATTTCCGAGGTTGTATCAAAATGCTTGATTTGTCAGCAAATGAAAGCTGAACACCAAGTACCTTCGGGTTTGCTTCAACCTATTATGGTTCCCAAGTGGAAATGGGACCGTGTTACTATAGACTTTGTAACGGGTTTGCTGTTGACACCGAGCAAGAAAGATGCCTTATGGGTTATGGTAGATAGACTTACGAAGTCAGCCCATTTCATACATGTACGTGTCAATTATTCACTTGATAAGTTAGCAGACTTGTATGTTTCAGAGATTGTAAGACTACATGGAGTGCCTTTGTCGATTATATCGGACAGAGATCCGAGATTCACGTACAGATTTTGAAAAAAAGTTGCAAGAAGCTTTGGGCACAAAGCTGAGTTTTGTACAGCTTTTCACCCACAAACCGACGGACAGTCGGAGAGATTAATACAGATCCTTGAAGATATGCTTCAGTGTTGTGTTCTTGAATTTCAAGGCAGCTTGGAAAAGTATTTACCGTTGGTAGAGTTTGCCTACAATAACAGTTTTCAGTCGAGCTTGAAAATGGCACCTTACGAGGCTTTGTATGGGCGTAAGTGTCGAACACCTTTATATTGGATTGAACTTAAGGAAAATCAGATTCATGGGGTCGATTTGGTTAGAGAAACCGAAGAGAAGGTAAAGATAATCCGTGATTGTTTAAAAGTTGCTTCCGATAGAGAAAAATCCTATTCGGACTTGAAACGAAAAGAGATAGAATTTCAAGTTCGTGATAAGGTGTTCTTAAAAGTGTCACCATGGAAGAAAGTTTTCAGATTTGGCCGGAAAGGCAAATTGAGTCCGCATTTTATCAGACCGTATGAGATCACCGAGAGGATAGGGCTGGTGGCCTATCAATTAGCTTTTCCGTCTGAATTGGAAAAGATTCATGATATGTTCTACGTGTCGATGTTACGTCGTTACTGATAAGATCTTTCGCATGTGATTACACCGACAGAGGTTGAAATTCAATCCGACATGACTTATGGCGAAGAACCAGTTAAGATTTTGGCACGATAAGTCAAACAGTTAAGGAATAAAAGTATAGCCCTTTCTAAAGTATTGTGGCAAAGACATGGGGTACAAGAGGCTACATGGGAGCAGAGGAGGCTATGAGAAATCAGTATCCAAACCTTTTCACCGGTAAGATTGTCGGGGACGAAAATCCCTAAGGGGGAGAATTGTAACAGCCTAATTTAGGGCCTAGTCAGAATAGTGGTTGCGAGACCACAAATCCGAAGTAGAAATATATGTTTTACAATTTCTATGAGGCTTATGATGTGTTTGCATGATTGTGTGAAAATTTCAAACGAAAATTTTATTTATTAGTGATCAAATTGTCCATTAGGACTAAATTGCGAAGATTAGAAAATTTGAGATTCTAGAAGATTAAAGTAAGAAATAGAATTATAAAAATTACTAGAGGTCCTTATTTAGCAATTAGACCATTAAATGTCAAGATGGACAAAAATGGACATGGGAAGGAAAAATCTCAAGAAAGGGCTTTAAGGGTATTTTTGTCATTTGGTTAATAAAAGAATTGAAAGGGAAAAATAAGTCAAAATCTTGTCCATCTTCTTCCTCTAAGTGCCGAAATTTGCAAGGAGACATAGCTAGGGTTTCTTCAACTTCCAAGCTTGATAGTAAGTGCATCCTAGCCCCATTTTTAATGTTCTTCGTATTTTTGAGATCCTCGTAGCTCGATTTAGCTATTTCTAGCTATATTTTGAGCTAGGGTTTATGTTAAAAAATTTACCCATGTATGAAATGCATGTATTTTGATGTTTTGTGGAAGAATATGAAAGTTTGATGTATGATAAACATATTTTTCTAAGTGATTTTCATGAAAAATGCATAAAAGGGCCAAATTGTAAAAGTTATATAAATGGTCATACATGAGTAAAATAGTGGAAATTGGGGACTGTTGTAGTTAAGAAAATAATTCGGCTAGGCTTAAAGTACAAGAAAGTTGAATAAAAATCATTTTACGAGCTTAGGGGCAAAAGTGTAATTATGAGAAAGTTTAGGGGCTAAATCATAATTTTCCAAAATATGATTCATGAGTCAATTTAATCAATGTGAGTATTAAACAAGTGAAATTTTCATTATAGATCAAGAAACACGAAGCTCGAACCAAAGCCGAGGGAAGAACAAAGTTGTGGATTGAATCGAACATCCACCCCTGTTTTGAGCACCGAGGTAAGTTTGTGTGAAATTAAAGCTTCATAGTGTTTTTTTATATTTTTATTTTGAATTGCTTGATATTATGAAAAAGAATATCATATCTATGAAAATCGACTAATGATGCCTCGATGAGAAAATGATGAGAATATGTCAAGTTGAAGTTTCAGTTGAAGATTCGGAATAATGAGGATACCTACGTCACAACATGAGATAAAGAAGGTCTTGTATAGGACCATTTCTGGGACATGGCATCGGCACCGAATGTAGGTCTCGTATAAGACCATGTTTGGGACATGGCGTCGGCACCGAATAAGAAAGGTCCCGTATAAGACCATGTCTAGGACATGGCTTCGGCACCAAAGAAAGATCTCGTGTAAGACCATGTCTGGGACCAGGCATCGGCGTCTATGTACGATCTCGTATAAGACCATGTCTAAGACATGGCATCGACATCGAGCTAAGAGATCCCGTGTAAGACCATATCTGGGATATGGCATCGACATCAAGAGGTAATCCCATGTACGACCATATCTGGGATATTGCATTGGCATCGTGGTACATGTTTGATGCGATTGAGTATCCTCCGATATTTCGAGTAGTTCAACGTGAAAAAGAGCTAAGTTATGTGAAGATGATAAAGAGTTAAGTTATACAAATATGACAAGAAGTTACATTTAAGTTAAGGATGAAAATGATTTAAGTTTATGTTCAAGATAGCATAAGTGCTAAATTATGTGATGAAGTGATACAGGTACCATGAGTAAAATATGAGTTATGAAACCATAATGTGATTTGTGATGGGTAAGAGTAAGTATGAGTAAGTATGTCTAAGTACTTGAGAACTTGTGTTGTTATTGTTCTATGAGATGAATGGATTTTACCATGAGTACTTATGTTGCTATTTTTAATTCATGCAAACTTACTAAGCTATATGCTTACCTCTCTCTTTTCCCTTTTCCTTGTATTTTCGCCAAGCTAGCTCGGGGATCGTAAAACATTGAAGCTCGGATCACACTATCAACCATTTTTTTGTATAGTAAAGTTGATTTATTTTGAGTATGGCATGTATAGGAAACATGATCATTTTGTTATGTCATATTTAAAAACCAAAGTGTTGGTTATTATTGTACTCGCACATTTTGTAAATGGCCATTGAGAATTGGCCAATATTTGTCAAGTTCCATATATTTAATGATGATGATTTTTATTAAGTAAAAGTTCATGCAAATGATAGAGTAAAATGTGAAGTGTAAGAATGATAATTTAGGGACTCTTCATAGTGTATTATTGCCATGTTATGTGTTGCTTGTGGTGGTATATGTGTGTGTATGTTTTAGGGTGGCAATTGGCTTGGAAAATAGCCTTATATTTGTCCACACGGGTGTATGTCTAGGCCGTGTGTGACACACGATCAGCCCCATGGGTGTGTTGATAGGTCGTGTGTCCCCTGCATCAAATTTGCGAGAATTCGATTCGTCACACGGGCCAGCACACGGGCGTGTGCCTAGGTCATGTGCCCCTTAAGAGGTTGCTGACGTCATAAACAGAATACCCAGGTTTTTCACACACGGGTGAGAACACAGGCGTGTCTAGGCCGTGTAAGGGACACGGGTCATTGACACGGGCGTGTGTTTAGCCGTCTGAAAAGCCCTTTAGGTTTGATTTGAAAAATAAATTCCACACGGGCTGGGAACATGGGCGTGTGTGACCACACGGCCTGCCCACACGGGCATGTTCCATTTCACACCGGCGTGTGGCCCTATTTAGGCAAAAATTTTCTAAGAGCGCAAAAGTTTCCGGTTTAATTTCGAAACCTTCGGTATGTATGTTTAGGGCCTCATAGGCCCATTATAAGGATGTTATGTATATGAATGAGAATTTTTAAGTTGAAATGAAATTTTATAGCCCAATGTTGTATGTTTAAGCAAGTAAAGTTCGGTAATGCCTCATATCCGGTTCCGGCATCGAACTCGAGTAAGGGCTGTTACAAAAAAGCTCCTAATCTCTGAAACATTCATCGACAGTTTCCACTCAACAATAGCCGAGATCTTACTCGGATCAACTGTAATGCCATCACCCGACACGATGTGTCCTAAGAATCCGACCTCTCGGAGCCAAAACTCGCTCTTGCTAAACTTGGCATACAACTGCTTGTCTCTTAAAGTTTGTATAATAGTTCTCAAGTGCTCCGCGTGTTCACTCTCATCCCGAGAATAAATTAGTATGTCATCAATAAAAACAACTACAAATTTATCCAAATACGATTAGAAAACATGATTCATTAAATCCATAAATATCGCAGGAGCATTGACACGGGCGTGTGTTCAGCCGTCTGAAAAGCCCTTTAGGTTTGATTTGAAAAATAAATTCCACACGGGCTGGGGACATGGGCGTGTGTGACTACACGGCCTGCCCACACGGGCATGTTCCATTTCACACCGGCGTGTGGCCCTATTTAGGCAAAAATTTTCTAAGAGCGCAAAAGTTTCCGGTTTAATTTCGAAACCTTCGGTATGTATGTTTAGGGCCTCATAGGCCCATTATAAGGATGTTATGTATATGAATGAGAATTTTTAAGTTGAAATGAAATTTTATAGCCCAATGTTGTATGTTTAAGCAAGTAAAGTTCGGTAATGCCTCATATCCGGTTTCGGCATCGAACTCGAGTAAGGGCTGTTACAAAAAAGCTCCTAATCTCTGAAACATTCATCGGCAGTTTCCACTCAACAATAGCCGAGATCTTACTCAGATCAACTGTAATGCCATCACCCGACACGATGTGTCCTAAGAATCCGACCTCTCGGAGCCAAAACTCACTCTTGCTAAACTTGGCATACAACTGCTTGTCTCTTAAAGTTTGTATAATAGTTCTCAAGTGCTCCGCGTGTTCACTCTCATCCCGAGAATAAATTAGTATGTCATCAATAAAAACAACTACAAATTTATCCAAATACGATTAGAAAACATGATTCATTAAATCCATAAATATCGCAGGAGCATTGACACGGGCGTGTGTTCAGCCGTCTGAAAAGCCCTTTAGGTTTGATTTGAAAAATAAATTCCACAAGGGCTGGGAACATGGGCGTGTGTGACTACACGGCCTGCCCACACGGGCATGTTCCATTTCACACCGGCGTGTGGCCCTATTTAGGCAAAAATTTTCTAAGAGCGCAAAAGTTTCCGGTTTAATTTCGAAACCTTCGGTATGTATGTTTAGGGCCTCATAGGCCCATTATAAGGATGTTATGTATATGAATGAGAATTTTTAAGTTGAAATGAAATTTTATAGCCCAATGTTGTATGTTTAAGCAAGTAAAGTTCGGTAATGCCTCATATCCGGTTCCGGCATCGAACTCGAGTAAGGGCTGTTACAAAAAAGCTCCTAATCTCTGAAACATTCATCGACAGTTTCCACTCAACAATAGCCGAGATCTTACTCGGATCAACTGTAATGCCATCACCCGACACGATGTGTCCTAAGAATCCGACCTCTCGGAGCCAAAACTCGCTCTTGCTAAACTTGGCATACAACTGCTTGTCTCTTAAAGTTTGTATAATAGTTCTCAAGTGCTCCGCGTGTTCACTCTCATCCCGAGAATAAATTAGTATGTCATCAATAAAAACAACTACAAATTTATCCAAATACGATTAGAAAACATGATTCATTAAATCCATAAATATCGCAGGAGCATTGACACGGGCGTGTGTTC
The DNA here is from genome assembly GCA_005393395.2 of Gossypium australe. Lineage (NCBI taxonomy): Eukaryota > Viridiplantae > Streptophyta > Magnoliopsida > Malvales > Malvaceae > Gossypium > Gossypium australe. Next base: position 111,095,950 of record CM016616.1, read on the forward strand.
AGCCGTCTGAAAAGCCCTTTAGGTTTGATTTGAAAAATAAATTCCACACGGGCTGGGGACATGGGCGTGTGTGACTACACGGCCTGCCCACACGGGCATGTTCCATTTCACACCGGCGTGTGGCCCTATTTAGGCAAAAATTTTCTAAGAGCGCAAAAGTTTCCGGTTTAATTTCGAAACCTTCGGTATGTATGTTTAGGGCCTCATAGGCCCATTATAAGGATGTTATGTATATGAATGAGAATTTTTAAGTTGAAATGAAATTTTATAGCCCAATGTTGTATGTTTAAGCAAGTAAAGTTCGGTAATGCCTCATATCCGGTTTCGGCATCGAACTCGAGTAAGGGCTGTTACAAAAAAGCTCCTAATCTCTGAAACATTCATCGGCAGTTTCCACTCAACAATAGCCGAGATCTTACTCAGATCAACTGTAATGCCATCACCCGACACGATGTGTCCTAAGAATCCGACCTCTCGGAGCCAAAACTCACTCTTGCTAAACTTGGCATACAACTGCTTGTCTCTTAAAGTTTGTATAATAGTTCTCAAGTGCTCCGCGTGTTCACTCTCATCCCGAGAATAAATTAGTATGTCATCAATAAAAACAACTACAAATTTATCCAAATACGATTAGAAAACATGATTCATTAAATCCATAAATATCGCAGGAGCATTCGTTAAACCAAAGGGCATGACGAGGAACTCGTAATGGCCATACCTCGTCCGAAATGTAGTTTTCGGCACATCTTGCTCCTTGACTCTCAATTGGTAATAGCCAAACCTCAGGTCTATCTTAGAAAACACGGTGGCTTCCTTCAATTGGTCGAACAAATCATCTATCCTTGGCAAAGGATACTTATTCTTTACTGTCACGTTATTGAGCTGTCTGTAGTCTATACACAGTCTCATCGACCTGTCTTTCTTCTTCACAAAAAGTACCGGAGCACCGCACGGAGAATAACTCGGTCTTGCAAAACCCTTATCCGTTAACTCTTGTACCTAATCCTTCAACTCTTTTAATTCCAATGGTGCCATCCTATACGAGGCAACCGAAATAGGTGCCGTACCCGGAACCAACTCAATGCCAAACTCGACTTCTCTAACTGGAGGCAATCCGGGTAACTCTTCCAGAAACATATTTGAATACTCACGTACTATAGGTACTGATTCAATCTTTACTTCCGACTCTTGGGCATTTAACACATATGCAAGATAGGACTCATACCCTTTTCTCATACATTTCTCAACGGCCATAGACGAAATCACTACAGGCAAACTATTCGATTTACCTGATTCAACCCGAATAATATCTTCATTTACACATCTCAATTCAATAAACTTACTACCACAATTTACTAAAACATTATGAGCAGTCAACCAATCCATGCCAAGAATTAGGTCAAATTCATCAAACGGCAACAACATGAGATTAGCCGGAAAACAATGACCTCTAATTGTCAAAGGACAATTTCTACACATTTTGTCAACTAGCACATGCTTGCCTAACGGGTTTGACACTTTAATCACAAATTCTGTAGACTCAACAAGCATACTCATGCTAGACACTAATTTCATACAAATATAGGAATGGGTAGACCCCAGGTCAATCAAAGCAACAACAGAAATATCATGAAGAGAAAAAGTACCCATTATTACGTCTGGAGATGATGCCTCTTCGTGAGCACGAATGGCATAAGTCCTTGCAGGTGCTCTACCCTTCGATCTTACGGTAGAATCTCTAGGCACACCTCTGCTAGTAGTTCCACTTCCCGGGTTCCTCTGTGCTCTACCCCTCGAAGGTACATTACTCGCTCTCACTTCTTTTTTTCTGTCTTTCTCATCTTTCTTAGGACAATTTTGAATGAAGTGGTCTAGTGAACTGCACTTGTAGCAAGCTTAATTGTTTCCCCAACACTACCCAGTATGTTGCCTACCACAATTTGGACACTCGGGTTTATTTGGCTTCGCATTACCCACGCTTGTCATCAAGGTGGCTTGAAGTCTAGAGCCCGAATATGTGTTACCACAATCTCGATGTGAATACCTAGCTGAAGCAGTCGCTCTAGGGTTCATTTCTTTGGATCTCTTCGATTGGGTTTGGAACGACTTACTCATTGGCCTCTTCCTTGCATCTCGGGCTTCAATCATAGCTTTTCTCTTTTCCTTAATCAGTTTCTCAGCCTTGCAAGCTCTATCGACCAACACAAGGAGTTCTTTCAACTCTAAAATCTCGACTAACAGTCTGATATCCTCGTTCAATCCATCTTCAAATCTCTTACACATAATAGCTTCAGTAGATACACACACTTAAGCGTACTTACTGAGTCTAACAAATTCACGCTCATACTCTACCATAGATATTTTGCCTTGCTTCAATTCGAGGAACTCTTTCGATTTCCGGTCGATAAACCGCTGACTTATGTATTGCTTCCGGAACTCTTCTAAGAAGAAGTCCCATGTCATTCTTTCCCTTGGAACTACAGATGTTAGCGTTTTCCACAAGCGGTATGCCGAGTCCCTCAGTAATGACACAGCACATTTTAAGCTCTCCTTAGGCGTGCAAGAAAGTTCATCAAATACTCGTATAGAGCTCTCAAGCCAAAACTCTGCTTTCTCAGGGTCATCGTCTATGTTGGCTCTAAATTCTTCGGCCCCTTGCTTTTGAATCTTATCGACCGGTGGCTTAGTCATTCCAAATCTATACCTTGAGGTGCAACGAGAACCGGCCGAGGTATAGGAGGGGGTGGAGAAGGTTGAGCATTAAGATTCGCTCGTACAAACTCAGTGTACCAATTACTCATCATATGGAGAAAGGCTTCCCGAGCCTCTTCTCCTTGATCAAAGTCTCGTGTCTACTTTCTACTGGCGCGGTCCCTTGCGTGGGATCCGACACATTACTAGCAGCGTCATAAGCAGCAGCTCAGTCGGGATCCATTTACTATATGAAACACAATTTAAAATTGTCAAGAGTCACCACACTATCAATACATATTTATGGCATGTATAGCTAGACTCTCACACATGCTACGGTAGTCTGAAAACTGACTAAACCATAGCTCTGATACCACTAAATGTAACACCCCTTACCCGTATTCGACGCCGGAACAGGATACCAGACGTTACCAGACTTATACACAAGCAATTATGCAAAACCAAGACGTGACTTTCCACTCAAAATTAAAACTTTTCATATCACCTCTTAAACAAGCTTACGAGGCCTAAATTACACTTTAGGAATGGTTCGGGATCAAATCGAACCCTTTAAAAGGTCTCTACAAAGACTTAGAAAATTTTCATCTAACAGTCCATACGCCCATGTGGAGAAAATGACATGCCTGTGTGGAACTTCACATGCCCGTGTTCCACACCCATGTAAATTTATTTCTTATTTCGAACCTACAGAGGTTTTCAACACGGCCTGACACACGCCCGTGTCGATGGCCCGTGTCCCTCACACGGCCCCGACATGCCCGTATCTTAGCCCGTGTGCAAAAACCTTGACATTCTGTTTCTGACGTCATCACCCCATAAATGTCACACAGCCAAGGCACATGCTCGTGTCCTTCGACCGTGTAGCGAATTAAATTCCAAACTCAGATGCAGACTTCACACGGCCTGGGCACACGCCCATGTCTTATGGCCGTGTCTTTCACACGGTTAAGACACACAGTCGTGTCTCAGCTCATGTGGTTACTACTGGGCATTCTGACTTGCCAACTTAACATGCAGGGGGACACACGGCCAAACCACACGCCCATAGGGCAGACCGTGTGTCACACACGGCCTAGACACATGCCCATCCACCTATCCATATGAACATGAACAAGGCTATTTTTCAAGCTCTTTCTGCCACCCCAACTCATACAAACATAAATCACATCAAACCATCAACTCATTCATGCAAAATTAAACCAAGTAAATCAACCATGCAACTTGCACATTCATGAATAACCTCATCATTTCATAGATTAATAAGAAAGAGCCATCAACTATGGCCTTATACAAATGAATTCATCTTTGAATGAGCCAACAGATTTGGCCAAAACAATATGACATTCAACTAAGTCTAGTCCCTATACATGCCATACTCAAAATGCTAAATCTAACTATACTAAGATGTGTGGATAGTGTAGGTGATCCTCCGACTATCTCCGTATCCCAAGCTGGCTCTTTGACACTATAAAACAAGGGAAAAGAGAAGGGAGTAAGCTTTAAACATAGTAAGTCTATATGTAGACAATAAACATCATATCACAAACTTATCGATCAAGAAAATTACATACTAAATAAAAGCAATTCAGATCAACCATACTTAGTCATTTACAACCTTACCACATCCCAAACACATATCATAAAACATAGCTCACATTTACATACACTTATACCCTTCACTTATCACCATAAAGCCACGTGCAATTTCACTTAGACAAGTTTCTCGATGAACACTTCGGAATAATACAAGATACCCGGTGGTTTCGTACACAGCCCACCATTAAATATTAATAAGGTGGTATCGCACACATCCCACCAACAATGATAATTACGGTGGTATAGCACATAGCCCGCCAAAATGATAATTACGGTGGTATCACAGACAACCCACTAAAATGATAATTACGGTGGTATCGCACACAGCCCACCAAATTACTTATTCATGGATTTTAACCGTATCATTTTCCATTTCCGAAGGTTCATCCAAGAATTTCCTCATGTTCTATCATTTAATAAATAACAACAATATTCATTCCCCTTTCATCTAATGCATTAATAGGTAAAAACATACAATAAGGATGTATCGTTTGCACATAAACTTACCTTGATACAAAATATGTCAGTTTGTAATTTAATCCGTAACCTTGCCTTTTCCCCGGTCAAGATTGATTCTACGTTTTTCTTGATCTATAATGATAAAATTTACTCATTTAATCACTACATAAATCAAGACACTTCAAAATTTCCACTTTGGTAAAAACTACTGTTTTGCCCTTAGACTGTGGCAAAAATTACAGTTTTGCCCTTAGGCTCGTAAATCATTTTTCATCAAATTTCCTCATTTAACAAGCCTAGGTGAACATTTAATACTCATATAACAACTCACAATACCAATCATTTCATGCATTTACTACCCATTTTGCAACTTGTACAAAAATGTCCTTTTAGGTATTTTCATGGAAACACCTTTCACAAAAGTTGTTTATTTAACAACCATAATTCATTTTTTTCCTTAAAAACTCAGCAAACAACATAAGCACTCTCATGGAAAATCCCTAAACTTTCAACCATTTTGTAAAATAGTCCCCTTTTTAGCAAGTTTAAGCTTTAGGGTTTCAAAAGTACAAATATTATCAAGAAAGACCACTAAAATCACTTACTTGCAACAAAGATATGTTGCTGAAAATTTCAAGCTCCCAAACTCCTATTCTTGCTAGAATTTTTGGTGGAGGAAGAAGATGGTAAAAAAAATATGATAGTTTTCTTGTTTTTGTTTTGTTTTATTCATTAATCACCTAACACCACCAAACATTGACTAAATTAAGCCTCTTGTCCCCCCTATGGCTGGCTATGACCTTTAGAAAGGCCTAATTTTACATTAACGGCCTACAATTAAAATTCTATAGCTATTTGACACTTCTAGCTTGTAAATTAAAACTTTCGCACTTTATGGGATTTAGTCTTTTTTCGTGATTAAGCATGTAATCACCAAAATTAATGCACCAAAATTTTCATATTAATACACCAAAATTTTCATGCACTCATATAATCATGATGTAACACATAAAATAATATTAAAAAAAATTTCTCTGGTCTCCGATTAATGGTTCTAAAACCACTGTTTCGACTAGCCCCAAAATCGGGTTGTTGCACTAAACCCACTCATAACTACCATATTCAACAATTTCCACTAATTCACACTTTTATGAAAACTTTCATAACTTTTACAATTAGGTCCTTTTATGAGTTTTTCATGAAAATCTCTTAGAAAAATATGTTTATCACACATCAAACTTTCATATACCTTCATAAATCATCAAAATACATGTATGTCAGAATGGGTAAATTTTTGAACATGAACCCTAGCTCAAAATATAGTTAGAAATAGCTAAATCAAGCTACGAGGATCTCAAAAATACGAAGAACATTAAAAAGGGGCTAGGAGGTACTTACAATCAAGCTTGAAAATCGAAGAAACCCTAGCTATGGAAAGCTTGAAAATTTCAGCAATGGGGAGAAAGACGGACAAGATTTTTGGCTTATTTTTCCCTTTTAATTCTTTTATTAACCAAAGGACAAAAATACCTTTAAGGCCCCTTTCTTGAGATTTTTCCTTCCCATGTCTATTTTTGTCCATCTTAACACATAATGGTCTAATTGCTAAATAAGGACCTCTAATAATTTTTCTAATGCTATTTCATACTTGAATATTCTAGAACCTCATATTTTTCAATCTTTTCAATTTAGACCTAATGAATAAATTGACCACTAATTTATAAAATTTCTTCATGAAAATTTCACACAATCATGCAAGCATACCATAGACCTCATAAAAGCCATAAAACACATATTTCTACTTCGAATTTGTGGTCTCAAAACTACTATTCCAACTAGGCCCTTAATCGGGTTGTTACAATTCTCCCCGTTAGGGATTTTCGTCCCCGAAAATCTTACTAGTAAAAAAGTTTGGGTATTGGTTTCTCATAGCCTCATCGGGCTCCCATGTAGCGTCTTCTACCCCATGTCTTTACCATAATACTTTCACAAGAACTATATTTTTATTCCTTAACTGTTTGACTTCCCGTGCCAAAATCTTAACTAGCTCTTCGCCATAAGTCATATCAGGTTGAATTTTGACCTCTGTCGATGTAATCACATGCAAAGGATCTGATCGATAACGTCGTAATGTAGACACGTGGAACACATCATGGATCTTTTCCAACTAAGATGGCAAAGCTAATTGATAGGCTACCGGCCCTATCCTCTCGGTAATCTCGTACGGTCTAATAAAACGCGGACTCAATTTGCCTTTCCGGCTAAATCTGAGAACTTTCTTCCATGGCGACACTTTTAAGAATACCTTATCACCCACTTGAAATTCGATCTCTTTTTATTTCAAGTCCGAGTAGGAATTTTGTCTATCCGAAGTAGCTTTTAAATAATCATGAATTACTTTTACCTTCTCTTCAGTTTCTCTAACCAGATCGACCCCGTGAATCTGATTTTCTTTGAGTTCAGTCTAATACAAAGGCGTTCGACATTTTCGTCCAAATAATGCCTCATAAGGCTCCATTTTCAAGCTCAACTAAAAACTGTTATTGTAAGCAAACTCTACCAACGGTAAGTACTTTTCCCAGCTGCCTTGAAATTCCAAGACACAACATCAGAGCATGTCTTCAAGTATTTGTATTACTCTCTCTGACTGTCCGTTAGTTTGTGGATGAAAAGCTGTACTAAAACTCAACTTTGTGCCTAAGGCTTCTTGCAACTTTTTCCAAAATCATGATGTGAATCTCGGATCTCTATCCGGTATAATCGACAAAGGCACTCCGTGCAATCTTACAATTTCTGAAACATACAAGTCCGCTAACTTATCAAGCGAATAATCAACACGTACCGGTATAAAAGGGGCTGACTTCGTCAATCTATCTACCACAACTCATACATCATTCTTCTTACTTGGTGTCAGAGGCAAGCCCATCACAAAGTCCATAGTAATATGGTCCCATTTCCACTCGGGAACCATAATAGGCTGAAGTAAACGCGAAGGTACTTGGTGTTCAGCTTTCACTTACTGACAAATCAAGCATCTCATTACAAACTCGAAAATATCTTTCTTCATGCTTGGCCACCAATGCTATTTCTTCAAGTCATTATACATTTTTATGCTGTTTGGATGAATAGATAAACATCCATTGTGTGCTTCGCGCAAAATTTTCCGAACAAGCTCATCATCTCTTGGTATACAGACTCTACCTCGGAACATTAAGCATCCTTCGAAATTAATTCGAAAATCTGATTCAGCACTCGAGTCACACTGAACTCTTTTAGCTTGCAAATCATTGTTGCTTTTCTGAGCTTCACAAATCTCTTAGAGAAACATCGGTTTAGCCCTCAACTTAGCTAGAATAGAGCCATCATCCGGTAAAGCTAACTGTGTATTCATAGCTCTCAATGCAAACAAAGATTTTCTACTCAACGCATCGGCGACCACGTTCGCCTTTCCCGGATGGTAATCACTAGCTCGTAATCCTTTTTCAACTCTAACCATCTTCGTTGCTTCAAATTCAACTCCTTTTGAGTCATCAAGTACTTTAGGATTTTATGAGCGGTGAATATCCGTCATTTTTCACCATACGAATGATGTCTCCATATCTTCAATGCAAACATAATGGCAGCCAACTTTAGATCATGTGTCGGTTAATTCTTCTCGTACGGCTTTAACTGTCTAGAGGCATATGCTATCACCTTACCTTCTTGCATAAGCACACAGCCCAGTCCATTTAAGGATGCATCACTATAAACCACAAATTCTTTTCCCGGCTCAGGTTGCACTAGAACTGGAGCCTCAGTCAACAATGCCTTTAGTTTCTCAAAACTTTGTTGGCACTTTTCTGTCCATTCAAACTTCACATCTTTTTGTAACAACCTCGTCATTGGAGTCACTATCATGGAAAATCCCTTGACAAACTGTTTGTAATAACTAGTTAGGCCCAGAAAACTTCTAACCTCTGATACATTCCTTGACAGTTTCTAATCAACAATAGCTAAAATTTTGCTTGGGTCAACTGGGATTCCATCTCCCGAGACAATGTGCCCCAAAAACCCGACTTCTTTAAGCCAAAAATCACTTTTGCTAAACTTGGCATACAACTGATTATCTCGTAAAATTTGTAAGACCGTTCTCAAGTGCTCAGCATGCTCATTCTCATCACGAGAGTAAATCAGTATATCATCAATAAAAACAACAACAAATTTATCCAAGTACGGTCAGAAGATACGATTCATCAAATCCATAAACACAGCAGGGGCATTTGTCAATCCGAAAGGCATAACTAAAAACTCATAGTGACCATACCTTGTCCAAAATGCGATTTTTGGCAGATCCGCATCTTTGACTCTCAACTGGTAATATCCCGACCTCAAATTTATCTTGGAAAACACTATGGCTCCCTTCAATTGCTCAAACAAATCATCGATCCTTGGCAATGGGTACTTATTCTTTACGATTACCTTATTAAGCTATCGATAATATATACATAATCTCATAGAACTATCTTTCTTTTTCACGAATACTGGAGCACCCCACGGAGAATAACTCGGTTTTGCAAAACCTTTGTCCGTCAACTCTTGTAACTGTACCTTCAATTCTTTCAACTCAGTTGGAGCCATTCTGTATGGAGCAATCGATATAGGGGTAGTATCAGGGGCTAACTCAATGCCAAATTCAATCTCTCTAACTGGAGGCAACCCTGGCAATTCTTCTAGGAATACATCCAGATACTCACATACTATCGGCACTGATTCAATTATTAACTCATTCTCTTTAGCATTCGTCACAAAAGGCAAAATAAGCTTCATATCATTTTCTTACATATTTTTGGGCAAACATATGAGAAATCATTACAGGCAACATGTCCTATTCATCTGAGTCAACATGAAGAATATCCCCATTTTCACATTTTAAATCAATGTATTACTTTCCACAATTTACTATCACATCATGAGTAGTTAACCAATCCATACCAAGAATTACATCGAACTAATCAAATGGCAATAACATGAGATTTGCTGGAAAACAATGACCTTTAATCATCAAAGGACAATCTTTGCATACCTTGTCAACTAATACATATTTGCCTAGAGGATTGGACACTTTTATCACAAATTCTGTAGACTCTACATTCACGCTCATACTAGATACTAATTTCATGCAAATATATGAGTGGGTAGATCCCGGATCAATTAAAGCAACAACATAAGTATCATTGAGAGAAAATGTACCCGTAATTACATCAGGGGATGACGCCTCTTTGTAAGCGCGAATAGCATAAGTCCTCGCAGGCGCTCTACCCTCAGTTCTTGCAGCCTGCTCTCTAGATGTATTCTTACTACTCGTTCCATTTCCCGGGTTTCTCTAGGACCTCTCCTTAGTAGTATTTTCCAATCTTACACTCTGAGACTTCTCTTTTTCGACCATCTTAGGGCACTCTCTGATAAAATGATCTGGGGATCCACACTTGGAACAAGCTCTCTCATTTGCTCGGTACTCACCTAGGTGACGTCTGCCACACTGTGGACATTTCGATTTACTTGGTCCAGTGTTCCCGACACTAGCAATTGAAGTGGTCCGAGTTTTAGACCCCGAGTACAGTTTACCCTTACTTCTATTTGAAAACCCAGTTGAAGTGGCCGATCGAGTAGTAAAATCTCTTGACTTCTTGGATGAGGATTGAAATAACTTTCTTAGTTGTCTCTTTCTTGAGTCACGAGACTCTATTTCAGCTTTTCTTTTCTCTTTGACCAACTCCTCGGCTTTGCAAGTTCTGTCCACTAACACAACAAATTCCTTTAATTTTAGGACACCAACAAACAGTCAGATATCTTCATTTAATCCATCCTCAAACCTTTTGCACATGATGGCTTCAGTGGATACACATTCTCGAGCATATTTACTGAGCCTTACGAACTCATGCTCATACTCAGTTACTGCCATCCGACCCTGTTTTAGTTCAAGGAATTCCTTTCTTTTCTAGTCGAAAAACCTTTGACTGATATACTTCTTTCTAAACTCTTCTTGGAAAAATTCCCACTTAACCTTTTCCCTTGGTACAACCGACACAAGGGTGTTCCACCACTGATAAGCGGAATCTTTCAAGAGAGACCCCACACATTTCATGCATTCTTCAGGTGTGCAGGATAACTCATCGAATACCCTGATGGTATTTTCAAGCCAAAATTCTGCCCTCTCTAGATCATCATCTTTACTAGCTCGAAATTCCTCGGCTCTTTGTTTGGGGATTCTATGAACCGGAGGCTTTTCTCTCCTTACCACTTCTACCACTTGGGGAGATACAGGGGTATGCTGAGAAATAGGTGGGGGTGGAGGGGGTTGAGCATTCAGGTTCGTACGAACGAACTCCGTATACTAGGCATTCATCATGTGGAGAAATGCTTCCCTAGCCTCTTCTCCTCCTCTCTACCTTACAGTCTTTGGTTTATTCTAATTCTCAATCGGCACCGTCCCTTGGTGGGGGCCGGTGCATTACTTTTTACATCATCCACCATAGCTCTATCGGGATCCATTTACTATATAAAAACACAATTTAAATTGTCAAGAGCCGTCACACTATCATTATGTAAATACTCATATGTATGGCATGTATAGCTACACTCGTGCATATGCTACGTTAGTTCGAGAATCGAAAAATCGTAGCTCTGACACCACTAAATGTAACACCCCTTATCCGTATTCGACGCCAGAACTAGGCACGAGGCATTACCATACTTAACTTGCTCAAACATACAACATCGGGCCATCCAATTTCATTTCAACTTAAAACTTTTCATTCGAGATCATAACGTCCCTATTATAGGTCTACGTAACCCAAAACATACATACTGAGTGGCTCGGGATTAAACCAAAAAATTTTGAACACTTAGAAATTTTTTGCTCAAAATAGGGCTACACGTCCATGTGGAAAGGAACACCCCCGTGTAGGCAGGTCGTGTGGTCACACACACCCATGTTCCTAGCCCGTGTGGATTTTGTTTTTCATTTTGAACCTACAAGGGTTTTCACACGGCCTGACACATGCCCATGTCTATGGCTCGTGTCCCTCATACGGTCATGACACGCCCGTGTCCTCACCTGTGTGTGAAAACCTTGACTTTCTGTTTATGACATCATCAAACACTTAGAGGCACACGACCTAGTCACACGCTCGTGTGATGGCTCGTGTGATGAACTAAATTTTCGCAATTTAGATGCAGGGGACACACGGCCTATTAACACGTCCGTGTGTCTACCCATGTGGACACTTAAAAGGCTATTTACCAAGCCTATTGCCACCTTGAAAAGTAATCACACTTATACCACATCAATGCAACACACTTCATGGCAATAAGGTACTTCTATTATCCACAACCAAGGCATCCACACCTTAAGTTTATACTACATTCATCAAATAAATATATACTTTACTCATTTTTCATCCAATTGCACAAGCATGCACTTCATGAATACTATCATCATTTAATATATATGAAACTTAACAAATATTGACCAATTCCAATGGCCATTTACAAAATGAATGAGTAGCGCTAATAGCCAACACATTGGCTAATCAATATGACATATAACAAAATGACCAAGTTCCTATACATGCCATACTCAAAATTAATCAAACTTTGCTATACCAAAGAGTAGTTGATAGTGTATCCGAACTCCGACGTCCCACGATCCCCAAGCTAGCTTAGCGATACTATAAGGAAAAGGGAAATGAGAGGGGTAAGCATAAAGCTTAGTAAGTTTGCATAAAATAAATAGCAACATAAAGACTTATGATAGGATCCATTCATCTCATTGAATAATAGCAACACAAGTTCTCAAGCACTTGACACAACTTACTCATGTTTACTCTTACCAATCGCATATCACATTTCATATTCATATCTCGTATTTTACTCATGGGTACCTGTATCACTTCATCACATAATTTAGCACTTATGCTATCTTGAACATAAACTTAACTCATTGTCATCTTTAACATAAACTTAGCTCTTTACCCGTTGAACTACTTGGAATATCGAAGGATACTCAATCTCATCATACATGTAACACGATGCTAATGCCATATCCCAGATATGGTCTTACATGGGATCACATCTCGAAGCCGATGCCATATCCCAAATATGGTCTTACACGGGATCTCTTGTCTCGATGTCGATGTCATATCCCAAATATGGTCTTATACGAGATCGTATATTGATGTCAATGCCATGTCCCAGACATGGTCTTACACGAGATCTCCATTCGGTGCCGATGCCATGTCCCAGACATGGTCTTACACGGGACCCTCTTTGTCTCATGTTGTGACAATGGTATCCTTGCTATTCCTAATTTTCAGCCGGAACTTCAACTTAACATAATTTCATTATACTCTCATCGAGGCATTATTAGTTGATTTCATAGAAATAATATTCATTTCTCATAATATCAAGCAATTAAAAATATAATAGCATTATGTAGCTTTAATTTCACACAAACTTACCTCGGTACAAAAATATTTGTGAAATTGTTCAATTTAGTCCACAACCTTGTCCTTGCCTCGGTTTCGGTCCGGGCTTCGTGTTTCTTGATTTATAATAAAAATTTCACTTGTTTAATACTCACACTGACTAAAATAACCCATGAATCATACTTTGGCAAAATTATGATTTTGCCCTTAAACTTTTACATAATTACATTTTTGCCTCTATGCTCGTAAAATGATTTTTATCCAATTTCTTGTGTTTCAAGCCTAGCCGAACCCTTTTCATAACTACCACATTTAGCAATTTCCACTAATTCACACTTTTATGACAACTTTCATAACTTTTACAATTAGGCCCTTTTACGAGTTTTTCTTGAAAATCTCTTAGAAGAAGATGTTTATCACACATTAAACTTTCATATACCTCCATAAATCATCAAAATACATACATGTTATACATGGGTAAATTTTTGAACATGAACCCTAACTCAAAATATAGCTAGAAATAGCTAAATCGAGCTACGAGGATCTCAAAAATACGAAGAACATTAAAAACGGAGCTAGGAGGTACTTACAATCAAGCTTAATTGAAGAAACATTAGCTATGGAGAGCTTGAAAATTTCGGCAATGGGGAGAAAGATGGACAAGATTTTTGGCTTATTTTTCCCTTTTAATTCTTTTATTAACCAAAGGACAAAAATGCCCTTAAGGCCCCTTTCTTGAGATTTTTCCTTCCTATCTATTTTTGTCCATCTTAACATATAATGGTCTAATTGCTAAATAAGGACCTCTAATAATTTTTCTAATGTTATTTCATACTTGAATATTCTAGAATCTCATATTTTTCAATCTTTGCAATTTAGTCCTAATGAATAAATTGACCACTAATTTATAAAATTTCTTCATGAAATTTTCACACAATCATGCAAGCATACCATAGACCTCATAAAAGCCATAAAACACATCTTTTTACTTTGGATTTGTGGTCTCGAAACCACTATTCCAACTAGGCCCTAAATCGGGCTATTACACTACCAACCCCACCATGGCATAGATCAAAACACAAAAAGAAAAAATGACAAGGAAATCAAAGGCAAAAACCTATTTGTTTGCTACAATTTCACCAACTATTTTCATGCGAATTATGTCTCTAAAGCCAGCAAAGGAGATATGAGATTATCCCAAGACTGTGTATGAGGGAGATGAGAGAATTCGTGGGATGCAAGTGTTGAATCTTGTGCATGATTTTGAGCTGCAGAAGTTGAAAGAGAGTGAGATAATTAAGGAGTATTCTGAAAGGCTCCTTAACATTGCCAATAAGATCAGGCTGCTAGGTTCATCTCTAGTAGATTCAAGGATTGTGGAGAAAATCCTTGTAACATTACCTAAAAGGTTTGAGGCTACCATCACCGCCTTAGAGAACACGAAGGATATGTCAAAGATTACTTTGGCGGAACTCTTAAGTTCTTTATAAGGATAAGAGCAAAGGCGTGTAATGAGGCAAGAAGGGGCCTTCGAAGGTGCTCTACCAGTTAAGCATCAAGATAATGGAAAGAACAGGAGGCCAAAGAACAAAAAGATTTACGCTATGAGTGGAGAAAGCTCTGCATTTGGGAATAAAAGTAAAACTAGAAATAGAAGATCAGGAGTAAATAAGGATTATCCTCCATGTCAACATTGCGACAAGAAAGGTCACCCTCCTTTCAACTGCTGGAGAAGACCAGATGCAAACTACAACAAGTGTAACCAAATGGGACATGAAGCCATTATTTGTAAGTATAAAAATCAGTAACAATGAGATAAAGCGCAAGTGGCAGATCAAGAAGAAGATGGTCAGCTTTTTGTTGCAACTTGTTTCACTAGTCGCGATACAAGTGAAAGCTAGATCATTGATAGTGGTTGCACTAATCATATGACACATGACAAAGAGTTGTTTAAAGAACTGAAGAGTACCTAGTCCAAGAAGGTTAGAATTGGGAACGGTGACTACATTGCAGTCAAAGGAAAAGGCACTATAGCCATTACAAACTGATTAGGTACCAAGTTCATTATTGATGTTTTATATGTACCTGATATTGATCAAAATCTTTGTAGTGTTGGTCAATTAGTAAAGAAATGATATTAAGTGAAGTTCATAGAAAAGGCATGTGTGATAGAGGATGCTAGAGGATGGAAGATATTCGAAGTTAAGATGACAGGAATGAGATTTTACTTCAATCCAATGTAGGAGGAGCAATCAACTTTTCTAATCAAAGAAAGCCTCACAATGTTGTGGCATAAAAGGCTTGGACACTATCACCATCAGGGGATACTGCAGATGAAGTCCAAAAGGATGACAATTGATCTTCCAAAACTTGTTGATCACATACCAACATGTAAAGCTTGTCAATTTGGAAAACAAAATAGAAAGTCATTTCCAAAAACAACATAGAGAGCCACTTGTAAGTTGCAATTGATTCACACAAACATTTCTAGACCTCAAAGAACTCTTTCATTAGTAGGTAGTCAGTATTATGCTGCTTTTATTGATGATTTTTACAAGAATGTGTTGGATTTTCTTCTTAAAATTCAAGTCAGAAGTGGCTGGAGTATTTTGGAAATTTAAGAAGATTGTGGAAAATCAAAGTGGCAACCACATTCAATATTGAGGTCTGATAATGGCGAGTATAAATCAAAAAAATTCAATGCATTTTGTGAAGAAGCTGGCATTGAGCATTGTTAACAGCTCCCTATACTCCGCAACATAATGGAGTTAGTGAGAGGTGAAACAAATACATCTTAGATGTGAGTAGATGTATGTTCCATGAGAAAAATTTACCCAAAAATTTTTGGGCAGAAGTAGCTCATAACACAATTTTCCTACAACATAGACTGCCCATAAAAGCGGTCAAGGATCAAACACCCTATGAGGCTTGGTATGGTCATAAACCATCTTTAAATTTTCTCAAAATATTTGGTTGTTTGTGCTTCATTCACATTTCACAGATCAACAAAGACAAGTTAGACAAAAAGGCACTTCCAAGAGTCTTTATCGGCTATAGCACTATTGCAAAAGTTATAAAATTTTCTAACCGCAATTTGGGAAAATTTTTATAAGCAGAGATGTTCATTTCATCGAAGATGAAGAGTGGAACTGGGATGAGAAAAGTGGCCAAAGCATAGTAGATCTGAAGCTTAAAATTCCTGTTTCAACCATAGATAAAGATGAAAATTGGCTAAATGGGTTGGTGGATGATACTCCAACAAGGGGTACTAGGTTTGTAACACCCCTTACCCGTGTTCAACGCCGGAACCGGGTACAAGGCATTACCAGACTTAACTTGCTTAAACATACAACATTAGGCTATAAAATTTCATTTCAACTTAAAACTTTTCATTCATTTACATAACATCCTTATAATGGGCCTACGAGGCCCTAAACATACATACGGAAGGTTTCGGAACTAAACTGAAAACTTTTGCGCTCTTAAAAAAGTTTTGCCTAAACAGGGCCACACGCTTGTGTGAAATAGAACATGCCCGTGTAGGCAGGCCGTGTGGTCATACACGCCCATGTTCTTGGCCCGTGTGGAATTTATTTTTCATTTCAAACTTACAGGGGTTTTCACACGGCCAGACACACGCCCATGTCTATAGCCTGTGTCCCTCACACGGCCTAGGCACACCCGTGTTCTCACCCGTGTATGAAAACCTTAGCATTTTGTTTATGACGTCAACAACCTCTTAAGGGCACAAGGTCTAGGCACACGCCCGTGTGCTGGCCCATGTGACGAATTGAATTCTCGCAATTGGATACAGGGGACACACGGCCTATCGACACACCCATGGGGCTGACCGTGTGTTACACACGCCCGTGTGTCTACCCGTGTGGACAATTAGAAGGCTATTTTCCAAGCCAATTGCCACCCTGAAACATAAACACACATATACCAACACAAGCAACACATAACATGGCAATAATACACTATAAAGAATCACTAATCATCATTCATACCCCTCATATTTCACTCTATCAATTGCATGAACTTTCATTTCATAAACTCATCATCATTAAATATATGAAACTTAACAAATATTGGCCAATTCCCAATGGCCATTTACAAAATGAGTGTGTAACATTAGTAGCCAACACTTTGGCTTCCAAATATGACATAACACAAGATGACTAAGTTCCTATACATGCCATACCCAAAATAAATCAACTTACTATACCAAAAGAATGATTGATAGTGTGATCCAAGCTCCGATGTTCTACGATCCCTGAGCTAGCTTGGCGATACTACAAGGAAAAGGGAAAAGAGAGGGGTAAGCATATAGCTTAGTAAGTTTGCAAGAATTAAAATAGCAACATAAGGGCTCATAATAAAATCTATTCATATCATTAAGCAATAACAACACAATTTCCCAAGTGCTTTGACATACTTACTCATACTTACTCTTACCCATTACAAATCACATTACAGTCTCATAACTTGTATTTTACTCATAGGTACCTGTATCACTTCATCACATGGTTTAGCACTTATACTATCTTGAGCATAAACTTAACTCATTATCATCCTTAACTTAAATGTAACTCTTGGCCCGTTGAACTATTCAAAATATCAGGGGATACTCAATCTCATCATACATGAATCAAGATGACAATGCCATATACCAGATATGGTCTTACATGAGATCACCTCACGATGTCGATGCCATATCCCAGATATGGTCTTATACGAGATCTCTTAGCTCGATGTCGATACCATGTCCCAGACAAGGTCTTACACGAGATCGTATATAGATGTCCATGCCATATCCCAGACATGGTCTTACACGAGACCTTCCTTATTCGATGCCGATGCCATGTCCCAAACATGGTCTTATACGGGACCTTACTTATTCGATGCCGATGCCATGTCCCAAACATGGTCTTATACAGGACCTTCCTTATTCGGTGCCGATGCCATGTCCCAGACATGGTCTTATACGGGACCTTCCTTATTCATGTTGTGACATAGGTATCCTAGTTATTCCGAACCTTCAACCGGGACTTCAACTTAACAAATTCTCATCGAAGCATCATTAATCAACTTCATGGAAATAATATGCATTCTCATAATAATAAGTAACTTAAACATACTAACATATGTAGCCTTAATTTCACACAAACTTACCTCGGTACTTAAAATAGGTGTAGATGTTTGATTTAGTCCACCACTTTGTTCTTACCTCGGTTTCAATCCGGGTTTCGTGTTTCTTGATCTATAATAACAATTTCACTTGTTTAATACTCACATTGACTAAATTGAGTCATGAATCATACTTTGGTAAAATTACGATTTTGCCCCTAAACTTTTCATAATTACACTTTTGCCCCTAGGCTCATAAAATGATTTTTAATCAACTTTCTTGTATTTTAAGCCTAGTCAAATTATTTTCTTAGCTACAATAGCCCCCAATTTCCACTATTTCACTCATGTATGACCATTTTTATGACTTTTACAATTTGGTCCTTTTATGCATTTTTCATGAAGATCACTTAGAAAAAGATGTTTATCTTGCATCAAACTTTCATATTCTTCCATAAAAATTCAAAATACATGCATTTCATACATGGTTAAATTTTTTAACATAAACCCTAGCTCAAAATATAGCTAGAAATAGCTAAATCGAGCTACGAGGATCTCAAAAATACGAAGAACATTAAAAACGGGGCTAGGATGCACTTACTATCAAGCTTGGAAGTTGAAGAAACCCTAGCTATGTCTCCTTGCAAATTTTGGCACTTAGAGGAAGAAGATGGACAAGATTTTGACTTATTTTTCCCTTTTAATTCATTAATTAATCAAATGACTAAAATGCCCTTAAGGCCCTTTCTTGAGATTTTTCCTTCCCATGTCCATTTTTGTCCATCTTTACATTTATGGTCTAATTTCTAAATAAGGACCTCTAGTAATTTTTATAATTCTATTTCATACTTAAATCTTCTAGAATCTCATATTTTCTAATCTTTGCAATTTAGTCCTAATGGACAATTTGATCACTAATTAATAAAATTTCTTCATGAAATTTTCACACAATCATGCAAACACCTCATAAGCCTCATAAAAATCATAAAACACATATTTCTACTTCGAATTTGTGGTCTCACAACCACTATTCCGACTAGGCCTTAAATCGGGTTGTTACAAGGTTGCTCACTAACATTTATGCTAGATGTAATATAGTTGTATGTGAACCTGCAGATTTTGTCACGGCAATGAAAGATATAAAATGGGTGGCTGCAATGAAGAAGGAGTTGTCTATGATTGAGAAAAACAAAACATGGGAGTTGGTTGATCGACCCTATGATAAAAAGGATATAAAATGTATTGATCATCATATTTTATCTTTCATTCAAGTAAATCGTGCATACTAAATCTTAAGTATAATAAAAATATTTTAAAAAATGCTTTCATCTATTAAATATATTAATAAAAATAACATTTGAGAACAATTATATAGATTGTTATTTTATGCACAAATAATGTGTACTTACAAATTCAGAAGATAAGGGTTTACTTGATTGTTATGAATAGAGGTCAACATCCTATCAATCAAGTGAAAAAAATTTTAGCTAGTCAAGTTGATATGTCCTATTTTATTATTCTAACTTGATTTTAAATATTTTCGATTCAAGTTGAGTGAAATGATATTCGAATTGAGTTGAGTCAAATAAATTTGTTCGAGTTAAATTAGAAAAATAAACTGACCACATTGAAATCTTGTTGACAATATGATTAAATACCAAGTTAAAGAACATAAAGACCATGCATATTTGAAAACTCTTTGAAAATAAAATGAGAGAAAAAAAACTAAGATAATTTTATAACAAATTTGATTTGATAATTTACTTGTTTAAGGCTTCAAATTTATCATTTTGAATTGTTAAAAAATATATATTAGCATTTATATATATTTAAGATTATTTTAGTAATTTTTAAATTTTTTGAATATTTATTTATAAACTTTTAGAAAAAATATTTTTGTTATGAATATCTTTTTAAGTGGATGTCCATCATGATTAAGATAAAGTTTTAATGTACTTTAAATTCTAATAGTTATTAGAATTAGATCTCTACTTCTTTTATACTTCTTATACCTATAAATAGAGACTCTGATGAAGCAGTGTAATCATCCCTTTTGATCAATAAAGTACATTCTCTATTGTTTTCATATTTTCTTTATTCTTTATTTTCTCCATCTCTCTTTATTTTATAACACGTTATGAACACGATGATTCTCTATTTTTTCAAAATCTTTCGAAGTCGTCCCACAAATCAAATTCATTTTCACCTTAAACTTCCACCCTTACAACTTCATCTTCAGGATGTTGAAAGATTAAATCTCAGAATGGAAGCTCGTGATAATAGTCAAGGTGATGACGATGATGTTAAAGATCTTCAAGTATATTTTATTATATTTTATTTATTATATCATGTTTATTATAATTAGAGACTAATCATGACAACATTAATAGATAGATTTTGATTTGAAATCCACGCATGTTTTGCGATGGTGATTATGAAATAAAGAATCAATGGAGGTGTTTAGAAGTCTATCCTACTAGATTTATTGCATTCCCCGAAGTGAATGTAAACATAAAGAAAAAAGGATATAATTATGGACCACTAAAAGTGGGAATATAGTAATAAATAAGATAACAATGAGAGTTCTCAAGATAACTCTTCAAAGGGTAAAGATAACTTATGTTATCAATGTGATATGAAATATTATTGGCCACATGTGGCATATGCCCAAATATTTTGTTTCTGTTAATATTATTTGAGGAAGAATATGAGAATGTAGTAATAAATTCTATCATTATAGATAGAAAGTATTTATCTAATTTTGTACTAAAACAAACAAATATTATTTCAATATTTGATAGTACAAAATTAGCCGAAAGCTCTAGAAGAGCTAATATATTAATATCTTATGATGGTTAATCCATTGGTTTTAAAAGATATTCACAATGGATCTCATATGGAGATTCTAAATGAGGAAAATATTATATTTCATATGAATAAAAAAAGGGGGATTGAGTTACTAATTTATAATCTTTGTGATATTCTTTTGTCATCATCCCTATTAAAAGGTTGAAAGCAAAATATTTGACTGTGAAAGATCTACTCATGAGCAATAGAATATGATAATTCTATCTAAAGCTTATTATGGTTTGATGCACCTAAAGTTGCAAATTTTTTTGAAAAACTGTGAGTATAACTCTATAATATTCAGAATAAGTTCTCAATTAAATTATATGGTAAAATATTGCTGATGAGAACTTGCAAGAGAGAAAACTTATGTATGAAAAGTCATTGGTTATGTACCTATTGTACACCTGGAAAATAAGATCCACTTTCAAAGTTTGATATTAATAGGTTTTTGGGCATTTGAAGATTTTGGCATATTCCTTGAAGCGAATATTGCATATAATTATTTGGAAATTATATTTATTGACTTGGTGGCATTATAGATTTCACATTGATTTAGACATTTCTAGTAGTAAATGTCACAATAGTACTTATTTATGGATACAAATTAAAAGGAATGATAATAAAATTATCAATTTGTTACAATTTAGTACAACTGAAACACATGTTAAAGTAAACTAGAAGTTTACTAATACAAACGCTTTACTACTTCGCGTGACCAGTTAGACCATCCTGGATCGTATATGATGCTAAAATTAATTGAGAATTCATATGAACATCCATTAAAGAACCAGAAGATTCTTTAATTTAAAGAATTTTCATTTATTGCTAGTTCTCAATAAAATTTGGTTCTTAGAAATTCACTAGCTAAAGTTGAGATAATGTCTTGCATTTTTGAAATAAATATGGGTCCATTCATCCACCATGTGGATGGTTTTATATGATTTTGGTAGATGCATCTACAAAATAATTACGTATGTATTATCAACTTGCAACTTGTCGTTTGCAAGACTACTTGTTTAAATAATTAATTTCAGATCATACAATAAAGACAATTCATCTTGCTAATACTGATAAGTTTATATGTCAGTCTTTTCTTGATTGAGTTTGAAAAACTTTTGTAAAAGTTTACGCATAATGATTTAGAGAAATTATTGATTGAACACCTCTGATTAATGTCTAAACCATTACTTAAGAGAACTAAACTTCCTATTTCAACATGAAATTATATTGATTTACGTGTTATATGCATCAAGCCAATAATTTATAAAACTCCCCATTACAATTGGTTTTTGATCAAGAGCTAAATATTTCTCACCTTTGAATTTTTTATGTGCGTATATGTTCCAATTGCTCCACCACAATGTACAAAGATGAGTGAACCCTCAGAAAAAGTTGGGAATATATATTAATTACAAGTTTCTTTGTATTGTTAGATGTTTTGAATGCATTGGAGTTTCAATTATGACATGATTTGTGGTTACAATTTTGATTCGATAGTTTTCCCAACATAAAGGGGAGAGAAATAATAACTTGTAATGAGTTAGGGGAGAGTAATTTGAACTAAAAGTTCAATAAGGATAACTCATTACAAGTTAACTATTAGATTTATTTACAAACTTAATGAGAATAACCAAGTTTTATATAGATTGATCGGTTTCAAAGATGAAAAATTCTTTTAGATGGTCATATAGTGGAGGCAAGTGCTCCAGAAAAAACCCAAGACATAACTAATAAGTAAAACTCCAGAAGAGATTCAAGTACCTGAAACATTTTAAAATAATGAAAATAAAATATTTCGATAAGTTATGTCAATTCGAGAAAATGTGGAACCGAATAATAAAAGTGGTCGACAATGACTTTGCATGCAATATTGTTATTAAAATAATGAAATAAAAGGAGAATCCTGAATAAATCTATTGAGAAATATAAATAGAGAATAAATTGATCAAAATAGAAAGACGCAACTCAAGTACAATTAAATTTGTGGAGTTTTTGGACCAGTCTTCCAAATATCTAAAGGTATAAAGTCAGTAAGGGTGCAATTGAAGAATTTTTTAAAAAGTAGAATAAAAATATGAAGTATTTCGCTAAGTCCTGGCATTGATTATGAAAAGATATAATATTCTTTTGTGGTGGATGGAATAACCTTTAGATATATTATTAAATTAACAATTCATAAAAGATTTAACTTGCGTCTAATGGTTTTTGTTACAACCTTTTATGAATCACTATATAGTAAAGTTTATATTAAAATCCTTGAAGGATTTAGAATGCTAGAAGCATATTGAAAATTCTCGAGAAATTGTTCATTTATATGAATTGAAATAATTTGAATATATGTGGTAAATTTGACTTAGTGAATAGTAGTTGAAGGAGGATTATAAAATGATCCAATATACCTATTTGTGTTTTTATAAAAGAATCATGATTAAAGTTTGTTATGATTATTGTTGAATCTCTTGAAGAGATCAAAATATATACCCCAAATTTCCCTCACTCATGACTTCTAAAAGAATGGTGATATAAATGGTTAGCAATACATTCAAATAGTCATTTGAAAAACTAGTATTCAAGATTGAATACGTAGAATATGAGAAAGTATGTGGTGTTTTCACGACAGGGAGTAAATACGCGCTGTACTCTTTTTCCTTTAACCGAGGTTTTGTCCAATTGGGTTTTCCTGGTAAGGTTTTTTAAGGCAGCATATTATGCGTATTATAGATCGTGTACTCTTTTTCCTTCATTAGGTTTTTATCCCACAGGGTTTTTCCTAATAAGGTTTTAACGAGGCACATTATCTATCAATGGACATCCAAGGGGGAGTGTTATGAATATCTTATTAAGTGGATGTCCATCATGATTAAGATAAAGTTTTAATGTACTTTAAATTCTAATAGTTATTAGAATTAGATCTCTACTTCTTTTACACTTCTTATACCTATAAATAGAGACTCTGATGAAGTATTGTAATCATCTCTTTTGATCAATAAAGTACATTCTCTTTTACTTTCATATTTTCTTTATTATTTATTTTCTCCATCTCTCTTTATTTTATAACAATTTTATAAATATTTTGAATTTTCTTTTAAGTTTTTTAGATTGATCACTTTGTGCATTTACGACACTATTAGGGTCCCAACTGGTATTTATATTAAATTGTAATTTGAATTATTCGAGTTGTAAAATTCAATTCGACTTAAACTCAAAACATAATTACTTATTTAAATTGATTAAAAAATTTAAATAACTTGAAATTTATAAAAAAATATTTTTTTCTAATAAAAATGAGTTTTGTTGACCGTATTTAAATAGTAGGTTAAGTGAGTGAAGTTATAAAACCCAAAATCTGTCTTAGCAGTTTAGCCTGTTCGACCACTTCAGCTCTGGAAGGGTTGCTGTAGGCCCATTAGTCATGTACCAGGAATCTCTTAAGCTTTTAAATTGCCAATTATCAGGTTCTCAATGATGCCAGATGGGATGCTTAATATCATGGTCATAAATTAACAACTCTCCAACAACTGAACCACCTTATTATCCACAATGTTTGATGTTCTCTTGTACTTGACTTTGATTAGTTTAAGTAAACAATACTGCAATTTGAATATTATATAATGAAGTTGTTATAATAACATAGTTCCTTAAACATGGCCAGCTAATTTGTTAAAGGATTTATGGCTCTCTCTTTCCCCCCTTAAATAAACCCCTTCAACAACTGAATCACTACTTATTTTCCCTGGAAAAACATGAGTGCAAGAATATTCGTCGTCATATTCTTCTCCTGGACTGCTCTTACAATTATTACCCCTACCCTTGTTCTCTGGTCAGAATCCTCCAAACACAACTTTGAATTCAATCGTAAGAGCTCAAACCTTCTTTCATTTCACTCTGTATTTTATATGTTTAACTTGTTTTTTGTTCTCTATTTTTCAGTTAAGGGAACTGAGGGGATAAAGGATCATAGGAAAATGATTGGATATGGAGTGAAACAAGTCAGTAATGGAACCATATCTGTGAGTCGATTGGAAGCAGCAACAGAGCAACAGAAGTGGAGCTGCCTCCTGGAATTTGGAGGCTGGGTCATCAAAGTACTTCGAAAAGCAATAGGTTTTTTTATCAGGGTCAGATTAAATCAATGATGAACTATACAAAGGAAGTGTATGTTTTTTTTTTTCTAACTTCTACAAGAAAACATGTAAAAGAAGGCAGACTTTCAGATTTCTTACCTTATACACAGAAACCCACTGCACAAAATATACATATTTATTTATTTATTTTATGAATGTTTTGTTCTTCTGAAAGTTGATTTCTAGTGGTAGGTAAATAGATGATGAAAATCTCGGTAGAGTAGGTGAAGCTGAATGACTGAAGGATTTTATGTTTGTCGACAAGTTCAGACTTGCCAAGCAGCGACTGGTATATTGAATGCGGGTAAAAGCAAGATAGAGGTATTCAGAGTAAAATTGCTTTTTGCTATCTTTACTAAAAAAATAAAAATAAAAAAACAAATGATAAAATAGTCATTGTAGAATAAGTTGAAGAGCAAATTGGTAGTGGATAGTTATAAGTGTAACTCATGCTCACTTATAATACTAATTTTTAATCATAAAAATTGATGAAATTTTTAATAAAAAGATTAATTTATTCTTTAATTTAACGTAAAAAAATTAATTTTATTATTTTTTAAAATGTAATATGACTCTTAATAAAAATTTTACCATGATACTTTTATCATTGAATGTGACACCTTTCAGTTTTATGGGACTTCAAACATACTGTGATTAAAAGATAAAGGATGTTTGTCAGCGTTTATTTATAGGAGCTCCCAAGCTGATTTGGCCCTTGTCTGAATTTCCCATGTTTGCTAGAACAATTCCAATCAAGTTTTCAAATTTAATGTTAATATGGGAATTATATAAGCAAGTAGGCAAACAGATTCTCTTCATATATTATATAGTAATTTAGAACAGTATGGTTCACATTCTGCTGAATGATAACAAGAAACTTACGCATACACGCATATACCAGTCGGTTATAGTTTCTCAATTATTGCTAGTATTAGTTTAATAACAAGGAGCATGTGATTCATTTTCTTTCTCAAACCAAACGCCTCAGATATTCCTCCACAGTGGTATATTTCACATCAGGGTACAGCTCAGAAGCCTCAACTCCGAATGAAGGTTTGATCTCAAAGTTGGTTTGATCACCCCTCACAAAGACTGAATGTCTGATTGCCAATTCAACACTGTATGGAAATGTAGCCTCTGCAAGAATTGATGAAAACCAAACAACACCATTTAGCCTTCACATTTTGAAAATGAAATAACAAAGGAGTAAATTGGTTTGAACTGAAAGAATAGCCTGCTGGCAACATCCTTTAATTAGCCATGGTTTTGAATAAGAAAAAAGAGCAGGGGATTTCGCCAACCTTTGATCTGTTTGAGAAGTTGGTCCTCAGGAACATATGTTTTCTCAAGGGTTTTGCCAATCAATTTCTCCCACAAGGCAACAATCTCATTAAATGAATAGGTGTTTTTAGGAGGCCTAATGTATAGGATCTTATTCAATGTTCTGGGGTCATCAACAGCTTTGATTGTGTATGTTCCAATATCACTTTCATGGTTGAAAACAGCTGCAAACAGAATAGGATGCATCATATCACCTTAATCTATGGATGGTTTAGGGCTTCCCTATGTTAAAATACTTGAAAAATGAGAAGATGCTGATATTGATGAGATGATAAGTACTATTTACCTTTAGGATGTCCATCGCCTGGGATCACCACCTTGTCTCTTGGGGGAGTAGTGGCTCCTGGCTGTGACAAACCAGGAAGAAAATAGCCTGCAAACCAGTTACTGGACACATAGGTGTAGGGGATTCCCTCAGCCTCAATAGCACGCCGGATTTGAGCCTTGGTTGCGAATGCTGTTTTCGCTGGCTCAACAGCATGAACCCGGTCCACATCATTTCCGAATTCCGATGGGAAAAACCTCTGATCAAACAAATTAGAAACCATTAGGATGAAGAACTTAAAAGTAAACTGCTCTCTGCTCGTTGCTACATTTTTTGTGTAAATGCCAAATGGTATTCATAAATTAACTAGTGCCTTCTACCTAAACAACAATAATGAGTTAAGTGCCTGCAACTTTCCCAAGTACGAGGTCATCAAATGTGATGATTGCAGAATGGGGATATTACAGCTGTGAAATCTGTGCCATCAAGTAAGTTATTTGATAATACTCTACATAGACACATATTTAATTGTATATTTATTTTGAGTATGATTCTACTAATTTGGACTATTTTAGGGATTAAATTGAAGGCAAAAGTAAATTTAAGGGCGAAAAACATGAATTTAGAGATAAAGTGGGCCAACATGCTACATAAGAAAAAAGGTGGTGCCGAAAATGTAAGCATGGAAGACATAAGGACAAAAATGTAAAGAAGAGATATTTTATAAACACAAGACTCTATTTAATATTTAATTATATTAGGATAATTGTTAGATATTATTATTTAGATTTTATTTTATCTTTTATCTTTTATTTTTAATTATCCTTATTTATCTGTATTTATATTTAGGACTAGACTAAGTTTCCTAGTACTATAAATAGGGGATGGAGTGACTCAAATTTCATATAATCTTTTTTGTAAACACTCCCTCCCCTAAAAAAATGCTTAGCCTTGTTCTTTTATTTATTCAATATAAAATTTCATTTTTTTTATTAAGTCTATTTCTTTTCCCAAAAGCATGAGCCACTAAATTCATCTGGCCAAAGGTTGTTTAAAATCCCCAAAAAAGGTTTATGAGGTTTAGAATCCACGCTTAGCCTTCTCAACGAGGATTAAACCCAAGGAGGATCGAGACAACTGGAGGCTAGAATCTCGCCACATAAGAAACTCTCTCTTTTCCCAAACTCTGTTTATTTTTATATTCTCTATTTTAATTTTCGCAATTTATTTAATTTCGCAATTTCAATCAACATCTAATTCTATCTTTTTATTTTTTTCCCCCAGGTACGTAGGTTTTCTTGGACACGATTCTGTCCGGGATCTCACGAAACAAAACATTGTGCAAATCCAGTCCCCAAGTATTTGACCCTACTTCTCTTATATTATTATTTTTATTATTTCTATAAGGATAGGATATATTTGGTGCTTCAACGATGCATCATTATTCTACATAAACAACAATCTAAGTAAATTAACTGGGAAATACTAACCTTCACATTCCCAGCTTCTTTAATGGCAGCAATGATCTTAACTTGATCTGCTAACTGCATCGAACTTACCGCGGATATCACCACATCAGCTTGTTTTATTGCCTTAACCAGACTCTCATGATCGTAAAGATCACCCTGCATGCCCACACAAAACATCAAACTAACAAAAATAAAATTACAACCAGAAAGCTTCGCAGCCACGAATGAAGAGAAATTATACTTACATACAACAGATGAACCCCTAAGTTCTTGAAATTGTTAATAACCTTTCCCTTAACTGGATCTGAAACTGAACCCTCTCTTACTAAAGTAAAAGTGGGATGACCCTCTTTCACACTGGCTTCAACAATGAACTTTCCGATGTACCTAGTGCCTCCAATGACTAAAACCTTGCTCTTTCCAGCCATTAAAGAATGCTTCTGCTATAGAAAGGACAGGCAGTGAGAAGTGGTAGTTGGTAAAGAGAGGTCCGGGATGAAGTTGTTGAAATGGGAGTTTTACAGCCAAATGGGGCAGTATTTATGGATGAAAATGAGGTCTGGGAACAGAGGCGTAGCTAGGGGGTCCCTTAAAATAAAAAATTATTATTTAGGGCCTTTAAAATTTTAAATTAGTAAAAGTAAAATTATACTTTGGCCCTTTTAAAATTATAAAAATTTGGTTTAATCTTTTAAAAATTATAAATATATAGACTATAAAAAGTTAAAATTTCATTCGGCCACTCGCCCTTGTATTGGAAGTGACAAGTGGTAAGAACCAAATTGTGGGGTTGGATCGATGATTTTGGGTATTTTCGATTCATTAACGGTAGAAACCAATTATCTGAGTAATTAAGCAGTCTTTGTTAATAAGACAAATAGAAATTTTGTTTAAGGTATCATTATAATTTAAATATTAAAAATACTTAAATTAAATTATAATTTTTTTAAAAAGATTAAAATTATAATTTTTTATTTAATAAAATATTAAAAAGGATTAAATTGAATAATTTAATTTTAAAAAAGAGCTATAATTTTTTTTTTCAATTGAGGCGAGGGTATATACTTATATTCGTACAAATAATGAAAAAATTTGTACTTTTGTAAAGAATCATAATTAAATTTTTTTACTTTAATTTCGTTTAGAGAGATGATTTTTTAATTTTTTTATATTCTTATTTTATTTAAGAGAAATTATTTGATATATTGTGAAGGAATAAATTAAAGGATTATTGCTTTCAAACTTATTTGGACATCTCATTTTAAAATTTGGAGCTATCAAACTCAAATCAAATTATAATTTGAAAATGTTCCATTAAAATTCAATTAGATTAATATTTTTTAAGACATATCAATTTTTTTTAGTCTTTCATCTTATTTTTATTTAATTTTTAATTTTTAAATTTTGCGTTACCTCAAAATAGATGAAAAAATAAACATTTAATAATTTTACCATGTAGATGACACTTTAAAAATTAATTATTTTTAAAAGTTAAAAATATTAAAAAGTATAAAAATATTTTTAAATTTTAAAAATTAATTAATTGATGACATATAAAAATATAAAAAATTCCAGGTATATGACATATCAATAAAATGAACAAACACTACTTTTTCATCCACTTTAAAATAATTTGACAAACAAAACATATTTAAAAATTAAACTAATTTTTTTGATAAACTTTGAGAGCAAATAAATTATTATCATTATTTTTGATAAAAAGAATATAGGGTTGCGACTTATTTTATTTTGATAAAAAGAATAAACTTTGAGATGTAATGTATTTTGATTTGAAAGTAAGACAATTTTATTTTATTAAAGACTCTTCGTTAGTAGTATATCATTAGCGAAAAGAGCTTTATTCTAAGATTCTAGAAATGAGCCTTAGTCATTAGCAATCTAAAGAAGTAATGTATTTTGATTTGAAAGTAAGACCATTTTATTTTATTAAAGACTCTTCGTTAGTAGTATATCATTTGCGAAAAGAACTTTATTCTAAGATTCTAGAAATGAGCCCTAGTCATTAGCAATCTAAAGATGTAATGTATTTTGATTTGAAAGTTAGAACATTTTTAGTGCTACAAAGATGTTATGTACATTGATTTGAAAGTAAGATAATTTTATTTCTTTAAAGATACAATATTCATAGTATCCAACCTTTATTCTTTTTTCACTCATGATTGCTCTATCATCTTTCATGACTCTCAATAAGTTTTTATTTATTTAATTTTATCTTTAAATTGATATCACGATTTAATTTAACATCAATTCACTATAAATAAATTTTTATATTTTAAATAAGTTATGTTAATAGGTGGATTTTTTTATTTAAAAAAATCAATAAATTATTGTAAATGTTAAAATTTGAACAACCCCACTAAAAATTATAAAAAATTTATCACTTTAATCAAAGTTTTATTTTAATAGTTTTATACATTTAAATTTTATTACATAAATTGGTTTACTTAAATTATGAGTCAACTTTATATTAATTCAATAGAGGAATTACTTATTTTTTTAATTAAGAATTTAATATTAATATGATGTTCTTTTTATTTTTATATTAAATGTTTAAATAAAATAATTAAAATGAAATTGAATCCAAGTCTTAACCATAAACAGTTTACGTAGAACTTAATTATTAGTTTTTTTTTATAAATATAA
This sequence comes from Gossypium australe, assembly GCA_005393395.2. Lineage (NCBI taxonomy): Eukaryota > Viridiplantae > Streptophyta > Magnoliopsida > Malvales > Malvaceae > Gossypium > Gossypium australe. The sequence continues at coordinate 111,127,025 of CM016616.1, forward strand.
TTTTAATATTAATCCTCTCAAATTCAGTTTTTATTTAATCGGCTTCAATGAAAAAAACAAATTAACCAACTTCACCTGACGTGGCTCCTTTGCGTCATCGAAAAACTCCAGATGAACGCCGGGATTTCTTCCCTCCAGACGACTTTCCAACATAATTGAATTATTGATGCTTTGTGTGTTACTATTCACATATGCTTTTTGTGCCACATCATCTTTGATCACTGAACCCACAGGCTTTCTTCTCTTAGACCTTCCTTCCCTATCGTTTGTGGTAGATTCTGAGATGCAGCGAAAAGATGCTCCACTATTTTCTCCTGCTAGCGTTACAACATTCACCGATTTTTCATCCGTATGCAGCTTTGGTTTCCCAGTGACAAGTGCATGAACAAACTTGGAGATATCTTCCCTTATCTCTTTGTGGAGGGGAACTTGCTCCGATTTAGAATCAACATGTGTTTCATGAGAATTACTGGGCCTGCTACCACATTTTGGATATGTTGAACTCACTGTTTTGATTTGCCTTTCGTCACTGCTTGAGCTTGTTAATGTATTCTTCTTTTCAGTATCTTCTTGCTTTTCCAGGTGTCTTTTTCCTTTTTCCAGTACAGCCCCCAATAGCTCTCTGGTCGTCCCAGCTTCGCTTGCTGCCGCAACAAGTTTAGTAGTGACTGCTGTTGGCTCTTCATGTGTTGAACCCTTTTTTGTACCTTTCCTGCGTTCTTCACCTACCTTCTTTCTTATCTCCATTTCCTTAGGCTTTTCTTTAGCCGCAGCAGTTATTGGTGCAACATCTTTTAGTTGGTTTGATTCCTCTGAAGGCTTTACAGCAACGCCAAATGGTTTAAAAGTGGGTTGTGTAGAACTTGGTGGCTGAGACGCTACTTGTGTAGCCATTGTTGATCTTCTCGGTGGAGACAAGGTTTGCACTTGGGTGGCTCTACGTGATGGAGAAGGGGGCTGTGAAGATGTTTGGCCTGTTGGCTGAGAGGCCAAACGGGGTGGAGATTGTTGCTTCGGAACTGCGGGCTGCGGAGCAATGCGAGCTGAAGGCATAGCTGCAGCCCTTGCTGGTGTGGGAGCATGGGATTGCGGTCGAGTTTGAACTTTTTCACGAGAAGGTACTGGCTGAGGTTCAGTTTTTGGTGGTGGTTGAACCTGGATGGGAGGGGTCCGCACTGAGGTGATCCCTGCAGGCCGAAAGGGTGGTCGTTGGATTGGGATGGAAACGGTGGGCTGGGAAGGGGCTTGTGATTGAGGCTGCGGTTCAGCAGCGGGACGAGGAGTAGCAACAGGACGGGGAGCAGCAGCTGCCGAGAGCCAAGGCAATCGAAAACGAAAAAATTGCCTCTGCTCTCCCATTTTTGATGCCAAAAGGATGAAAATAACAATGAAAAAACGATAGATAATGAAAGATGTTGAGGGTTGTTGCTAATGATTAGATGTGAGGACGACATATATAGGTTGGAGTTGATGCCTTAAAGTATACGAGACATTAGGACAAATCACTTTCTTCTAATTTACATTCTCAACAATCTTGTTTCTTTTGTGAAGGGGACAAATTATTTTATGAAATATTCAGCAATCTTTACAAAGATTTGTCTTGTCTACTAGGGATGGCATCTAGTTTATGTGCCTTGATACGTTGCATTTCTCTATTGTTGAACACCGGGAATTATGTTATTCTTTTCTTAAAGGCTTCCCGAGTTTATACTTGCCTCAATGTCAGCTTAAAGAGCATACTCTTACTTTCTCGTAATTCACAAGCTTTAACTTCCCAGGAACCAAACTAATTTCTCTTTGAGTGCCAATTAAGGTTGAATTAGCAGATGACAGGATCTCTTAAACCACCCGAGGAATGCTCTCCGCTTGCTTTAATCCTTTTTTTTTTCTTTTATGTATGGTAAAAATCTTTAAAACCATGTTGAAAAATGGTAAAATTATTTAGGCATTTTCTTGGTAAGAGTGTAACTTCGAAATCCCATGTTTAATAGTGAACTGTCTTTTCAATTTATTAACGAGTTCTAATACTTGATTATAACCATGGATTATAATTGTAGTTATTGGAATATATTAATTGTTAAGGTTTTTTTTTTTATATTACAAACAAAACAATGGCAGAATTATAAAAAAAACTCTTATTTTAAAAAAAATTCATGAAAATAGATTGAATTTTTAAAAATTTATAAGAATATGTGGATTTTGATAAAATACTTATATCAATACTAAAAATAGTAACACTATTTTTTTTTTTTTTACTTTTTTCATCTCACCTTTGAATGTGGGAATAAAATTTATAAATATAAACCCAAAATCTTATTTCTAAGCAATGTGATTTGATTTAGCATGAGGGTTGTTAATTGCAAGATAGTGAACTATCTTGTTCTTTTCAACTCTTCCTGCTCCCCAGCTGCAATACTGTTCTATCTTTTCTCTTGTTGCACGAAAGTTTTGTTTATTAAAATGCATAACTTCTGAATTGATTTGTGTGCATTGGAGGCTTGGTATTCAAGCTTGTTATAGTTTCGTAATTAATTTACAACTTGGTTTGATGTTTTCTTCAATTCTTTCTTTTAGGGTGCATACACTAGTTTAATACACAGTTTATTTTATTCAAAATAAATCATAATAATAAATTATGCAAAATATAAATACTTCTATTAACATATAAAAATTTTCTTAGAAAACGAAAACATAAAATGTTATATTATTAATAAAATTTTTAAACTCTATAAGTAAAAAAATTATAAAATATAATGTAATCTTTGTTAGTTAAAAGAGGAAACAATATCATATTGTCTAGGAACAAGCTGCAATCCTATTCATGAGTCTATATATATACATATCTCATATCCCACATTGCTTAAGAAAACAAGAAAAATGAGATTTTTGGTCTATATAAATTCCTATTTTGTAAGGGTGGGTTTGGATGGGCGATTGAGTGCGGTGCGGTGCGTTTAGTTTACTTTTTGTCTCACGCTACAGTATTTAATCTCACTGCCACCGCTGTTTTTACACTAACCGCAGATAAACACACCGCCCATCCAAACTCACCCTAAGTTTTATTTCCTAACATCAAAAATTAAAAAAAAAAAATTGGTCTTGCCACTTTTAATGTTGATGTGGCAAAAATCTCTTTCAGTTAAAAGCATTTTTTCCCCCAAAAATGTTTCTAGCTGAAAACTTTCTACCAAAATCGGCTCATTCTTGTGAATTTTCAAAAATTTGACCTATTTTCGTAAATTTTTTTTAAAGAAAGGGCTTTTTTTGATAATTTAATCCAAAACAATGTTACAAAAATGCCTTTTAAATACTAATGTATTTTTTGGAAAAAATGATGTATAAGTTAATTAATAAAGTTATTTAGTTGAAAGCTTATAATAATTTATTATATTAATTATAACTTAAAAGAAAATAATATGAATTTCTTAATTTAATAATCTCAATCTATAAATGAAAGGGTAAACTACACCATTAGTCACTAAAATATGAGTAAATTTTTGTTTTGGTCATTGGACTGTTAGTTATAATTTGATCATTGAACTATTAAAAAGTTTACAGTTAAAATCAATATTTTATGGCTTTCTCTGTTTGCACTACCTACACTAATAGAAGACTCTCTTTACCTTTCTCTTATACAGTTCAGTTGTTTTTTTTTCCTGTGAAACAACTTTGGATGTCATAAATCTGCAAACCAAAATTAAAACAAATTTTTTCTCCTATCTCCGAGACTGTCAGATCGACTTGGATCTAAGATATGTTCTACTCATTGATGGGTACTGATCCACCGTACTAGTCATCAACTTGTAGCTTGGAGCTCACTGATGGAACTTTTTAAAGAAAAAATGATAACAACATAGTGACTTAAATAAAAACTTTAGAATAGTTCAGTAACTTAAAACTTTCAAATAGTTTACTGACCAAATTGTAAATTTCTTTAGTTAAGTGAGCAAAATAAAAAATTTACCCATAGTTTAGTGACTAATGATGTAATTTGCCTTAAATAAATTAAAGGTAAAAAAAAAAAAAGAATTTGTTCCTATTAAAAATATATGCTTTATCCGATTTTAAATCATATATATGTAAAAGAATCACCATTAATACTTTTATCAAACCTGAAATGTGTAGAAAAATTCAAAATTTTAGCACATAATCTAAATTAAACTATTTTAGTATACGTAAATTTACCTTGAAATAATGATTTAAGAACTGTCATCTCTAAAGGCTAAAGCGATGATATTTGCAGCTTGAATGCTTTGTCTGTGGTGTAGTGCTCGATCCTTACTCGTACACCAAGCTTTTTTCTACATAGTCGTAATAGATTGTAACTCCAAGGAATGAAGGTAGCAATAGCAAGTTTAGTATTCCTTGCTTCAATTTAGCCCCCTCTACTTAAAAATCAATGAAAACAAGCTACAAGATTCCTATTATATTTCCATTTTAAAAGAGAAACAAAAGTTTTTAGAGGAAGTTTCATACTTCATCCTATGACTTATTAAGGAGGCAAGGAACAAACCAACAAATTAATAGACCAAGTAAAGAATTCCTTAAATATAAATGAACACATGATCACCTTCATTTTGAAACAAGCTCCCACATAATATCACTTGTTCTTCTAAGGTATGTGTAATTCCAGCTTTATTTCATTCTCTTTTTTAAGCTCTATAATTCTGTACAATGTCCTTTGTTATATTGAAAAAATTTTATGTTCTCACGTTATGATTGTGGGTACCCTTTGCTTGCATTATCATTTTTAGGCAATTTCTTTTTCACTTGCAACGCAAGCTGATTGGGAGAGATTTCCGGTACATTTCATATGATGATTGGAGGTCTAGTGCAGGGGGAATTCAAAAAATTTTTTAGAGGTTTGGATTTGAATAATAATTTTTTTAGAAATCAAAACATAATTTTATAATTTAGTAGTTTGTTATTTTCATCATTTTGAAAGGATTAATCATAGTTCTTTTTCTATTTTTAGGGGTTAAAATATAATTTTATCAAAAATTAAATTTTAATTCAATCATTTTATATAAACTTAAATAATAATTTTCCATTTTGGGGGGCAAGGCCTCCTACCTATCCACTTGTCTCCATGGTTTGAACCTTGATTCACCCCTTAGGAGTGTAATGTGTCTTACTATTACACCCAACCCCTTATTGATCATTTTACCTCTCACTTTAATATTATTTTAATATAATACTATTTTAATTAAGATTTAATATAACATAATTTTAATATATATTTTTTATACATTTATTTAAAAAATAAATGTATTTTTAATTGCATTTAACATAAGTAAATATAATTTAGTATTTAGTATCTAATTTTAAAATATTATTTGATAATTTATTTTATACTCATATATTTTAATTTAATGTTTTTAATGGTCATTTTCGATTTTGAATTCACTACCACCACTATGTTTGAATCTAAATACATTTCTCACCACTGATTTTAATTTTATTGTCACATTATTCAATTTCATTAGTACAATAATTAATCTCATTATCACCATTATTTTTAATCTCCATATCTATCCAAAGGGAGCCTAATTGTTAAAAGGTTTGGTGCTTAGCAAGAATTGAATTGTGTGTTATAACTTTTTGTGTGACATCTTAGACGAATGTGTATAACAATTAAAGAAAGACATTAAGTAATTGTTTCCACAATTCAATAAGAATCAGTTATATCTACGACATGAAAGCTTAGAGAATAATTTCACCATGTGAAACAAAGTACAATCACCAATATAAATCGGGTACTCTAGGATCACCTACGATTACAACATTTTGGGTATGCGTTGTGGATGCTTACAAGATCCTTGCACGATCCTCTTGCACTTGGAAAACATTCCTCTTTAAGGCTATGTAAACTCTTTTCCTGGACAATCAATTAATCTTAAAAATACAATTAATGAGAAGTTCTTTTATGAAAAGATTAGATGCTCAATGTTATTTATGTCATGAAGAATGACAGTCACTTTAAACAAGCCCACAATCAGCTAGTCAATTTTTCAAAAGATTATTCTCCTAAACATAGTTCAAGTTGCTAAATATCCATCCCTACAATCACAACAACTTTCGCTCAATCAATTCCATCTTCATCGACATAAGAAAGTATTATCTCCCATAAACTTGTTACTATTTTTCAATATAGTTTTCAAACAAATAAGGATAAATCTTAAGTTGTATATATATATAAATGAAGTTGAAGATCAATTGGGGGCTTTAGAAACATTTTAAGATCATTTAAAAAAAGTTTGAGAGTGGTTAGAGGTGTCCGGGACCCAGAACAAGCCACCATAAGTCAAATTGGGCCAAAATAGTGCAATAAGAGATGATATGGTGTGTGATGTTGTGGCATTGTACAACGCCACAATGTTGTAATACCTAACATCACAACGTCACTATATAAATGATCGATGTTGCGACATTGTGAGGGGCGATGTCGCGACATCACTCTCTGTATGGTCAATGTCGTAATGTTGCAAGGACGATGTCACGACATTGTAGTAAAGCATGTAACACCCCTAACCCGTATCCGTCGTCGGAACAAGGTTATAGAGTATTACCAAAGTTTATAGAATAATTACAGATAATTCATGTTAAATACTGTTCATTTTCGAAACTAGTCATATTGTCCCTTGAATGGACCCTTGAGGCCCATTATAAACATTGGAATCAAGTTGGGACTAAATCGGGAACTCAAGAAATTTTTTGCAAAATTTCACAATTTCTCTCATATACAGGGGTCACACGCCCATGTGGATAGGTCGTGTGCTAGGCCGTGTGGTTAATTTAATTTTCATAAATAGGTGCAGACTTTAGATGGTCAGAACACACGCCCGTGCTTGAGGCTGTGTCCTTCACACGGCTGAGACACACGCCCATGTCTCTGCTCGTGTGCTTAATTCTGAGCATTCTGTTTCTCAAAATTAAGGTTTAGGGGGCACACGACCAAAACACATGCCCATGGGATAGGCCGTGTATCACACACGGCCTAGACACACGCCTGTGTGTCTACCCGTGTGGACAAAATAAAGGCTATTTACCAAGCCATTTGTCACCCCTATTTGTGCACACACACATCCACAACTTTAATGGCATAAATCATAGCATATTTAGGCAACCAAAACATCAACAATGAAGGCTAAATCATGTCATGTGAATATCAGCACTTAACATATTTACAACATCATATTTTACCAAACCAAATCATACCAAACTCACATTCTATAAGCTTCAATAAGTCTACTTTCAATTTGCATTGACTTATTTAAATATTCTAACATACCAATGAACCAAACTCATCCATTTGACAATAAAACCATTAAGCCACATTCAACCATTTACCAAGCACTTATAAACCACATCACAAAATGACCTTGGCACATATATGAATATATATATATATATATATATATATATATATATAGGCTTACAACCAATTTGACCAAGATAAGCCCAATTACATGGCTAAATACCAAATCAACCTTAAACAAATATAAGCCAACAGATTTGGCCAAATTCATAATGACACATATATCAAAATGACCAAGTCTCTATACATGCCATATACTCAAAATGTTTAAGTTCATCGATACCCAAAATGAGAGTTTGATAGTATGATGCGATCTCCAACGATCTCCAATCCGAGCTAGCTTGGTGACACTATAAAACATGGAAAAATAAAACGAAGTAAGCTATATAGCTTAGTAAGCTTATATGCAAGAAATAAACAAATCTTACCATACATTCCCATGCAAGTAACATAATATAAGATAATGTAAATTGCAATAAATCTCATGGACATAATTCACTAAATTACATCTTACCAAGAATTCACCATTCCATGAATTTAACCATCACAAGTGTTACGTACATACCTGTACCATCTTGTAATAATTTCACACTTACCTTTATCTTTGACATACCTATTGAACCATTTGGAATAATATCGGATACTCGGGAAATCTCGCACACAGAGTGCCATATATGTAGTCATTACTACCTTTTTCTCAATACGCATATATATGCTCACTCTCGAGCCATGAATGGGCCTGCTCAAACAAGCTGTTGGTCAAGACATAGCTACACGGTGCTGCTCACACAAGCTGTCAAGTAACTGCAACATATGCCGGTATACTCAGCCACCGGTAGGATGTACAGAACCAGCACCCAGATCACATAATATGGTACCTTAGTGACATGTCACTTGTATCCTAATCTATTCATAAGGTTCAACCGAGATTTCTCGCTTGCTGAATCATCGTCGAACGTGTCTATAGAGTCACTCATACAATTTATGCAATATTAAAGCATTATATAATGCTTATTTAACATATGAACTTACCTCGGTTACCAAAACGAGCGAAAATGATCTATTCATCAATGACTTTGTTTTTTCCCCGATCTACACCCGAACTTCATTTTTCTTGATCCATAATACCATACTTAACTTATTTAATCATCAAGCTATTCAATTCAGTCCAAAATCACATTATGGAAAAAAATATATTTTTGCCCCTAACATTTCAACATTTTACGATTTAGTCCCTAGGCTCGTAAAATGAATTTATTTCAATTTCTTCACAACCCAAGCCTAGTCGAACCTTACCCATACTCATAACAGCCCACATTTTTTATTTATTCACACTTTACCACACATTTTACAACTCTTTACAAATAAGTCCCTTTTTGACATTTTTTTATCGAAAATCACTTTACAAATGTTGTTTAACTAACAACAAACATGCATTTTCTACCATCAATCATCAAAATACAAGCATATTCAAAATGGGTAAAATTTTAGACTTTAACTTTCTCTCAAATTAGTCCTTGCAATAGCTAGATCAAGTTACAACGATCTAAAAAATATAGAAATCATTATAAACGGGGCAAGAACGGATTTACAATCGAGCTTGAAAGTTGGCCAAACCTTAGCTATAGTCTCCTTGAAAATTTTAGCTATGGGGGATGAAATTGAAAAAGTTGGACACTTTTGTTTTAGTTAATTTTGTCTTTATTAACCAAATTACTAAAATACCCTTAATGCATAACTTTAAAATTTCACCTAACCATGTCCATTTTTGTCGACGCTAAAGTATAATGGTCTAATTACCATATAAGGACCTCCAATTTAAAAATTCATAACAATTTAAACACCTTTAGCTAAGGGAACTCAAGTTTGACACCTATTGCAATTTAGTCCTTTTAGTTAAATTGAGCATTCAATCAACAAAATTTCTTAATGAAATTTTCACACAATTACTCTATCATGCTGTAGACCTTAAAGAAATAATAAAATAAATATTTCTACTTCGGATTTGTGGTCCCAAAACCACTGTTCTGATGTGACTATAAAACAGACTGTTACAACTTTCCCCCTTTAGGGATTTTTGTCCCCGAAAATCTTACCAGAAAAGAGGTTAGGGTACTATTTTCTCATAGCTTCCTCGGGTTCCCACATAACCTCTTCGACCCCATATCGTTGCCACAAAACTTTCACTAGAGCTTTGCTTTTATTTCTCAACTATTTAACCTCTCGAGCTAAACTTTGATCGGTTCTTCACCATATGTCATATCGGGTCGAATATCAATTCTGACGGTGAGATTACATGCGATGGATCTGATCGATATTGTCGCAACATCGACACATGAAATACATTGTGGATCCTTTCTAACTACGGCGGCAAAGCTAGTCGATATGCCACTGGCTTTCACTTTCTCTTCGGTTTATCTGACCAAATCAACCCCGTGAATCTATTTCTCACTAAGCTCGGTCCAGTACAGCAGAGTTTGGCACTTGCGACCATACAATGCTTCATACGGTGCCATCTTTATACTTGATTGAAAATTGTTGTTATAAGTAAATTCGACCAACGGTAGATATTTCTCCCAACTACCTTCGAACTCTAAAACACAACAGCGAAGCATATCTTTGAGAATTTGAATCACTCTTTCAAATTAACTATTGGTTTGTGGATGAAATGCTGTACTAAAATTCAAATTTGTACCCAACGCTTCTTGCAATTTCTTCCAAAATCGCGACGTGAACCTCGGATCTCTATCCGAAATAATAGAAGTAGGCACCTCGTGTAATCTAACAATCTCAGAAACAACTAGTTTATCAAGTGAATAATCGGTACGTACTCGAATGAAATAAGCCGATTTAGTCAATCTATCAACAATGACCCAAACATCATCTTTCTTCTTCAGAGTCAAAGGTAACCCTAATACGAAATCCATCGTAACTTTATCCCATTTCCACTCGGGTATCATCACAGGCTGAAGTAAACCCGAAAGCACTTGATGTTCAACTTTCACTTGTTGGCAAATCAAACATTTCGTTATAAACTCTGAAATGTCACATTTCATGCCTGACCACTAATACAATTTCTTCAAATCATTATACATCTTTGTACTTCCAGAATGAACAGATAGACAACCATTATGTGCCTCATGAAGAATTTTTTGAATTAGTTCAGTATCTCTCGGTACACAAATCCTACCTCGGAATCTCAAACAATCATCGGATCCAATCTAATATTCTGAATCACTATTCGATTTGTATTGAACTCTTTTAGCTTGCAACTCATTATCACCTTTTTGAGCTTCGCAAATTTGCTGAAGAAATACCGGTCTAACTTCCAACTCAGCCAAAATTGATCCATAATCAAATAAAGTTAGTCGCGTATTCATTGCCCTCAAAGCAAACAAAGACTTTCTACTTAAAGCATCTGCGACTACGTTCACTTTCCCTGGGTGATAGTCGATCACTAACTCATAATCTTTCAATAGTTTGAGCCATCTCCATTGTCGCAAATTCAAATCTTTCTGAGTCATTAAATACTTTAAACTCTTGTGATCAGTAAATATGTGACACTTCTCACCGAATAAATAGTGTCTCCAAATTTTTAAAGCGAACACAATAGCGGCTAATTACAAGTCGTGCGTCGGATAATTCTTTTCGTGCGATTTCAATTGTCTCGAGGCATAAGCTATCACTTTAGCCTCTTGCATCAACACACAACCTAAACCTTTCAATGACGCATCACTGAAAATAACAAACTCTTTTCCCGACTTAGGTTGCACTAACACCGGTGCCTCAGTCAACAACGCTTTTAACTGCTCAAAACTCTGTTGACATTTCTTAGACCACTCAAATTTTACATCTTTTTGTAACAATCTAGTCATAGGTGTAGCAATCATCGAAAATCCCTTAATAAAACATCGATAATAACCGGCCAAGCCCAAAAATGCTTCTAACTTCGGATACATTTCTCGGTAGTTTCCAATAAAAAACTGTTGAAATCTTACTTGGATCAACTCGTGTGCCTTCTGCTGAAACAATGTGTCCCAAAAATTTGGCTTCTCGGAGCCAAAACTCACTTTTGCTGAATTTAGCAAGCAAACTCTTATCTCTCAAAGTCTGCAATACAATTCTTAAATGTTCGGCATGCTCAGACTCATCTCGAGAATAAATCAGAATGTCATCAATAAATACAACCCCAAACTTATCTAAATACAGTCTGAAGATTCAATTCATCAAGTCCATAAAAACTGCAAGAGCATTTGTTAGTCCAAACGAAAAAACAAGGAATTCATAATGCCCGTACCTCGTTCTGAACTCAGTTTTCGACACATCTGAATCTTTAACTCTCAACTGATAATAGCCTGATCTCAAGTCTATCTTCGAGAACACTGTTACCCCTTTCAATTGCTCGAACAAATCATCAATTCTCGGTAAAGGATACTTGTTCTTTATTGTAACCTTGTTAAGCTGACGATAATCAATAAAAAGTTTCATGGATCCGTCTTTCTTCTTGACGAATAACACTGGTGCACTGTAGGGTGAAAAAATCGGTCTCGCAAAACCCTTATATGTCAACTCTTGCATCTGAGATTTCAATTCTTTCAATTCGGTCGAAGCCATTCTATACTGAGCTATCGATATCGGTGAAGTTCCCGGTACTAAATCAATAGCAAACTCAACCTCTCTGATAGGTGGTAATCCAGGAAACTCTTTTGGAAACACATCTGGATATTTACAAACTACCGACACAGATTCGATCTTCAATTCAGACACTTTCATATTCAGTACATACGCAAAATAAGCTTCACAACCTTTTCTTACATACATCTGAGTCGACATCGACGAAATCACAATAGGCAACTCATCCGACTGATCTGATTCAATCCGAAGAATTTCACTAACTTGACATTTCAATTCAATAACCTTTCATCTAAAATTCAATACGACATCATGTAGAGTCAACCAATCCATTTCAAGAATTACATCGAACTCATCAAACGATAAAAGCATTAAATTAGCCAAAAAACAATGACCCTGAATCATTAAAGGACAACTCTTGCAAACTTAATCAAGTAAAACATATTTGCCTAATGGGTTTGACACTTTAATCACAAACTCAGTAGACTCGACAGGCAAATTCTTACTAGATACCAAATTCATGCAGATATAAGAATGAGTCGATCCAGGATCAATCAATGCAACTACATTAGTATCATAGAGAGAAAATGTACCAGTGATAACATCAGGGGATGACGCATTTTTGCGAGCGCGAATAGCGTATGCTCTAGCAGGTGCTTTGACCTTTGATCTTGCGGTTACATCTTTCGTTACACCTTTGATACTGGTCCCATTTCCCATATTTCTCGGTGGCCTCCCTCTAGCGGCAGTGTTGCTTAGTCTTGCATTCTGAAACTTATCTTTCTCATCCATTTTAGGGCAATCTCCAATGACGTGATCTTGGCAGCCACATTTAAAGCAAGCACGATCATTCATTCTACATTCACCGGGATGTCGTCTACCACAGTGTTGACATTCAGGTCTATTAGACCTAGCATTACCAATGCGCTATTGATGTAGTTTGGGCCTTAGAACCCGAATATTGCTTCCCATGATCTCTGTTGGGATACTCAGTTAAAACATTCGAACAAGAATACAAATCCCTTAATTTCTTTGACGAAGATTGAAATGAATTATTCAGCGGTATTTTTCTTGAATCTCTAGTCTCAAACTCAGCTTTTCTCTTTTCTTTGCTCAACTCTTTAGCTTTGCAAGCTCGGTCGACTAGAACAACAAATTCCTTCAACTTTAAAATCCCAACTAACAGTTTGATATCCTCATTGAACTCATGTTCAAATCTCTTGCACATGATAGCCTCTATTGAAACACATTTTCGAGCATACTTATTGAGTCTAACAAACTCTCGCTCGTATTCGGTCACAGACATATGGCCCTGTTGCAGCTCCAGGAACTCTTTGCGTTTCTGATCAATAGACTGATATATTTCTTTTTGAAATTGTCTTGAAAGAAGTCCCAGATAACTCTTTTTTCGGTACAACTGATACTAGAGTATTCCACCACTGATATGTCGAGTCCCTTAAAAGTGATATAGCACATTTCAAACACCCATCCGGTGTGCAAGAAAGCTCATCAAATACCCTGATAGAGTTCTCAAGCCAAAACTCTGTTCTCTCAGGATCATCGTCAACGGTAGCTCTGAACTCTTTTCCTCGTATTTTTGGATCTTATCAATAGGTGGCTTATTCAGTCGTAAAAGTTTCACGCCTTGAGGAGCTATAGGAACCGGTTGGGGATTAGGTGGGTGGAGGTTGTTAAGTAGCCAGATTTTTTTGAACAAACTCGACAAACCACTCATTCATCATTTGGAAGAAGGCTTCCCTAGCCTCTCCTCCTTGACTAATCGTTACTGGTCTACTTTCAGATGGCGCTGCCCCTTGGACAGGAGCCAGCGCATTACTTTCAACATCATCAGCTACATCTCGGTCGGGATCCATTTACTATATGAAAACACAATTTTAAATTGTTAGGATTCATCACACTATCACAATTTATATATGGCATGTATAGCTAAACTCTCACACGCGCTACGTTAGTCCAAGAATCGACTAAATCGTAGCTCTGATACTGCTAAATGTAACACCCCTCACCCGTGTTTGACGTCAGAATAGGGTTATGAGGCATTACCGCATTACCGAACTTACATCGCAAACAATCATACAATTCCGAGTCATAAATTTCAACCAAGTTAAAACCATTTGCATTCAGTCATAAAATCCCTGATACGAGCCTATGATGTAACGCCCCGAATTTGGGCCTATTGGGCTTTGGGTTTTGGGTCTTAAAAAATTTTTAAATGAGAGAGAAAATGACAATTGGCATGTGGGCTTTGAGGGTTAATGAATTTGGAGTGTCTAGGGGTGTTGGGGATGTCCTGGGATCAAGTAAGGGTATAGGAAAAATTTTGGTTTAAGCCCCAAGGGAACTGTGACTTCAGTTTGTAGGCCTTTTAAATAAATGAAGAAGAAAAATGACACAAAAGAGCTTGTGGTGTAGTGGCAAAATGGCGCCACTTAGGGAGTAGGGAGGTGGCGTCATTAGCAGGCAAGGGAGTCCAAGGTTCGAGCAGTGGCATGATATTTTATTGGAGTGTTTATTTTGCAGATTAGATGGCCAGAGTTTATGTTGGATTTGAACTCTTGCATTGGAGAGTTTGAATTGGTTTTGTGAGATGGTTGTGGAGGAAATTTAGGATAAGGTTGAGGAGTTATCAGGGAGAAAAGTTAGGAGCTGAGAAGTGTGAAGAGTTGGTGCTGAATGGGACTTTGGAGGAAGGTAGTCTCGACTTTTGGCTAGAAAAGGGGGGTGCCGAATTCCTTTGAAAGGTTCCTTGGGTTTTTCATTACTTTTCTTTTTTTGCCCCCTCATTCTGTTTCTTCCGTTGCCAAATTCTTCCATTGCCGAAAAACCATCATTCCTTTTTGCCAAAATACCTATTGGTGTTGCGTTCTTCTTCTTTCTCTGAAAGTTGAATACTCCCTTATAATCGAAGAGCCCTATCTTTTTGCTGATTCCTTGTTGTTTTTCCTCCATCACAAATTGATTGCTATTATCTACTCATAATCAAGTTTAAAAGCCGGATCTCGTTCAGTAGCTATCTAGGCTGCAGGATCAAAGGTTGGATTCAGTAACTACTTAGTCAACCTCCTGTAGTGTGTTTTGGTAAAAGCTAAAGGGCTATCTAACTCTTTCTTGTCGTTAACCCTGCATTAGCAAGGGTAGGGTTCAAAGATCGCAAGCGTGGTAAGGATCGCTTGCAAGTGGTAAGTGTACTCATCTCAATTGTGGATTAGTAAGTGGCCGATTGTAAGTGTGGCTTATAGTGGTGACTTGTGTGGAATATGAGTCACTTGATTTTTGATAGTATATGTGTGGATGCAGATCTAGGGGATATTCGTGAATAGTAGCTAAGAAAGGGCTACTAGAACTGGTGGCACACAGTAAGGTTATGGTAAGGCTTTAGTTGTTTGGGTAAATATTGTGGTTAAGTGTGTGATTGATTGGAGATTGGTATTGGTTGTAGGTTCAAGGCTGGGGATAGTGTAGCACGTCGCGTTAACCAGGTGTGTACATACACTTCACACACGACAAATTGGCAAAAGCCGAAATCCCCAAAAATCGAAAAGCTGAAAAGTCAAAAAGCAGAAAGGTTGGCGTCGACAACCGCACCAGCGTGCGAACATTCATGTGGGAACACCGATACGACTACCGAGACCAAGAGAGCGATCTCATGATATTGGGCCACTGTTTGGCCAACTGGGCCAGAAGGGGCTAAATGGGCCTGCTGAGCTAGTGGGCCCAAATCGGCAAGAATTGATATGTGAAATTGAATGATGGATTGATATGGATGGTTGTATGATTTGATTATGATTGGGCCTAATGGGCTACATATACATGATTGGGCTTAATGGGCTATATGGACATGATTGGGCTTAGTGGGCCTTATGGGATTTTAGAAATGCATGCTAGGGTTTTAATGGACTCTAGGCTTAGTTCTGATGAATTCTTAAATAGCATAAAACTTAATTTTATAATCAAACATGTCTGTGGACAAGTCGCTAGGGTAGAGTGTGGCAATGGACATATGCATGTCTAAGATTGGATCTAGGGAGAGCTTGGTACTTAAGCGGTCCTAGTGACCCACCTCCTCTTCTCTGGAATCCTACCTGGTGCGTAGTGTCTGTTCACTTAGCTGCGAGGACTTGCTGACGGGCCAAGGTTCGTAATTAAGACACATACTGTTTAGAATTACTGAAATGCCCCTATAGTGTAGAATTACTGAAATACCCCTGTAGGGTAGGATTACCGAAATACCTTTGATTTATGAAATGGCTAAAATACCCCTATGTGTTGAATGTAAGATTTATGGATGTTACATGTACATTTGCTGCATTCATATGATATTCTGTTTAGGATGCATATGGGTGGGAATTGTGGAATGGAGGAACTATATGTGGATCGCATGGTTGCTTGACAACTGTGGATCCACCAATGGCTTTTTAAGCCTATTATATGATAAGCAGCTTTGCTGCAACGTTTGGTAGTATAGCAACCGGGCTACCCTTGAAGTGTATCGGATGGGTGGGTCACTTTAGAAATTCCCACAGAAGTGTTTCGATTGGACGGAGATGAAGTGTACGGATGGATTATTTGGGGAGGGTCTGCATTGCATTGCATGTATGATATTATTATGTTATTATTATGATATGTATGCTGTTTGTTTGACGAGGGTCGTGCACACTGAGTTTTTGAAAACTCACTCCCTCTTTTTTTTTTCTCAAGTGATCTTCAGTAGGCGGTTCGACGGATGGAGGGACTTAGAGGTGGCCAACTAGCAGGATGATTAGACTTGTTTTTCTTATTATATAAATTCTAGATTTTGGGTTATTTATTTTGAGTTCTTCTATTCCGGATTGTAATAAGGTTTTCCCTCTAGTTATTATTCCATTACTTCCATTATGCATTGAAATTTTGAAACAGGAACCTGGATTTATTTCTTTTAAGCATATTTCAAGTTTTTTTTTTTGAAAATAATGGTGTTTTAAGAACGAGCTTTCGCTGTCTAAGAAAATTTTAACGAGCTTCCGCTGTCTATGAAAATTTTTACATAGTAACAAGGAAATGGTTTTTGCTACACCTCATTTTGAAAGCAAAATGGATTTTACTTAACTTTTCTCTAGAAGGGTTTTCAATGAAAACAATGTTTTGGCAAAAACACTTCAATGTGACACGCCGGATTCGGGCCTAACTTCTAGGTTGGGTTTGGGGTGTTACATACGAGGCCCAAAATATGAGTTGGAAGTGGTTCGAGATTAAACCGAGAACTTAGGAAATTTTTACAAAACTTAGACAATTTTTGTCATGAACAAGGGTCACACGCTCGTGTGGTTTGGGACACACCTGTGTGGGCAGGCCGTGTGGTTACACACGCCTATGTCCCTAACTTGTGTAACTCTCTGACTTGCAAGGCATGAACAGATTGAAGTCACACGACCAAGCCACACGCCCGTGTGCTAGGCCGTGTGGTTAATTTAATTTTCATAAATAGGTGATGTAGCACCCCAAACCCGGCCTAGAAGTTAGGCCCGAATCTGGCGTGTCACATGGAAGTGTTTTTTTTTTCAAAACCATCTTTGCGATTGTTAAAAATTTGTTTGAGAATTACAGCCTATTTGTTAAAACCCAAAACACTTAAGCAAATGTTATCTACTTGAAAACGTAATTATCTTTAAAAAAAAACCTTTTTGGTTGCAAAAACATATTTGAAATAAACAATTCACAAAAATATGACGTTTGAAAATAGCAGAAGCATTTTGAAAACATTGTGGAAATGTAGATAAAATACAAATATTTTTGAGAGGTTGATTGATGAGTCGAAAATCGAGGTAGTGAACTTTAACCGTGACTTTTGAAAATGTCGTCGATAATTTGAAAGAGAATTTCCGAGTTAAATCATTTGCAAAAGTTTGTTATGAAAACCATTTGTTAATCTATTTTAGAAAACCTTTATTTAAGATTTTAGAAAAATCCCCATTTAAAACAATTCGAGCAAAATACTAAGTACGACAAAAACATAAGCAAAATAAAAATATCCCAGAGGCCTTATTACAACATAAAAAACCCAAAATAGTAAAAGTAATAAAGTAAATGGAAATGGAAATCTAAAGTTCAAAGCACCATTTCTGAAGTATGGCCTCCACTGAGTCATCCATGGCCCCAAGTCCTCATCACTGAGCATTACCTACAAGGGTTAAGAAAGGGGGTGAGTTACAAGAACTCAATGTATAATCCCCTTACCGTCATCCACTGGGTCTGAACCCATTTAGCAAAAACTTAGGCCTGAGCCCATAAAACAATAACTTGGGCCGAAGCCCATTTACAATAATAATGTATCCAATATAACAAGTGTATGAAATGCAATTCCCAAACCAAACCTAGTAATCCATCCGCTACACACCACCCGTACCAACCAACACACCTGTGGGGATCAAGTCAACCCACCCCGCCAACACACCAATTGCAGGCATTAAGCCATTTATAACAAATATAATTGTGGACAAGCCACCAGAATAACAGAATTGACGTGGCATTGCCACTATATAGATTTGTGGCAGAGCCACCAGAACTTCTCTTCAAATTTATCCCATCCCATGCAAATCATGTATATAATGCATAACTTATCACAATATAACAACCATAATTTATTCGGATATTTATTACAAAATTATGACCCATTATAACAATTTAACAGATCGACCCATATATCAATTTATCAAATTGGCCCATATATCAAGTTAACAGATCGGCCCATATATCAATTTAACAGATCGGCCCATATATCAATTTATCAAATCGGCCCATGTATTAATTTATCAAATCGGCCCATATATCAATTTAACAAATCGGCCCATATATCAATTCGTCCCATTAAGGGCATTTTCGTAATTCGGTAATTTGCCCACTAAGGGTAATTTGGTAATTCGCAACCTAGACTTAACTACTAATGTGGGCATAAAAATTGAAACTGTCCATCTGCGTCATATTGACTAAATTGACTATAACTTGAGTTAGGAATCTCGAAATCTAAATCCGTAAATTTTCCTTGAAAATAGACTCGTATATCTTTCTACTATAATTTTCTCAGAATTATTGACTTAACCAATTAGTACAGTTTATTCCTTAAAGTTTCCCTTGTTTCACTGTCCAACGATTCTGACCTCTTTTATCTTATTTTCAAATATCTCACTGTACGGTTTTCATATACTGCTCCCACTTGTTTCTAATGAAAATAGGCTCACTAAGGAATCTATACATATAAATTATAACCCATAATTTACTTTGTACAATTTTATATGATTTTTCCAAGACAGATCAGGGAACCACAAAGTCAATCAGAACCAGTCTCAGAATATAAGATTCTTTTTCCTTCTCCGTTTCTTTTATATCAAAATAGACACGGTAAGCTTTAATTTGATATCTTATTCACTTTCTAATTCCCTTTCTCCTATTTTTCATGATTTTTCGAAATCAAGTCACTGCCACTGACCAAAACTATTTTATTACAAAACATGGTTACCACTATGAACCTACGCGCGCTCGAGTGATCCCGGATGCCGATTTCTGATTTTCTTCGAAATTTCGTCCGAATCACAAAACATATCATACAAACTTTCAGAGAGATGTGAGATTACACACCATTTCAAACATGTATTCGGAAGGTACGAGATTACACACCTGATAAGGATTCCCTAAAGAACCACTCTTCGTTGACCCACTATAATCGTATGATCACAAGTCGATAGATCGAGCGATTTAGTCCCTAAAACATATAGTCGATTAGTCACAACCACCATTATCCCGATAGTAACTTAAACGAATAAAGAACGATTTCATCTAATCCATGAAGAACTCCTTACCTTTTTGATATTGGATCCGATTTCCACCGATTGTCTTATGATTACGGTTGAATCAAGGACAAGAGATTCGGCGTTCTACTCTAATACTATAACAAAAAGATGATCACGAAATGAAGGATTATGAGAGAATGATATTTCGATTTTGAACAAAAGTGAACATCCGAATGATAATAAACTCACATTCGGCTAGAGAAAAAGAAAATAAAAGGATAGAAAAGAGCCACTTACCGATTGAATCAAAGAAAAGAGTGTCAACCCAAATGAGAAAGAAGTTATGAAGGAGTGATTTTGGATTGAGAGGTTCGACTATGGAGGATAAATGAACAAGAATAGTTTCGGCTACTTAGAGAAAATAAACGAGGAAGATTCGTTCTCCAAAATGGTCAACTAAAGAAAGAAGAGAAGAAGATTGAAGGAATGGTGAGAAAACAAGAGAAGAAGAGCAATAGTGACTTGAAAGTTTCGGCAGAACAAAGGAAAAGATGACAATTTGGCTTGCTAGTTTCAGCAACACCAAAGGACAAATGCACAATATTGGTTTAAAAGTTTCGGCAAGGTAGAGAAGAAAATGGGGGAAAAGAGGAAACTCAAAAATGCTAAAAAGAATAAGCCTCCTATGCACCGAAATTGCAAAATGCCTATAGGAATTCGGTTCCCCTCTCTCCCTAACAAAAGTGTCCATTTATCTTTACCAAAAAGATGAGTGTTGACCAAGATTCTATTCTAGGCAACTCCTAGTTTTTGGCCAACATGTCCCTCAACCTTATCCCTTTCTTTGATTTCCTTCCTTCTTTTTCCCTTATCTTCCTCCTTTCCATAATCCTTAGCCTCCTTTCCTTAAATAAAAAGTCTTACTTACCTTATTCAGAGTCTTGGCCAACACTTACCATCTTCCACAAGATGAGCATAAAATTAAATCCCAAAAATTGCAATAGGTGGGATTTGAACCTCAGACCATTAGTACACTCCACACGCCACTTGCCACTTTACCAATAGGCTCCTTGTGCTAACAAAATGCACTCTTATTTCCTTAAGCCATAGTGCCATTTACCTTCTCTCCTTAAGGTACCTAAACACAAAAATTTTCCTATAGCCTAACTTGAACCCGAGACTTCATAGGAACCCCGTAACATTCCAATTTCACTTAACTATTAAGTCCAATTTGAAATAATACCATTCTCTTGTTCTCAAAAATTTTAAACACTCCTACGCCCAAGGCCCAATGGGGCCAATCCTACTAGGCCCAATTTCGGGATGTTACAGGTGAAGACTTTACATGGTCAGAACACACGCCGGTGCTTGTGTCTGTGTCCTTCACATGGCTGAGACACATGCCCATATCTCTGCTCGTGTGCTTAATTCTGAGCATTCTGCTTCTCAAAATTAAGGTTCAGGGGGCACACGACTAAAACATATGCCCATGGGCGTGTGGACAAAATAAAGGCTATTTACAAGCCATTTTTCACCCTTATTTGCACACACACACATCCACAACTTCAATGGCATAAATCATAACATATTTAGGCAACCAAAACATCCACAATCAAGGCTAAATCATGTCATTTCAATATCAACACTTAACATACTTAAAACATCATATTTACCAAACCAAATCATACCAAACTCACATTCTACAAGCTTCAATAAGTTTACTTTCAATTTGCATTGACTTATCTAAATATTCTAACATACCAATGAACCAAACTCATCTATTTGACAACAAAACCATTAAGCCACATTCAACCATTTACCAAGCACTTATAAACCACATCACAAAATGACCTTGGCACATATATGAATATATATATATATATATATATATAGGCTTACAACCAATTTGACCAAGATAAGCCCAATTAAATGGCTAAATACCAAATCAACCTTAAACAAATATAAGCCAACTTATTTGGCCAAATTCATAATGAAACATATATCAAAATGACTAAGTCTCTATACATGCCATATACTCACAATATTTAAGTTCATCGATACCCGAAATGATAATTTGATAGTGTGATGCGATCTCCAACGATCTCCAATCCGAGCTAGCTTGGTGACACTATAAAACATGAAAAAATAAAATGGAGTAAGCTCTATAGCTTAGTAAGCTCATATGCAAGAAATAAGCAAATCTTACCATACATTCCCATGCAGGTAACATAATATAAGATAATGTAAATCGCAATAAATCTCATGGACATAATTCACTAAATCACATCTTACCAAGAATTCACCATTCCATGAATTTAACCATCACAAGTGTTACGTACATACTTGTCCCATCTTGTAATAATTTCACACTTACCTTTATCTTTGACATACCCGTTGAACCACTTGGAATAATATCGGATACTCGAGAAATCTCGCACACAAAGTGCCATATATGTAGTCATTACTACCTCTTTCTCAATACGCATATATATGCTCACTCTCGAGTTACGAACGAGCCTGCTCACACAAGCTGTCGGTTAAGACGTAGCTACACGGTGCTGCTCACACAAGCTGTCAAGTAACTGCAACATATGCTGGTATACTCAGCCAACGGTAGGACGTATAAGACCAACACCCGGATCACATAACACGGTACCCTAGTGACATGTCATTTGTATCCTAATCTATTCCTAAGGTTCAACCGGGATTTCTCGCTTGTTGAATCATCATCGAACGTGTTCGTAGAGTCGTTCCTACAATTTATGCAATATTAAAGCATTTAAAATACAATTATGATAATGCTTATTTAACATACGAACTTACCTCGATTACAAAAACGGGCGAAAAGGATCTATTCGTCAATTACTTTGTTTTTTCCCCGATCTACACCCGAACTTCGTTTTTCTTGATCTATAATACCACACTTAACTTATTTAATCATCAAGCTATTCAATTCAGTTCAAAATCACATTATGGAAAAAATTACATTTTTCCCTTAGCATTTCAACATTTTACGATTTAGTCCCTAGGCTCGTAAAATGAATTTCTTTCAATTTCTTCACAACCCAAGCCTAGCTGAACCTTACCCATACTCATAACAGCCCACATTTTTCATTTATTCACACTTTACCACACATTTTACAACACTTACCAAATAAGTCCCTTTTTGACATTTTTTTATCGAAAATCACTTTACAAATGTTGTTTAACTAACAAAAAACATGCATTTTCTACCATCAATCATCAAAATACAAGCATATTCAACATGGGTAAAATTTTAGACTTTAACTTTCTCTCAAATTAGTCCTTGCAATAGTTAGATCAAGTTATAACGATCTAAAAAAAATATAGAAATCATTATAAACGGGGCAAGAACGGACTTACAATCAAGCTTGAAAGTTGGCCAAACCCTAGTTATGGTCTCCTTGAAAATTTCAGCTATGGGGGATGAAATTGAAGAAGATAGACACTTTTATTTTAGTTAATTTTGTCTTTATTAACCAAATTACTAAAATACCTTTAATGCATAACTTAAAATTTCACCTAACCATGTCCATTTTTGTCGATGCTAAAGTATAATGGTCTAATTACCATTTAAGGACCTCCAATTTAAAAATTCATAACAATTTAAACACCTTTAGCTAAGGGAACTCAAGTTTGGCACCTATTGCAATTTAGTCATTTTAGCTAAGTTGAACATTCAATCAACAAAATTTCTTTACGAAATTTTCACACAATTTTTCTATCATGCTGTAGACCTTAAAGAAATAATAAAATAAATATTTCTACTTCGAATTTGTGGTCCCGAAACCACTGTTCTGATGTGACTAAAAAATGGGCTGTTACACATACGCCCGTGTGCCAAATTCTAAGTATTCTATTTCTAAATTTCAAGATGCAAGGGACACACGACCAAACCACATGCCCATGTCCCAGGCCGTGTGTCACACACGGCTGAGACACACGCTCGTGTCTCTACCCGTGTGGACGAAAATAAGCTATTTTCCAAGCCACATTTCTCACCCATCTAATCATCTACATTTACCGACACTTAAACACATTCACGAGTCATATGAAGACAATTAACTTAAGTAAAAACCAAGTCTCATGCATGACATAATATTACATACAACTTATGTACTCTTCGGTACCTTAGATTACAATTTATTACCATGTTAATTTATCATTCATACTTACCTATTTAGCAAATGCATATATATATATATATATATATATATGATCACATTCATTCTACAAACATGATAAATTCACTTATACTTATATCAAAACATGTTCTTCACAAGGCATTCCAATGGCTAGTTATAACACCCCTAACTCATATCCGTCACCGAAACAGGGTTACGGAGCATTATCGAGGCTTTTAGAACATTTTCAGATAATTCACACAAATTACTATTCATTAATCGAGATCATTCGTAACTTTCTTTAAATGGACCTTCGAGGCCCAATATGAGCATTAGAAACAAATCGAGACTAAATCGGGACCTTTAAGAATTTTTCACGAAGCTACAAAAATTTTCTAAGTTGCAGGGCTCACACGCCCGTGTCCCTAACCCATGTAACTCTCTGACTTCTAAGGCATGAAGAAATTGAAGTCACATGGCCAAGTCACACGCCCGTGTGCTAGGCCGTCTGGCGAATTTTAATTTTTGAATATTAAGTGCAGTTTTCACACGGCCATGTAACACGTCCGTGTTCAAGGCCGTGTCAACCACATGGCTGAGACACACGCCCGTGTCTCTACCCGTGTGCCTAATTTTGAGCATTCTATTTCTCATTTTTAAGACGTAGGGGACACACGACTGGACCACATGCCCATGGGACAGGCCGTGTGTTACACACGGCCTAGACACATAGCCGTGTGTCTACCCGTGTGGACAAAATAAAGTTATTTCCTAGCTTTATTTTCTCACCCAATTTACCACAAACCTACACCAAATCATGCAAACACATACCAACCAATCCAAACATTATGATCATACAAATTAAGTCGTCTAATATGTTATAGCATCACATGTACTCTTAGCTTTAAATATACACTAACCATAAACACATAAGCTTAATATAATTTCATCAAACCAACCCATAATTAACTTAAGTAATTACCACAAAATAACTTCATACATAACCAAACTTAAACCATCACTAGCCATTCCAATGGCTAGATTACAAAAAATCACTTACAACCACCATTTGGCCAAATAAGCTTATACATGCCATTATACCAAAATGAGATTTCTAATTGTATCAAAATGAGATAGTGGATAGTGTGATGATTGCTCAGATTGACTTCCAACCTTCGCGAGCTTTGAGCACTATAAGACAGGGAAAATTAAATGGAGTAAACATTTTATGCTTAGTAAGTTCGTATAACGGGAAATAAACTTACTGGTTATATTTATTAATACAAGCATACACAATACACAATCCATCAATTTTGGGTAAGTTACCTAAGCACATACACTTATTCAAACAAGTTAGTCACATAATCTTATAAGAATATCAAGTAGACATAGATGAGCTCATCATAATATAAACTTTCATTTACCTTCACCTTTCCACATTTCAAGAGTACTATCCATTGAACTATTGAAATTTCGATGGATGTTCGGTAGTATATTCATGTGCAAAAGTACCTATTAGGGTACATAATAAAAGGCACACTCTTGAGCCACATATTTTACAACGGGATTACCAGTCCATGATAAATCCTATACACTACACCAAAACAGACTTTTAGCAGCGTTTTTAGTGGTGTTTTAATGAAAAATGCCGTAAATATTATACGTTAGCGGTGTTTGAAAGAAAACACCGCAAAAAGTTGAGCAATAGCGGTGTTTTGGATATAAACGCCGCTAAAAAAGAGAAATAGCAGCGTTTTTTTCCAAACCGCTGCTAAAGATCTGAGCATTAGTTGCGCTTTTTAAAAAACGCTGCTAAAGGTCTGAGCATTAGCGGTGCTTTTAAAAAAACGCCGCTAAAGACTGATCATTAGCGGCGTTCACAAACGCCGCTAAAATTTATTCATATTTTTTTCATATTCTTGCTTTGAATCATATTTTATTTTGATACATTCACTTATAAGCAATGAGAAAGTTTCATTTTAGTTACTTAATTATGAAAAGTTACAAATTGCTAACTAAACAATTTAGAAGTTTTCATTTAAGTTACAAATTAAGCTATTAAAATTGATTTAGGGTTTAATGTTTAGTATGTTAATTTCATGGTTTAGGGTTTGTTATTTTGGTGTATGGGTTTAGTGTTTTAAAGTTTGCTGTTTGGGTTTATTGGATAGTGTTTAATATCTTAGTGTTTACCGGTATTAAGGTTTAAGTGTTAGTGGTTAGGGGTTAAGGTTTAGGGTTAGGGGTTTAAAGGGAAATGGTTAATGGGTTAGGGTTCTAGGTTTAAGGTTTATGGTTTATGGGTTTAGGGTTAGAGGTTTGGGGGGAAATGGTTAATGT
Source organism: Gossypium australe (assembly GCA_005393395.2). Taxonomy (NCBI): domain Eukaryota; kingdom Viridiplantae; phylum Streptophyta; class Magnoliopsida; order Malvales; family Malvaceae; genus Gossypium; species Gossypium australe. Next base: position 111,153,244 of record CM016616.1, read on the forward strand.
GTTAGGTTTCTGAGTTTAGAGTTTACGGTTTAAGTTTAGGGTTTTAGAGTTTAGAGTGTTAGCTATATGACCCAATATCCCGAAACCGAAATCCCTCAAATCAGTTTCCCCTAATTCAAATCCCCAAAATCCCTAAATCCCATAACCCCGAAGCTGTTAGATCCGACCATCGTTCACCGATCCTTCATTCTATTGTGAAACTATCTTCCCATAACCCCGAATGGTATATGTATCCATTACCCCCAATGTTTATTTCTTTAAAATAGGTTCAAATTTTTATCCTTAATTGATATATTAAATAATTTATTATATATAATTGAAAAATAGATAATATGAATTTTAATATTAAAATTATCATTATATAGTTTGGGGTTTGGGGTATGTGTTTTAGTTTAGGGTTTTGAGTTTGGATTTGGGGTTATGTAATAGGGTTTGGAGTTAAGTTTTTTAATTTATATATTAAATAATTTATTATATAATTGTAAAAAGAGATATTATGAAATTTTTTATATAAAATTATCATTATAGTTTTTTAAACCTTTTTTACTTCATATTTTGGAATTTTTAGTTTTTGTTTTCTTACATAAAAAAATTATATAAAACTTATGGCATGTATCTAATTCTTTTAAATTAATATTACTCAAATTAAGTTTGAAAAATTATTTATTTAAAATTGATATGAATTATATAATAATTAATTAAATATAAAATTGTAATAAAAGTCAAGCACTCTTTCTTCCTCTGCTTATTATTTAACTAGATTAATTAAAGTTAATGTTTGCAGATTTTATCAATTTAATCTTAATTTTAAAAATTCAACAAAATTAACCCCTTAACGTTACACATTTTGTTAATTTGATCTTTATTCTTAAAAACGTAAAAAATAAAAAACCTAAAAAACTTAGAAAAAAAATATCTATATATATTGAATGTTTATTTTTTATAAAATATATAAAAAACTATAAAATATTTATAAATAAATTAAAATAATAATAATAAGTTAGGAATAGTGGCGTTTTTAATAAAAACGCTGGTAATATATGGGAAATTTGAAACGATGCCGTTTGAAGCTTATGTTCAGTGGCGTTTTGTCTAAAATGCCACAAAATGATGCATTTTATTTGTTTAAAAAACGCCACAAAAGCTTGTGTTTTACTGGCGTTTTAAGTAAAAACGCCACTAATATATATTAACTGTTTACGAAGCGACGCCGTTATTCTGCTTAGTTTTTAGAGGCGTTCTTATAAACATTAACTGTTTACAAAAACGACTTCGTTTTGTCATTTAATTTTAGTGGCACTTTCTTAGAAACGCCGCAAGTGGATTTAGTTTTATTTCAAAACGTCGTCATTTTGTTCCATCCGCTATACCCCTAAAATTAAACCGGAAAGAATAGAAATTTACCCCATCGAAATCTTTCCCCAAATCCCTTGCCCTTAATCCCTAAAAAATTTCCCCAAATAAAAACGAACATCCTTCTCCCGCTAAAGTCTCTGAGCCGAGGACTTGCTGCATTGTCGTCTCCTCTGCTGCGTCACTGTCACTGTCGCTCTCCGCCGCCACAACCAATCGGTAAACTTCAGTACTTGTATTTCCAGTTGATGAACTTCAAAATTAACTGTTGATGCTTGTGTAAAAGAAATGTGCTCTGATTATTTGTTATTTTAATTTCTATTCCTGAATACTTTGTTTATTCATGAATATTTGTTTCCTTAAGCTGATTCTTAAGTCATTTAGACAGAGGTTATATAAATGGTTACATGTATGATTTAAAATCTGGATACAAAACAAATTAAAACTTAATCAAATTAAAAGAAAAACCTATCAATTATCAACATTTTATAGGATAGAGAACAAAAAGTTATGCAATGATTTGATTTGAAATGCTGGTGAAACAATAATATGGAGCCCGACACCTCATCTTATATCCAAAAGAAGGTTTAGATGAAAGAATATATAAATTAGGGTGTCTTATTATTAATTAAGCAATTAATGTTTACACTAATATCATATAGTTTGATATGAGTTTTTTGTTCCAACATGATTTATAAAATTGCATATAATTTTTCATACAATAATTGAATTTAAAATGTTTAAATTTATCATATTCGCTCTTGTATTTTCAATATCAGTATTTCATAGTTTTTAAAATTTAATAATTTAGTATTGTTGTATTTTTATTATGCATCTGCAAGCCACTGACACCCTAACCATTTTTCTTTTTCAAAATAAAACTTAATCAAGTTTATTGCTTTGTTGTGAGAATGTAATAAGATGCTTTTTACATTAATTTTTATTCTCCCATTATGCTTTAAATGTCTTTTATCTTTTTTTTTTTGTATAAATGTTTAAATTAGTATCTTGTTTTAATTGGTTTTTTCATATACCAACAAGGAAAAAAAGTTTCAATTTGCATATACATATGATTTGAATGATTATTTTTTTAATGTTTGTGCAAATGAATTGATGCTCATGCATGTATACTTATTGAAATGTTGTTTAATGCATGACATTGGTGAGTTTGGATGCATTGAATTTCATGAATGTATTGAAAGAATTGATACGCTATTTGCAAGTAAAGTTGAGCAGTACCAAAAGCAGTGCCAACTTCTTCACTCATAAATGATGAATAATGTAGAACATGTAACACCCTAAAAATCTGAGTCTTGATATATTGCATGTTTTGGTGTTTAGATTATGAAGGAAAAATTTTCTTACTTCTTTTTTCGTGTTTATTATAGCCTTGAAGAAGAGTATAGCATAATTTGGGTAAGGAATAATTTTTAGATTTGAGAATTTAATGAAGTGGATCATGTGACATTGACACTTAAGTTAATTTAAGTGACAAAAGGTGACACAAGTTGAGTAAATGGCAAGGTGGTGTTGGCGCATGGGTATTAGCATGAGGGGAGAGGTTCGAATTCCTTAAATGGCATTTAGACAACTTTTATTTTGCTCTAGCATGGTAAGTGTCGGCCAAGCTATGGATATGGTAAGAGTGGACTTTTTATTTTTGGTAAGTAGATTAAAGGAATAAGGTAATTTTTAACTTATGGTAGGGAATCAAGAAAATTTGGCAAGATAAGGGGACATAAGGCTAGTATCAAGGAAATGTTTTGCAAACAAATTCATGGCCATTTGACCATGAATTTGGACGGCAATGTGGGCATAGGGGAGGTTGGCCGAATATGCTAGTAGTTTGGCAAGGTTTAGGAGTTTGTTTTGGGTCATTCTTAGCATTTGGTGCAAAGTTTGCAATTCTCTTTTCAACCTCTTTTCCTTTGGCCGAATTTGATCAATTGGTAAGCCTAAATCTTTTGACCATTTGGTCATTTTTGCTCATCACTTTAGTATTCTTTTGTGCCTCTTCTTAGTGCCGAAATTTCTAGTACCATAAAGGGCTATTCCTTTCTTTTTCTCTTCTTTCTCCTTTGCCGAATGTACTTTGCTCCAAAACACATCTTTTTCTTTCTCTTTGAAAACCGAATCCTCATCATCATCTCTTCTTCCATCTTTTATTTCTCTTCACTCATATTTTCTCCATCAATTCTCTCATGGCCGAATGTTAGTGAGCTATAGCCGAACCATTTTTCTTTTTCTTTGATTAATCATAGCCGAATCTTTCTCTATTCATAAGCATCTTTCTCAATCGTTTCTTTCCAACCGTGGAGAATAGGTAAGAATTCTTTTTAGTTATAGTTGTCATGGCCGAATCTTGATGGTGGTATGAAGGCTTTCTTAGATCAAAATAAACGTTCGTTCTATTAAAGTTTTTATTTGTTTACTTTAGTGCGATAACGGAAGATCGGAACTCAAGTGTTCGTGAACATTGGAATTGATTTAAGGTGTTAAGGGAACATTTTGGTCGATTCTCATATTGTGGTGCAAGGATATTTGTGGTAAGGAAAATCACACTCTTAAAACCTTAGTCATATTTTGATATAATATTAGATTGGATTAATGTTCTTTTGTCATTGAAGACAATCAAAATAGGGAAGAAAAGGGCGGTGTTTAGTGTTCGAAAGAAGGGAGGTTCCGTTAATTCCCCTAAGTATAAGCAAAGGGCTATTTCGAGAATCCGAGATTTTCCACCGGGTTGCGGACGTTCATCCGAGGAGAACCAATTGTTTGAAGTCGTTCGTACTCCCGAACCATTATTTGTTCGTGGATTTGCATCAGTTAACGAATCATCAATCGGGGAGAAACCACAAGTAGAAGAAGTTCGAAATTCCGAAGGTAAAAGTTTAGACAATTATTTCTAAGTTTGGCTTCGTTAATAAAATATAGTGTTTTAATTTATCGTGATATGATTAGGTATCGACGAGCGGGAAAGTTTAGTCCTCACTATAACCAGGTGTGTAACTTCACACTCATTTTTCGGGTTAGATACCAAATCGTAAGTACTGTGATAAAATCATGAAAATGGCAAAGTCGGAAATTTTGTAGAAATTAATACTTTTGTGTAAATACATGAAAACGGTTAAAACCGAGAAATATACGAAAAACTGCTAGATTATTAAATTGGGCCGAAAAACTGCTAGATTGTTAAATTGGGCCGAAAAACTGCTAGATTGTTAAATTGGGCCGAAAATCTGCTAGATTGTTAAATTGGGCCAAAAGACTGCTAGATCGCTAAATGGGCCAAAAATCTTCTAGTTCGATATATGGGCTAAATATTATTCTGTTTTCTTGGCCCAAATGAAAAGTTTAATTATAGACCCATTTGTATTATGGAATAATTGATAATTTATTGTATGGCCATAGTTTGTATGCATACATGATTGCATGGGATGGGATATATGATGGAAAGAAGTAAAGCCTGTGGCCATGAATCTAGTTCAGTGGCTTTGCCACAAATTTTGGCTTAATGCCTCTAGTTCGGTGACAATGTCACAATCTAGTTCGGTAGTGCACTACAATATTATTTAAAGGCTTAATGCCTATGATTGGTGTGTTTGGCGGGGTGGGTTGACTTGATCCCCACAGGTGTGTTGGTTGATACGGGGGTGTGTAGCGGATGGATATTAGGCTTGGTTGGGAAATTCATTTTTACATGCATTTTATTTTATTTTACTTTATTCTATATTGTGAAAACTGCAATTGGGCTCAAGCCCAACTTAATATCTTGATGATCTGGCCCAATAATGGTGGTAAGTGAGTTGCAAACTGAGTTCTTAGTAACTCACCTTATTTTATTATCCATCTCAGGTAATGGCAGTTGATGTGAACTTGGGTCGGGAATGACTTGGTGGAGGCCATACTACGAGCATGGGTTTTATAAATTATGAACTTTATTTATTTTAATTACTATTTTGGGTTTGATGTAATAAGGGCTCTATTTATATTTTATGGATTTTATGTGTGGATGGATTTAATTTTGTTTTAAGATTTTTAATATGGGCTTATGTTTAAATCTATATGGTTTTCTTAAAATATTAAGTTTTATAAAAATTTAGACACTTTAGTATTTTAAATTCTTTCGAATTCTTTTAAAACTATTTTATGGTTTTGACACTTATGTTTCAAATAAGATTTTTAACAAGTATTTTCTTAATTCATAAATTTTAAATCATTATTCTAAACTTTTGTTAAACCTTTATTTTCAAAAGGTTTTCGAAGTATTATTTTTTTCTTTAAACATGAAAGCGTTGAATAAATTTTGATCGACGTGACATACCAAATTCATAGACCTGGTTTGGGGTGTTACATTTAATGGTATCAGAGCCAGTTTTAAAACTCGGCTGTGGTTTGGGTTCTACAATGAAATTTGTTTGAAAAACAATTTAAGTTTCTAGACTTTTTGATTTAAAGGTAGTATGGCACCATGAGCATCCCGCGCCAAGTCAAGTAAGTATCTGTATATTGATTGTTTATTATTATTGTGATATGATCATAAGAAACACTCTAGAACTTCTAGTTTTAGGTGTTGAAAACCGTAGAGATTGAGACAATAGGATATGGTTGCGAAAACAACTCTATCTCTTTTATATCATAAAATATCATTAATAAACAACTGAAATAGTATTCTGATTCATAAAACTCTTAATCAGATTAAATCGAATTAGTCGTTATGAGCACTAGAGGACGTGGTCGTAGACGCGGTAGACGTGGCCGTGGTAGAGGACGAGGTGTTAGGGGCGCAACTGAAGCGCCGGATCATATGCCGGAAATGGATGGACCTGCGTCACTCGAGAGTGAGACGGGATCACATGATCATATGGATGAAGATAATGTTGTGACACGAGCAATGCTGCGAGTCCTTGAAAGGGTCGCTGGAGCTAAAACTGGGCCAACAGCTCGTGGGTCAATATTGGAACGATTGAAATCAAGTGGTGCTGAGGTTTTCAGAGGTGTCTCAGGTGTAGCTCCAAATGTCGCTGAATATTGGCTTGAGGCAGTGGAGCGAATTATGGACGATCTTGAGTGCACCGTGGAATAAAAACTAAGAGGAGCGGTATCTTTGTTAAGGGACGAAGCATACCAATGGTGGCTTACTGTCCGAGAAGGCACTGAAGCTGCATTAGTTAATTGGGAATTCTTCAAAGCTTCCTTTCAAGGGAAATATATGGGAACAAGTTATGTGGATGCCCGAAGGAAGGAATTCTTGAATCTGGTTCAAGGAAATAAGACAGTGGCAGCATATGAGGCTGAGTTCTTACGTTTGAGTCGCTATGCTCGAACTATAGTGGCAACGGATCATGAGCGTTGTGTACGCTTTGAGGATGGCTTGAACGATGAGTTGCGAGTTCTGATAGCCCCACAACAAGTTAGAACTTTTGCCACGCTTGTGGAGAAGGCCAAGATAGCCGAAGAGGCTAAGAACTCGGAACGTCAGAATCGGGAACGAGCTAGAGGCAAGAGAGATATAAAGTATTCGGGTTCTTCAAAAAGGTTTCTGAAGAGGCCTCGGAATGATAAGCCAGCTCAAGGTAGAACAACTGTAGCTGTTAATCAGAGTCGAGACTGTGCTGATTGTGGGAAACGACATTCTAGAGAGTGTTTGAAGAAAATGGGTGCTTGCTATAAATGCGGTTCGATGGATCATCAATATAGGAAATGCCCTCGACGAATGGATACAACTCAGGAAGCTCGTAATACTGATGCACCACCGACAAGAGGAGCTCAGCAACCACCGAGAGGTCGTGGACCAGGTCGTGGTGGTAATGGGGCTGGACGTGGTCAAGGTGCAGCGGGTCGAGGCAATGGTCCTAGAGGCAACACGGATGCAAGACAGCCAGGATTGGTATATGCAGTCAGACGCCGCGAGGATGGCAATGCAGCTGATGTGATAACTGGTACGTTCTTCATCTCTGATGTACCTGTTATTGCCTTGATAGATATTGGTTCTACCCACTCGTATGTTGCTAGCACCATATCTGGCAACTTGAATTTAGAATCTGAAATTTCCGGTAGTGAGATGAAGGTAATTAGTCCTTTAGGACAGTCGGTGTTGGTAAATAAACTGTTTTGAGACGTGCCCTTAGAAATTCAAGGAGAAATATTCCTGGCAGATTTGATGGAATTGCCTTTTGGCGAATTCGATATCAATTTGGGCATGGATTGGTTGGTTAAGCACCGGGCGCAATTGGATTGTGCTGAAAAGCGGATGTCAATAAGAACCGTGGAGGATAAGGAGATAGTTATGTTAGGCGAGCGAAGAAATTACTTGGCAAACGTGATTTCTGCGTTAAAGGCGGAAAAGTTGGTGCGAAAAGGGTATGGAGCATTTTTAGCATTTATTAGTGGTTTAGATGCCAAAGAGTTATCAGTGGAAGATGTGAGAACAGTGAAGGAATTTTCGGATGTATTTCCCAAAGAACTTCCCGGTGTACCTCCAGATCGGGAAGTGGAATTTGGTATTGAGCTTTTACCCGGAACGGCTCCAATGTCCATTGCTCCTTGTAGAATGGCACCGAAGGAGTTGACGGAGCTTAAAGCTCAAATTCAAGAATTGCTGGATCGGGGTTTTATTCGACCGAGTGTGTCTCCGTGGGGAGCACCGGTTTTGTTTGTTAAGAAGAAAGATGGGTTGATGCGTATGTGTATCGATTACAGGCAATTAAATAACTTGACGATCAAGAATAAGTACCCTCTGCCGAGAATTGATGACCTGTTTGATCAATTGAAGGGAGCTTCAGTTTTCTCCAAAATTGATTTAAGGTCGGGTTATCACCAGCTTAAGGTGAAAGAAGCGGATATTCACAAGACGGCGTTCCGAACCCGTTATGGACATTATGAGTTTTTGGTGATGCCGTTTGGGTTGACCAATGCACCAGCTACATTTATGGATATGATGAACTGGGTCTTTCAACCATTTTTAGACCGGTTTGTGGTAGTATTCATAGATGACATTTTGGTATATTCAAGGAATGAAGAAGAGCATGACTCGCATTTGCGAATTGTATTGCATTACTTCGAGATAATCAACTGTATGCCAAATTCAATAAATGTGAATTCTGGTTAAGGGAAGTGACTTTCTTGGGTCATGTGGTATCAGCCGAAGGAATAAGGGTGGATCCTCGGAAGATTGAGGCTGTATTGGATTGGAAACAACCAAAGTCAGTAGCTGAGATTCGGAGTTTCTTGGGTTTGGCTGGTTACTATAGACGCTTTGTTCAGGGGTTTTCGTTGATTGCTGCACCCCTAACTAAGCTTTTGCGAAAGGGAGTACCGTATATATGGTCTGATAAGTAGCAAGAAAGTTTCGAGAAATTGAAGAAGATTTTGACGGAAGCGCCGGTATTGATTCAGCTTGAGTCTGGAAAGGAGTTTACAGTTTATTGTGATTCATCACATACGGGTTTAGGTTGTGTACTGATGCAAAATGGGAAAGTGGTGGCTTATGCTTCTCGTCAGCTGCGACCGCACGAAGTAAACTGCCCTACTCATGATTTGGAATTAGCTGCGGTAGTGTTTGCTTTAAAGATTTGGAGGCATTACCTTTACGGTGAAAAGTCTATCATTTATACGGATCACAAGAGTCTTAAGTATCTTCTTACACAGAAGGAATTAAACTTGAGACAACGAAGATGGGTGAAGCTGTTAAAGGACTATGATTTCTCAATCGAGTGTCATCCGGGAAAGGCTAATGTGGTAGCAGACGCGTTAAGTCGTAAGGTGGTATCTGATTTGAGAGCAATGTTTGCCCATTTGAGTTTGTATGAGGATGGTAGTCTGATAGCGGAACTTCAAGTGAAGCCTCTGTGGTTGGAGCAAATCAAGGAAAAGCAAATATTAGACAAGAAGTTGGGACCTTTACTTCAGCAAGTTAAAAATGGTGGAATAGAGGATTTTGGTATTAACACGGAAGGTGTGTTGTGTTTCCGTGGAAGAGTTTGTATGCCTAAGGACTCAGATCTGAGGCAAATGATTCTACGGGAGGCGCATAGTAGCCCTTATGCTATGCACCCCGGAGGAAATAAGATGTATCGGGATCTTCGTGAACAGTATTGGTGGCCTGGGTTGAAGCGTGAGATTTCTGAATTTGTGGGAAAATGTTTAACTTGTCAGCAAGTAAAGGCGGAGCACCAATTGCCGTCAGGTTTATTACAACCAGTAAAGATTCTTCTATGGAAATGGGAGCGGATAACAATGGATTTTGTTAGTGGGTTACCTTTAACACCTACTAAGAAAAATTCTGTTTGGGTAATTGTTGATCGTTTGACGAAGACTGCTCATTTTCTACCAGTACGTACGGATTACTCGTTACAGAAATTGGCTAAGCTGTATGTATCTGAAATCGTGAGGTTGCATGGGGTACCCGTATCTATTATATCAGATAGGGATCCTAGGTTTACATCACGGTTTTGGAAAGCCTTGCATGAAGCCCTGGGTACAAAGCTAAACTTTAGTACGGCTTTTCATCCTCAGTCAGATGGTCAGTCAGAGAGAGTGATTCAAATTCTGGAAGACATGTTAAGGGGATGTGTGATTGACTTCAAAGGTAGTTGGGAGGATTTTCTACCGTTGGCAGAATTTGCGTATAACAATAGCTATCAGTCTAGCATTCAGATGGCACCCTACGAGGCACTGTATGGTCGTAGGTGTCGTTCTCCGATTTGTTGGACTGAATTGGGCGAACGACAGATATTAGGTCCCGAGTTGATCTCTGAAATGGAAGAAAAAGTAAAAGCTATTCGAGCACAGTTAAAAGAAGCCTCAGATAGAGAGAAGTCGTATGCAGATTTGAAGCGTAGAAGTATCGAGTATGCTGTGGGGGATCAAGTTTTCTTGAAGCTCTCACCTTGGAAGAAGATTTTCAGGTTTGGGAAGAAGGGCAAGTTGAGTCCTAGATATATTGGACCATACCGTGTGGTGAAGCGAGTTGGTCCAGTGGCCTATCAGATCGAATTACCTCCGGAATTGAGCCAAATTCATAATGTTTTTCATGTTTCCATGCTGAGGCGCTATAGATCAGATCCTTCGCACATAGTACCGGTAGAAGAAGTGGAGTTGAATTCAGACTTGTCTTTTAAGGAGGAACCAGTGGAAATCTTAGATCGAGATGTTAAGGTGCTAAGAAAGAAAACCGTGCCGTTGGTCAAAGTTTTATAGCGTAATCACGGAGTGGAGGAAGCTACGTGGGAGCCTGAAGATGCAATTCGGCAACAATACCCTCATCTCTTTCAACCAGGTAAATTTCGAGGACGAAATTTTCTTTAAGGAGGGTAGAGTTGTAACACCCTAAAAATCCGAGTCTTGATATATTGCATGTTTTGGTGTTTAGATTATGAAGGAAAAATTTTCTTACTTCTTTTTTCGTGTTTATTATAGCCTTGAAGAAGAGTATAGCATAATTTGGGTAAGGAATAATTTTTAGATTTGAGAATTTAATGAAGTGGATCATGTGACATTGACACTTAAGTTAATTTAAGTGACAAAAGGTGACACAAGTTGAGTAAATGGCAAGGTGGTGTTGGCGCATGGGTATTAGCATGAGGGGAGAGGTTCGAATCCCTTAAATGGCATTTAGACAACTTTTATTTTGGTCTAGCATGGTAAGTGTCGGCCAAGCTATGGATATGGTAAGAGTGGACTTTTTATTTTTGGTAAGTAGATTAAAGGAATAAGGTAATTTTTAACTTATGGTAGGGAATCAAGAAAATTTGGCAAGATAAGGGGACATAAGGCTAGTATCAAGGAAATGTTTTGGAAACAAATTCATGGCCATTTGACCATGAATTTGGATGGCAATGTGGGCATAGGGGAGGTTGGCCGAATATGCTAGTAGTTTGGCAAGGTTTAGGAGTTTGTTTTGGGTCATTCTTAGCATTTGGTGCAAAGTTTGCAATTCTCTTTTCAACCTCTTTTCCTTTGGCCGAATTTGATCAATTGGTAAGCCTAAATCTTTTGACCATTTGGTCATTTTTGCTCATCACTTTAGTATTCTTTTTGTGCCTCTTCTTAGTGCCGAAATTTCTAGTACCATAAAGGGCTATTCCTTTCTTTTTCTCTTCTTTCTCCTTTGCCGAATGTACTTTGCTCCAAAACACATCTTTTTCTTTCTCTTTGAAAACCGAATCCTCATCATCATCTTTTCTTCCATCTTTTATTTCTCTTCACTCATATTTTCTCCATCAATTCTCTCATGGCCGAATGTTAGTGAGCTATAGCCGAACCATTTTTCTTTTTCTTTGATTAATCATAGCCGAATCTTTCTCTATTCATAAGCATCTTTCTCAATCGTTTCTTTCCAACCGTGGATAATAGGTAAGAGTTCTTTTTAGTTATAGTTGTCATGGCCGAATCTTGATGGTGGTATGAAGGCTTTCTTAGATCAAAATAAACGTTCGTTCTATTAAAGTTTTTATTTGTTTACTTTAGTGCGATAACGGAAGATCGGAACTCAAGTGTTCGTGAACGTTGGAATTGATTTAAAGTGTTAAGGGAACGCTTTGGTCGATTCTCATATTGTGGTGCAAGGATATTTGTGGTAAGGAAAATCACACTCTTAAAACCTTAGTCATATTTTGATATAATATTAGATTGGATTAATGTTCTTTTGTCATTGAAGACAATCAAAATAGGGAAGAAAAGGGCGGTGTTTAGTGTTCGAAAGAAGGGAGGTTCCGTTAATTCCCCTAAGTATAAGCAAAGAGCTATTTCGGGAATCCGAGATTTTCCACCGGGTTGTGGACGTTCATCCGAGGAGAACCAATTGTTTGAAGTCGTTCGTACTCCCGAACCATTATTTGTTCGTGGATTTGCATCAGTTAACGAATCATCAATCGGGGAGAAACCACAAGTAGAAGAAGTTCGAAATTTCGAGGGTAAAAGTTTAGACTGTTATTTCTAAGTTTGGCTTCGTTAATAAAATATAGTGTTTTAATTTATCGTGATATGATTAGGTATCGACGAGCGGGAAAGTTTAGTCCTCACTATAACCAGGTGTGTAACTTCACACTCATTTTTCGGGTTAGATACCAAATCGTAAGTACTGTGATAAAATCGTGAAAATGGCAAAGTCGGAAATTTTGTAGAAATTAATACTTTTGTGTAAATACATGAAAACGGTTAAAACCGAGAAATATACGAAAAACTGCTAGATTGTTAAATTGGGCCGAAAAACTGCTAGATTGTTAAATTGGGCCGAAAATCTGCTAGATTGTTAAATTGGGCCAAAAGACTGCTAGATCGCTAAATGGGCCAAAAATCTTCTAGTTCGATATATGGGCTAAATATTATTCTGTTTTCTTGGCCCAAATGAAAAGTTTAATTATAGACCCATTTGTATTATGGAATAATTGATAATTTATTGTATGGCCATAGTTTGTATGCATACATGATTGCATGGGATTGGATATATGATGGAGAGAAGTAAGGTCTGTGGCCATGAATCTAGTTCGGTGGCTCTGCCACAAATTTTGGCTTAATGCCTCTAGTTCGGTGACAATGTCACAATCTAGTTCGGTAGTGCACTACAATATTATTTAAAGGCTTAATGCCTATGATTGGTGTGTTTGGCGGGGTGGGTTGACTTGATCCCCACAGGTGTGTTGGTTGGTACGGGGGTGTGTAGCGGATGGATATTAGGCTTGGTTGGGAAATTCATTTTTACATGCATTTTATTTTATTTTACTTTATTCTATATTGTGAAAACTGCAATTGGGCTCAAGCCCAACTTAATATCTTGATGATCTGGCCCAATAATGGTGGTAAGTGAGTTGCACACTGAGTTCTTAGTAACTCACCTTATTTTATTATCCATCTCAGGTAATGGCAGTTGATGTGGACTTGGGCCGGGAATGACTTGGTGGAGGCCATACTACGAGCATGGGTTTTATAAATTATGAACCTTATTTATTTTAATTACTATTTTGGGTTTGATGTAATAAGGCCTCTATTTATATTTTATGGATTTTATGTGTGGATGGATTTAATTTTGTTTTAAGACTTTTAATATGGGCTTATGTTTAAATCTATATGGTTTTCTTAAAATATTAAGTTTTATAAAAATTTGGACACTTTAGTATTTTAAATTCTTTCGAATTCTTTTAAAACTATTTTAAGGTTTTGACACTTATATTTCAAATAAGATTTTAAACAAGTATTTTCTTAATTCATAAATTTTAAATCATTGTTCTAAACTTTTGTTAAACCTTTATTTTCAAAAGGTTTTCGAAGTATTATTTTTTTTCTTTAAACATGAAAGCGTTGAATAAATTTTGATCGACGTGACATACCAAATCTTGTATTAACGCATAGACCTGGTTTGGGGTGTTACAGAACATAATGATATGTTTACATATATAGTTCGGTTTTTCTACGTATTTTATTAGGTATTTCATCCTGTTTATTTTTCCATTTTGTGAATATATATATTCCTTTTTGGTGCAAATTGATCAATTTAAATGCTGTAAATTGAAGTTTTAAAATGTTGCAATTGAAGTATTTAATTGCTGTGAATTGAAGTATTAAAGTGCTGCAGAGGTATACCATCAGAAAGATTCTTCATCATATGTAAACTCAACCGCGTCAAAGGATTAAGGACTGAGAGACCTATAGGATTGCAGAGGTATTTATGGGAGTTTCCCATTGTTTGAAATCTTGGACACTCCACTGTTCAATAAGACCTATTCTTTTTCATTTTTTCTTTCACATACCCTTTTTCTTTACTCATTTCTACTCAACATTTATTGAGCTAAGATATAATATCATCCTATTTTGTTTATGTTTTACAGAGTTGTCCAATTTTGATCCATTCCATTTCTTATACTGCCAGGTTGATCGGCTGAGCTGTTGAGGCCATAGATAGGTATGAGCTTGTCGTATGAGTTTTATGAATGTCGCGAAAGTCTGTTTATTTCATATTAGTGGTCCTTTATGATTGTTTCAGAAATTGGTGTTACAGTGGTGAGCTGCTTTTGTCCAGTTGTTAAGTAATTTAATTTTTGGCACTTTTTTTTTTTGAGTTACTACTTCAATGGCATGTTTGTTTTTGATGTCGCACATAAGGTTTTATCCTGTAAACTCTAGTGTTTGGTACCATAAGCCGCCGTTCATTCAGCCTGTACGTACTAATTGAGGTAAACCTAAATGATACAGGTACTGTATGTTTGTTTTTTGGTTTTTACCGACATGTATCATTATTGGTCGATATTAATTAGTATTGGTGCATATAAATTTGTCTTCTTAAAGAACTTTCAAAAAATATATTCATTAAATTAAATTATTGAACTTAATTAATTATAATTTACTGTATTTTCAATAACTTTGGATATATTTTTGAAAGTATATTTTATTAAAACATTAGGAAATCTTACATGTAATTTCAAAAAGTAGTTGAAACATGTGGATTGTACGCTGCGGGTATGTTGCATTAGGAAATCTTACACAATTCCCTGCTAATTTTCCCCTCTGTAAACTACAAGTCATTGATATTCGGTATGTTGCATTTGCATCAACTCTAGATTTTGGATTCTCTTGAGATGCAACTTTAGCTACACATGTTTCAGCAATCATTCTAATTGCATATTGGTTTCTGCTTTAGATATTGTGTACATCTTTTCTTACTTGCCTATGTATCTGAACTTCGTCGAGCAACAAGTAGAATTGGTTTGAAAGAGTGAGTATAGTTGATTTCATGGGTAATGCTTTTTATATTTTCATTTTTCATTGATTTATCCACTTCTAAATTATTTCATATTTAGGGTCTGTCCAATGACTTAAAGAATTTCCAGATTCTCAAGCAAAGTACATTTTGGTGCTGTTACTACTCCTTTTTTAAACTGTTGAAGCCCTGTTCAGGTACAGTAATTTGAATTGTTTATTTGCTGGAAATTGAGATGTTTTATTGCTGTAATTGAGGTCTAAATATGTTGTTAATTGATGTGTTTAAATTGCTGTAATTTTCTCTCTTTATTTTACGAAAATTGATTGAATTTGGTAATTATATTTTAGGAAACTTGAAAATTAGTCTAAGTAGGTAATACAATTATACTTTCCTCCTAAATTAACATTAAAATTTTTAGTTTAAAAAATTATATGCAGCAAATTAGTTAGCAATCGGCATTCTAAATTTATGTGTTTATTAATAGTTGGACTATAATATTGTTTTTAATTTTAAAATACTATTTTAATATTGTTTGTAAAACAATTTATAAATATTCTTTTAATTGTTCTAAAAATACTATTTTAACAGTATTAAAATACTTTGTAAAACACTATTTTCATTTCATATTTATTTTTAAATTATGACTTCATTTTTATTTTTAAATATTTAAATTTAAATTTCTTTAGTTTTTATTTAGTTTCTCTATTATTTTAATTTAATCTAAATAATAATAGCATTAATCTAAATATTTTGGTAAATTTTTAAAATTAAAAGTGGAATAAGCAAATAAAATCATTTTTAAAAATGCTTGAAAGAAAGCTGATGTATATTTTTTATTTGCTTTATACATAGATCCTAAGTGGTATTTTAAAAATATTACATAAATTGATTTAACAAAATTAAAAGTAGAGAGATGATATAAATAGTAAAAGCATAATTAGCTTTATCAAAAAGACATTGGATCCAGGGCATGTATAAATGAAAATTTTTCAATTACATTCATGAGATTTTAATATTCAATATTTTTAAATGTTTTTAAAACGTATAATTTTCTTTATCAATATAATAATAATATCGATCATTATTTAAGTAGCTTACATAATTCACATAACTCACGTAATATACATAACTTACATAACTCACATAACATACATAACTTACATAACTTACATAACTCAGATAACTTACATAATACATAACTCAGATAACTTACATAATACATAATACATAATACATAGGTTAAAGATCAAATTTCATAGCTTTCATCAAATTATTTAACTTACATAATACATAACTTACATAATTTTAAGATCAAACTTCATAACTTACAAAATTTACATAACTTACATAATACCTGTATAGATAAACAACTTACCCATGTAATTTACTGTCAACTTTAGACTTCAACAACTACGAAATGGATAGTACTTGGATGAATTTGCCAAGGGTAAGCAACGTCTATCGATATGGAGTAGAAACTTTTCTAAATTTTGCATTTCAAAATGCAAGCCAAGAGAATATGATTCTTTATCCGTGTAAGAAGTGTTGCAATATAAATTGGCATTATCGTGAAGTTGTCTACAAACATCTAGTTGTTGATGGCTTTGTTCGGGGGTATAAAAAATGGATTTTCCTTGGAGAGTGTACATCTAGTGGAGCCTCTTCATCGATGAATCTGGGTTATCCTCATAGTGCTTACAATCAGAATGTTAGAGAAGATGACATGGATGGCATGTTGCGGGATGCATTTAATATGCGCGATGATGGTTTGCAATCATTTCCACCTGACTTGGGTGCAACCAATGATTATAATTTTGGTGGAAATACTTTCACCGAAGGAGGAAGAAGTGTACCTGATGAACAGCCAAATGAAGAAGCGGCTAGGTTCTACACGTTACTTGGTGAAATGAATGAAGAACTGTATGAGGGATCAAAATTTTCCAAACTGTCTTTCTGTATTCGTCTTTTTCACTTGAAATGTTTGGGAGGATGGACCGAAAACTCATTGACAAATACTGTTAGAGTTTTTGCAAGAAATGTTCCCGTTTGCGAAAATCCCTCAATCTTCCAAAGACATGAAGAAACTGATAAAGGGTTTGGGCCTTAGCTACGACAAAATTCATAGTTGCCCAAATGAATGCATGTTGTATTAGGGCGACCGGATAAACCAATAGTGCTGTCATGTATGCGGTCGATCCCGTTGGATTAATAGAAATACAGAGGATGGTAACGAGGATGAACACGATACATAGTCAAGGAAACAGCCAGTTAAGATTTTGCGGTATTTTCCGCTAATACCAGGGCTTCAAAGGCTTTTCATGTCGTCGAAGACAGTTGAGTCAATGATGTGGCACCATGACGGACGAACCAGTGATGGATTGTTAAGGCATCCTGTAGATTCTTTGGCTTGGAAATCATTTGACTCCAAATTTCCAAGCTTTGCAAGCGATCCTCGGAGTGTGAGGCTTAGGCTAGCATCTGATGGATTTAACCCTTACAAACTCCTGAGCACAACGTATAGTACTTGGCTTGTGGTGCTTGTTCCTTACAATTTGCCTCCATGGGTTTGCATGAAACAATCATCCTTTATCTTATCTATGATTATACCTGGAGAGAAAGGGCCCGGGAATGATATTGACATATATTTGTAGCCACTTATTGAAGAGTTAAAACAACTATGGGCTGGTGTTGAGACATACGATGTAATGAGAAAGGGGAACTTCAATTTACGTGCAGCTTTGATGTAGACTATTAATGACTTCTCGGCTTACGCCAATTTATCTGGTTGGAGTAGCAAGGGATGTTATGCTTGTCCTTGTTGTGCTGCGCAGACATGTTCGCAATGGTTGTATAATGGGAAGAAGTCCTTGTTGTGCTGCGCAGACATGTTCGCAATGTTCGCATCGTCGGTGGTTACAGGAAAATCATAGATTTAGATTTCAGAGTGCTCTGTTTGACGGTACTGAAGAGTTCAGAGAAGCTCCTTCGCAGACCTGTGGATATGAAATATTGTTCATGTTGAAAGATATGAATTTCATTTATGGGAAGATGAATCAAACGACCAACACGCAAAGAAATAGAAGATCAAGGGATGAATCTGATGAAGAGGATGATCCTAATGAGGCGGACTTGTGGAAAAAAAGAAGTATTTTTTTTGAGTTGCCTTATTAGGAGCATCAGATTTTACGCCATAATCTTGATGTCATGCACATTGAGAAAAATGTCTGCGAGAATATCATTGGGAGTATTTTGAATGTCGATGGAAAATCGAAAGACAATCTTCAGAGTCGACTTGATTTAGTCCACATGGGAATTCGGCGTGAGCTTCGTCCCCAAGCACTTTCGAATATGAAATATTGGTTGCCGCCTGCTATTTTTTCAATGTCGAAGACGGAGAAAGAAGTGTTCTGTATGGTGTTGAAAGATATAAAGGTTCCGGATGCGTATGCATCAAATTTACCTCGATGTGTGAATCTTAAAGATCGAAGACTATATGGCTTAAAATCGCATGACTATCACATCTTGATGCAAGACTTACTGCCAGTTGCTATGCGGTGTTGTATGTCAAAAAAGGTGACGTCTTGTGTAATTGAACTGTCCAATATAATGAAAGGCATTTGTGGCAAAGTTTTGGATGTTCAAGAACTTGAGACACTACAAGATCGAGCTGCATTGACTTTATACAATATGGAGAATATCTTCCCGCCTTCCTTCTTCACAATTATGGTGCACTTGTTAATTCATCTCCCTCGTGAAGCAATACTTGGTGGACCCTTTTTTTATCGATGGGTGTATCCCATTGAAAGGTCTTAATTTATTTGTAAATTATTCCTTCATTCACCTAAATGCCTTTAGTTGAAATTTTGATAATGTTCTGTATCGTGTTTAGGTTCCTATCCAAATTGAAGTCTTACTGCCGCAATAAGCATTATCCAGAAGGAACAATTGCTGAAGGCTACTTGGCAGAGGAATGTATGAGTTTCTGTTCAAGGTATTTGGAAGATGTTGAAACAAGAATGAACAGACCAAGTAGAAATGCTGGGCTCACAAATCATAACTTGGCTGGAACTTATTTATTTCAAAGTTTCAGAGAACCAATCGGCAAAGTCGAAATTGTAGAATTAGATGATAGATCGTGGGTCCAAGCACATCGATATGTTCTTTTTCATCACGATTCAATGGAACCATTACGCAAGTAAGTTGTAGAATTTGATAAATATTCATCAATTATAATTTGTCTGTCTTCTAACAAAGTAAACCTTTTTTTAACATAGTGAGTACAAACAAATATTGAGAGCTCGTTCACGGTCCCGAAGATTACAACAACGACAAATTAATAAGTTGTTCACAGAATCATTTCATGAATGGTTAAGCCAAACGGTATGCAATTGAAGTTTTCATTGACAAGTAATAATGCTTTCTCATAGCATTTATAATTACTCAATTTACTTTCGTTTCAACAGGTTTGGAGTCGGAATGAAGTAAATGATGAAGTTAAATGGCTTTCACAAGGTCCAAATAGAATAGTGGAAAGATATAGTGCCTTTTTCATCAACGGATTCTGATTCATACAAAGTATCGCGAGAAATTGAGGAGAACCCAAAATTGTGGAATTGTTGTTAATTCCTCAATTACAAGTTATGCTAGTGCTAGGGACAATAATCCTGTCGAGGGGAATGTGGAGTAATATGGACTTCTTACTGACATAATTGAGTTGGGTTATTATGGTAGATGGAAAGTTGTCTTATTTCGAGGAGATTGGGCTAATGTGAATACGACTCGCGGAATTAAAAAAGATCAATATGGTTTTACAATGGTGAATTTTTCTCGATTGATTCACACTGGAGAACAATTGATAGACGAGCCGTGTGTATTTTCTTCTCAAGTGAAACAAGTTTTTTACTCAAAAGATCCAACTGATGAGGGTTGGTACGTTGTACTCCGGAATACCCCTAGAGATTTGTTTTACATGGGCAATAGAAGTAGAGATGACATAGTCGAAAGATCAGAAACTTTGCCTTTTTCAGAACAAAACTTAAATGAAAATATCCCTAGTACTAGTCAACAATTTCAATGGGTTCGTCAGGATGTGGACGAAGATATTTACAAAATATGATGTAGTAAGATTTTACGATTTTTTATTTATATGTAATCTTATAATTTTAATATTGGTCATGTTATATAATTTAACTATTTTAAATGTACTATTATTTTGTTACTAAAATTTTGAACTATTTTATATGTATTGCAGGAAAAATGCCTAGAAGACAATTACGAGAGTTAAGTATTGTCCAAAATACTCCAAATTCAGAAGAAGCAAATAGTGAGCAGAAAATAGTTGTTGGATCTTCTAGTCTGCCGGACATAGATGATGAGCTTGGAGAATTTCAAAGTAATGTTAAGTTTATTTTACATGCATGTTGAATGTTATTATTGATTCATTTTTCAATTTTAATATAATAATATATCATTTTTCAACTGAAGGTGGTGGGACGCGAAGAGGTCGGGGACGTACATTGCTTAAAGATTTGTACAACCTAAATCCTGTCGAGCGTGTTAAAGTAAGGAGAAACAGTCATGGCCAGCCTATTGGATCTGAAGTTCGACTGTTAGTAGGCTATTTGGGCATTCTAGCATGAAATGCTAATATGTTGCCCATTAACTATGAATCATGGCATCACATGCCTGATGCCAACAAAAATCAGGCTCTTGATAATATTAATGTAACAAAACATGACTGTAATTTATAATACTTTGGTTTAACTTTCATTTATATTTACTTTTTAAACTTATGTTTTTTCAGGAGAGATTTGCTTTAGAGGTCTCCGATGACTATATTAAGAAGACATTGGGTAAAAAATGGAGAGACCATAAAAGCACATTGAAAAAACAATATTTTAAGAAAGACATAAGCCTCGACGAAAAATTAAGAAATGTCCCGCCGGGAATGTTGAGGTACCAATGGGAAGATCAAGTTAGATTCTGGAATTCAAAGAAAGGAGAGGTATTACGTACTTCTAAAGTCTTATAAATTTTTTGATTTATAGTATTTACTATATACATAATTCAAATTTCATTATGTAGGACCGTGAGCGAGTTGGAACAAGCAGCAGACAGAAACAAAAATTCACGCACACGGCAGGGTCCAGAAGTTTTGCTTGTGTAGCTGAGGCCGAGGTATTATAATTTATTAATTCTGTCAAATAATAATGACTTTATACTATTAAATTATATTTTTTCTGCTACAATGTAGGAAGCCTCGTCTGGTCAAAAAGTTGGACGCCTTCAGCTTTTTGACATTACGCATAGGAAGAAGGATGGATCTCCGATAAAATCCGAAGCTGCAGAAATTATGGTATATTTACTTAATAAAATTTGATTTTATTATAAATATTTCTAATATTTAATTATAATAGTTTAATTCATCGTTTGTAGTTTTAAATTTATAATGTTATGTTATGTTGCATTCTTTCTTATTATATATTTCGTTTCTAACTCTTTCATTGATTTATTAGGATAAACTAAAGGAGAAGAAGGCGGAGTATGAAGCGGCTGCTTCGACTGATAGTTCTGTTAATCTTGAGGAGATTGATAACAAAATTATTACCGATGTTTTGGGTCCTGAAAGGTACGACTGCTTCGACTGATAGTTCTGTTAATCTTGAGTATATTTATAATAGAATTATCACTGATGTTTTTGGTCTTGGAAGGTATGGTCGGGTTCGATTTCAAGGATCTGGTGTTACCCTAACCCAATATTTTAGATCCGGCTCCCAGCAATACATGCCGTCTGGGAGTCAATCTCGTGCTGAAGTTCAGAGGTTAAAAGACCAAATAGCTCAGATGCAAGAGAGCACGATTGAGCTGAGGCAGCAAATTGCTGATGTTCAAAGAAAACATGAAGAACTCCAGCAATAGCTTAGAGCGGATGCGGAAGCGGCAGTAGTGAGGGAGGCAGAGGCAGCATCGATGCTAGCAGAGCAGAACAGAAAGTACGATGAGCTCCAGCTACAGCTTTAGCATGTGATGCAGATGTTTCAGCAGTCGCGGATGCCTCCATCTTAGACATTTAGTTTCTCGTTGTAAGATTATTTTAACATTATTACATTTAACATTATTGTAAGAATATTTTCAGTTATAATTCATTTAATTTATTGAATTTTAAGTATCATTTAGAATTAATGCATTTGGTGAGCTTTTTATGCTACATTTGCTGTTTTGGGTTGGAATTATATGCTATATTTACTGTTATTGGTTGGTTTTAGTGCATGAGGGATATGATATTGAACAAATTGTACATTGCAAATCTGTACAAATTAGCAGCGTTTGTGAAAAAAGCGCCGCTAAAAGTCATGACTTTTAAAAGCGCCGCTAAAAGTCATGACTTTTGGCTACGTTTATAGGGAAAACGCCGCTAAAGGTCATGACCATTAGCGGCGTTTGTGGGGAAAGCGCCCCTAAAGGTCATGACATTTAGCGGCGTTTGTGGGGAAAGCACCGCTAAAGGTCATGACATTTAGTGGCGTTTGTGGGGAAGCACCGCTAAAGGTCATGACCTTTAGCGGCGTTTGTGGGGAAGGCGCCGCTAAAGGTCATGACTTTTAGCGGTGTTTGTGGGGAAAGTGCCACTAAAAGTCATGACCTTTAGTGGCATTTTTTTTCTCATAAACGCCGCTAAAGTTTGCGTCGTTTGATTTATCGGCGTTTTTTGCAGCGCTTTTAGAAGCGCCGCAAATACTTTTAGTGGCGCTTATAAACGCTGCTAAAGGTAAAAAAATACGCCGCTAAAAGTCTGTTTTGCTGTAGTGGTATCATATGCTCTAGGGAGCTTAATTTGGATTACCCATCCGAGCTAAATCAAATCTATAACATATGCTCAAGAGGGCTTACATTAGGATTACCCATCCGAGCTAAATCCTTTATACAACATGTGTAGTATTATTCCCGTCCAAGAATTTCACCTTATTCCATCGAATTTCAACGTTCAACCGGAACATGACAATTTGACCACATTTCATAACTGATGATTATTTCATTATGTATATCATCTCATACATATCAACACAATCATACAATTCAATTCAAGCATTTAACACACATATTTAAGTTACACGAACTTACCTTGGAAATGGTTCGTTTTTGAATTTCAACTAATCTGAAATCTTTTGCTTTCCTCGATTTAGTTCCATAGTTGGCCATTCCGGATCTATATGGATAAATTTAACTATTAGTCTATCACATTTCATATACATTTGAATTCTATTACTTCATAGGCAAAATTACTATTTTGCCCCTATCCTTTTCAAGAATTCTGATTTCGTCCCTAGGCTCGGAAAATGAAATTCATGAAATTTAACCCTCTTTCCAAGCCTAGCCAAAATTTATATACTACATTTACAGCACATACATTTCAAAAATTTCAAAATTTTCCATGGGTTTTACCACTTTTTCATTTTAGTCCCTAAATCAAGTTTTCACCAAAAATTACTTTGTAAAAGTTGTTTATCTATGAACAACTTTTCATTTTCTACCATAAATTTCTAATTTTCAGCATATTCATCCATGACCCAAATTCCATACCTTGATAACTTTTCAAATTAATCCCTTAAATAGAAAGATTAAACTATCCCGGTTTTAAAAATACAAAAATCATTAAAAATGAGACTTGATTTCATACCTTTTTAAGCTTGAAAAGTTGTCTTCCTCTCTCCTAGGGTTTCCATAGAAATTTTGGGGAAGATAATATGAAAATAGATGATTTTTTTTTCTTTTTAATTAATTACCATTTATTAATTTTATTGATTTCCAATTTAGTCCCTTGCGTTTTCTAATTTTTCCATGGATGAGTCATTAAAATATCTACTAACTACTCTTCAATGGTCTAATTACCATATAAGGACCTTAGGTTTTGAATTCCATAGCTATTTGATACCTATAGCTACTAGAATCCAACTTTTGCATTTTATGCAATTTAGTCCTTTTCCTAATTAACCACATAATCGATAAAATTTTCATATCAGAATTTTCATGTGACCTTCCTAACATGGTGCAAATCATAAAAAAAAAATTGTTTTTGGCTTGGATTTGTGGTCCCGAAACCACTGTTTCGATCTCACCGAAAATGGGTTGTTACACTAGTTATAGCCAAATCATTTACATGCCAATATGGCCGATTAACCTATACATGCCAAAATAACCATAATTGTTTTACCATATGTACCGAAATGGGCCAATGAATAGTGTGAGTGATCTCCGCCAAGCTTCCAATCCAACGAGCTTCCGATTTTCTATAAAATAGGGAAATAAAGCAGAGTAAGCATATAATGCTTAGTAAGTTCGTATAACTTAGTACTTAACTTACCAATCATTCTATTTCAACATAAACATGTAAGGCACATTCAATCAATTTGATCTAAAGCCCTACACATATCCTTATTGCCCTTGTTAGTCATATATTCTACAATAACATCAAGAAACATATATGGGCTCAACAACAATCAGATTTTCAAATATATATACTTTCCATATCACGTATTTATATATCGTGTATAAATCATATATTTGTATTTCAAGTTCACATTCATAATAATTTATCTCGAATTCAGACTATTTCATGTCAGAACTTTATCCAATAAATCATTCAAAATATCAATGTCAGACGAGCGCAAGGAGTACAAATCTATAATCATGGATGAACATATTCATCAAATAAATTCCATGTACATATGTCATTACCTCATATTTCCATATATCATGTATCACTATTTTCATGTATTTCAGGCAGATACGTGTATTAACTCATTTCTTATTCATATCTTCTCATGACAGGATTTTTCCCGTTGAATTTATCTGAAATATTGATCGATACACAGGTAGTACACTCGAGGTGTACAAATTAGGATCCGTCAACTCATATTCAAGGGTACCTGTTAGGGTACATAACTAGAGAGCACACTCTCGAGCCACATATCAGGATGCTCAGATGAGCCATGTAACAGGAAGCTTATTCGGGCTAAATCAAGAGTGCTCATAAGAGCCACAATTAGGAAGTTCACAAAGAAATTTTAATCAGGTAACTCACGAAGAGCTTATCAGGCTTGCTCACAAAGAGTCATGTAATAGGAGCACCGAATAGCCATATTTTAGAGAGTTCAAACGAGCCATATCAGGACGCTCACAAAGAGCTGCGTTTGTGTCTGCAACATATGCTGGATCACATATAACACCCCAAACCCAGCCTAGAAGTTAGGCCCGAGTCCGGCGTGTCACATTGAAGTGTTTTAACGAAAACCTTGTTTTCATTGAAAACCCTTCATAAAGTAAAATGTTGAGTACAAACCCCTTTTTAGTTGAGGAAGTTTTATTTAAAAACAAACAATATATAAAACTTGGTATTTTAAAATGGAGTTGCGAAAACGAAATAATTGAAAACAGCCATAGCTTAGGACTGCCTCTAAAATATAAAACATAATAATATTATAATCCCCCAAAATAATAATAACTAGAGAAAAGCCTTATTACAATCCAAACCAAAATAATTTCAAAATATTAGGAATTTTAAGGAAAATCCAAATAATAATATCTTGCTAGCTGGCCACCTCTAAGTCCCACCATCTGTCGAACCGCCTACTGAGGGTCACCTGAAAAGTTTAAAAAAGAGGGAGTGAGTTTCGTAAAACTCAATGTGTACAACCCTCAACGAGTATAAAGCAATCATCAGTCATTTTGGGCCTGAGCCTAACTTAGTAGCGGTGGCCTTTGGGCCGAAGCCCATATCAATTAATATAATGCCGTGCAAACCCTCCCCAATAGTCCATCCGCTACACAACATTTCCCTTCCAACCTTATCCACCTGTGGGGATTTCTAAATCAACCCACCCATCCGCTACACAGTAATGGTAGCCCGGTTACGGTACTACCTAACGTTGCAGCAAAGCTGCTAATCATATATTGGGCTTAAAAAGCCATCGGTGGATCCACGGTCGTTAAGCAACCATGCGATCCTCAAATTCTTCCTCCGTACCATACTTCCCACCCATATGCAACCTAAATAGAATATCATATGAATGCAGCATGTCATACATGTAACATAAATCCTACATTTAACCTATAGGGGTATTTTGGTAATTTCTTAATAGCATGGGTTTTAAATTACGAACTTTTGGCCCGTCAACATGTCCTCGCTGGCTAAAGTGAACAGACATTATGCACCAAGTAGGATTTTGGAGAAAAGAAGGTGGGTCATTAAGACCGCTTAAATACTAAGCTCTCTCTAGATCCAATCCTAGACATGCATATGCCCATTGCCACACTCTAACCTTATGACTTGTCCACAGACGAATTTGATAAATTAATAAGTTTTATGCTATTTAAGGATTTATTAGAACTAGGCCTAAAAGTCCATTATAAAACCCTAGCAAGTCTACGGGGTTTCACACACTCATATAGCCCATCAGACCCAATCACATTTTTACGGCCCATTAGGCTCAATCACACTCATATGGCCCATTAGGCCCAAATCCATTCCAAATCATTCAATAAACTTAATTAGCTCATTACATATTACCAAGTTATCAACATTTGCTTATTTAGGCTCATGGGCCCGTCGGGCCCATTTGGTCCATTCTGGCCAGTTGGCCAAAACGTGACCTAAGTCCATGAGATCGCTCATGGGGTCTCTAGTATCGTATCGAATACCCTCTTACGAGTGTTCGCGCACTCGCAAGACTACCGTAGCCAAACTTTCGGCTTTTTGGCAGTTTGGGATTTGCCGATCTATTGTGTGTGTAGTGTATGTACACACCTTCGGCTTTATATTAAACTATCGAATCATAGGGTAGAAGTACACACCTTACCACCTGGAGTACTAAGTACTCATAATCGTAAGAACCTATATTCAAACATTACACTCCATTAGTCACTTAATAAATTAAAATAAATCCACTACAACCACTCACCGAAGGACAACCTATACTTGCCTTGATCGACTGCGATTTGCCTATTTAATCCGAGGTCCGTTGTAGTCCCCCTTCCGCATCCAGGCAGAAAGTCCCGAACCGCTGACACCTTACGTCGTTTAAACTTGGGAGTAGTGGTCACTTGCTCACACTCAGCCGACATCTTTATTGACACTTTACTAGATCCCCCTTTTCTCATCGTAAATTCCTTACCAATCGGCCAAATGAATGCAATAGCTAGTCCCAGAAGATTTAGCTAGCACGAGGAGAATAAAAGATTTGAAAGAGGAAGAGAATGAATATTCAGTTAAGTAACTGAACAAAAAAAAAGGATTGCTTTGATCAAATTGTGGAAGAAAAAGAGTGGCACACAAGAGATTCGGCAAAAAGGAATACTGGACTTTAGGGACCAAGAATATTCGGCACAAAAGAAATAGACTAGAAGCAAAAGAAAGAAAAGAGTTTGATGAGAAGAAAGGGAAGAAATCGACGCAAAATAGAAGAGGAAGAATAAGGGATTTCGGCTTTCAGGTATCTGGAGAGAAAAGTAGTTTTCGGCAAAATAAAAAGAAAGAAGTTGGCATTAGCCTAGAACCCCAAAATCGACACCTATTTATAGACTATAGCCGAATTTCCTATCCCCAAATTCCCAATTCGGCTCAAACTCTTCCACATATCTCATCTCCTAATTTTTCTCCACGATAAGCTCATCAATCCCTTCCTAACTTTGCTCTTCTGATCACTCTCCTTAGAGTCCATCATCACACCACTTCCAACCTTCTAAAAGGCCAAAATTAAACTCCTAAAAATACTAAGCTAGGATTCGAACCGAGGAGCTCCTTGCTAGCCCATAATGCCACGTTCCTATACCCTAAGTGGCATCACTTAGCCACTCCACCACAAGGCTCTTTGATGCCATTTTTCCCTGTTTTTATTTTAAAAGCCCAACTACTCACCGCCCTGGTTCCTTTAATAATTAATTAAAAATTCCTTCTCCTCAAAGCTCGAACCCAGAACTTCTCCAACACCCCTAGACACTCCAAGTTTATTAAACCCTTAAAGCCAACATGTCATTTGTCATTTTCTTGCTTAAAAAAATTTATGAGACCCAAAGCCCAAAGCCCAAAGCCCAATTCATCTAGGCCCGAAATTCGGGGCGTTACATCACAACCGATCGCATAACATGGCGCTCACAAAGAGCTGCGGTAGTGTGCAACACATGCAGAAATCACTACTGATCAAGATGCTCGCAGGAACTATATAACAGAATGCTCGAGGGGGCTTTTATCAGGATTACTTGTCCGAGCTAAATCCCGTCCGCAACATATGCAGGACTATATTCATTACGGGAAATCATGTATCCATCGACTTTCATTTATTCAAACGGGATTTAAAATTTTTCAGGCATTATCAGGCATGTGATTTTAAGCATTCATATAATTCAAATAAACACATTTCACATTCATTTTAAGCATAAAAGTAACATTTTTATCATTTATCAGGCATTATCATTTATTTTAGGCATTATTATTTATCGGGCTTTGTCGGATATGTCTTCAATGTCATATATTTATAATATTTATACAATTCACATACACACAACATTTAATTCAAGCATATAAATATACACAATTTAGTTAC
The DNA here is from genome assembly GCA_005393395.2 of Gossypium australe. Taxonomy (NCBI): domain Eukaryota; kingdom Viridiplantae; phylum Streptophyta; class Magnoliopsida; order Malvales; family Malvaceae; genus Gossypium; species Gossypium australe. The sequence goes on from CM016616.1 coordinate 111,181,894, forward strand.
ACAAACTTACCTAGACAAATGTTCGTGTACGTAAAATCTACTAATCCGACATTTTCCTATTTTCCTCATTCAAACTCCAAATTTTGTTTATTCGGATCTATACGAGTAAATTTAACATCAATTTAATACAATTTAAACTCAACTTAGTCCAATTCACATCTTAGGCAAAATTACCATTTTGCTCCTAAACTTTTAATTAATGACGATTTCTCAGAAAATGAAATTCATGCAATTTAACCCTTGTTCCAAGCCTAGCCAATTTTTACATGTAACATTTACAGTCCATGTATTTCATAAAATTCAGAATTTTTCCATGAATTTTACAACTTTTGAATTTAGTCCCTAAATAATGTTTTCATCAAAATTCACTTTGTAAAAGTTGTTTATCTATTAACAACCTTTCATATTCCACCATAAATTTCAAAATTTCAGCATATTCATCTATGGAAAAATTTTCATACTTTGATAACTTTACAATTTAACCCCCAAAATAGATAGATTAAGTTATCCCGATCTAAAAAATATAAAAATTACTAAAAATGGGACAAGATTACTTACCCAATTTAGCCAAGAAAGCTTGCTTTCTCTTTCCTAGGGTTTCCATGTATTTTGGGGAAGAATATGACATAAAATGATGATATTTTGTTATTTAATTAATTTATCACCTTTTATTTTTCATCTTTTCAATTTAATCATTTTCTTTATTTTATTTTCCATGGATGAATCATCATCCTTAACAACTAAGCATTTTTAATGGTCTAATTACCATATAAGGACCTCCAATTTAAAGTTCTATAGCTATTTAATCTCTTTAGCTATTAGAACTCAACTTTTGCACTTTGTGCAATTTGGTCCTTTATCAAATTAAAAATGTAATCAGTAAAATTTCTTTACGAAATTTTCACACAATATTATTATCATATTGTAGATCATAAACTAGTATTAAAATAATTTTTCTTTTGGGACTCGGATCTGTGGTCCCGAAACCACTGTTCCGGCTTTATTGAAAATGGGCTGTTACAACTCTCTCCCCTTAAAGAATTTTCATCCTTGAAAATTTTACCAGTAAAGAGATTCAGATGTTGCTTTCTCATAGTTTCCTCCGGTTTTTAGGTAGCTTCTTCTATATCATGTTATTACCAGAAAACTTTAACTAAAGCTACCTTTATATTTTTCATTTCTTTCACTTCACTTGCCAGAATTTCAATCAGTCTCTCACTGTAAGTCCTGTCAAACTAAATTTCAATATCTATCAGAGAAATATCATGTGACGGATCTGATTAATACCGTTGTAGCATATATACATGAATAACAAGTCCAATTCTTTTCAATGATGTCATACGACCCATTAAACTGCGGACTTAATTTGCTTTTACGACCAAACTGGAGAACTTTCTTCCATGGCGAAACTTTCAAGAATATTTTATCATAAATTTGTAACTCCATTTCTTTTCATTTTAGATCCGCATAAGCTTTCTGACGATCTTATACTGCTTTTAACCTGTCTCAGATCACTTTCACCTTTCTTTAGTTTTGTGAATCAGATCGACTCCATGTATCTTTTCTCACTAAGCTCAATCTAATACAACGAGGTTTAACATGTACGACCATATAGAGCTTCTTGTAACTCGTTTCAAAATCAGAATATGAACTGTAGATCTCTATCAGAAATAACAGAAACTGGCACATCATGTAATTTGACACTTTTAAAAACAAATAATTCAAACAATCTATTAAATGAGAAATCCATTCATACCAGGATAAAATGTGCAGGCTTTATCAAACAATTGACAATTACTCAAGTAGTACCTTTCTTTTTTTATAGACAGAGGTAATCCTAATATAAAATTCATCGTAACTTTATCCCATTTCTATTTCGGTATCGTCACCGGCTGTAACCATCTTGATAGTATCATCTTTAGCTTGCTGATATATCAAACATTTAAATACAAATTTAGAAATACCACATTTCATTCTGGCCCATCAGTACATTTTTTTTCAAATTGTTATACATTTTATTATTTCTTGGATGAATAGACATAATACCATTATGAGCACTCATATAAAATTTTCTGTATATGCTCTGAATCCTTTAATACACAGGTTTTGCCTCTGAATAACAGACAATTACTAGATCCATTCTGAAATTCTAAATCAGAAGTTGACTCACTTTGTATTCGTTTAACTTGCAACTAGTTATCACTTTTGTGAGCTTCACAGATCTATTGTAGAAACATTGATTTAGCTTTAAGCTCAGTTAAGATTGAATCATTATCAGAAAATGATAATCGGATATTCATTACTCATAAGGCAAACATAGATTTTCTGTTTAAAGTATCCACAACTACCTTTGCTTTTTCTGGAGGATAGTCAATTACTAAATCATAATCTTTCAGCAGTTCAAGCCATCCACATTGTCTCCATTTTAAATATTTTTGCCACTTTAGAAAATTTAAACCTTTATGATCAGTAAATATATGGTATTTTTCACTAAGCAAATAATGTCGCCAGTTTTTAGTGCAAATACAATAGTTGCAAATTCTAATTCATGTATCGGGTAATTCTTTTCAAGTGGTTTTAACTATCTGGAAACATAAGCTATTACTTTGCCTCACTACATCAAAACACAGTCTAACCCATTCAATGATGCATCACTATAAATCACAAATTCCTTACCTGATTTAGGCTGGTCCAGAACTGATGTTTCGGTCAACAGGGCTTTCAACTGGTCAAAACTTTACTGATATTTATCAGTCCATTCAAATCCTTCATCTTTTTGTAATAATCATGTCAACGCTGTAGCTATTTCAATTATTAACATCGAAACTTTCATTTGTTCTGAAGCCATAATCATAAGATAGATTAAAAATCATAATGCTATAATAGGACCGACATTTCAACAGTATAGATGGAACAATATTTCAACATCAATAGTATTCTCCAAATAGAAGAAGAAAACTGAAAGTAGTCCCAATAACAATCAGTGTAATAGTACAACTTCTATAATCTGAGATCCATATTATTGAACTCTCATGATCGAGTCAGGATTTTTAACAGTAACAAATATAATTACCTCCGACCAATGAATATCTTTCACTGATAAACCATGTTTAAAATAATAAAGAAATTGATAATATCTCAGAGAAAATCCAGAAGAGTAATATCGCATATATACAGTAGAAACAGTTGTGATAAAGACAATATAAATTGCATATCTGCAATTCAGGGCTTCAACTAGTAGAAGTAGAAAATGATATCATATGAATCTTGTCATCAAGTCTTCTATCAATCATAATGAATTAGAAAACCAGAGGAAGATAGAGCAATACCACTCATGAATCAATCAGACTAACAATAATTCCGTCTAATATCATGATTAGCCAACCTTTTTATGTGATAAGAATCACATCTAAAAATGAACAGTTACATATATTTTTGAACATCACAGAATATATAGAATACCCAGAGGAAATCACTGTAAAATACCCGATTATAATAGCTGCATTCAAATATTTTTGCAATTTCATCACTATTCTATTGACTAATAAAGTCATCAATAATCTCACATTATTTAGTTCACTAAAGAAACCAATTCAGAAGAAATTTATGGTTAATCCATTCTGTAAATATCGTATCTAAATAAATCGATTACTCATAATAACTTTTTCCTTAACAATAACATTGCATATCCCAAATAATTTTCAAAAAGATCTGATATCTCTTTTAAAACCGTCTTTACTTACTAACCCATACTCAGATCTGACTACATTATTAATCATTCAGTCACTGAACTCTTTAGTTTCACACTTGTGAACTTAATCAATATAAATCTTGTGAACTTCATTGTATAAAACTATAGTGGTGAGGGGGTGGAGATCGTAAAGCCTCAAAATTTAACTTTCATATATATACACGTATAATATAACATTTATCATCAACATGTTCATACTCATCATAAGAAACATTCTTACTCAAATACCTGAGTATCGCTTTCAATGTTATCGGAATTAGCTCGGTTGGAAAGCATTTCTATCTATTAGTAAAATAATTTTCATCAGAGTAAGGAGATATCACACTATCACAAGTTATATAATGGCATGTATTTCTAGACTCCATATATGTTACGTTCAGCTCGAGAATCGATTAAACCCTAGCTCTGATACCAGTAAATGTAACACCCTTACCCGCATTCATCTCCAAAACAGGGTTATAGAGTATTATCAAAGTTTATAGAATAATTACAGATAATTCATGTTAAATATTGTTCATTTTGAAACTAGTCATATTGTCCCTTGAATGGACCCTCAAGGCCTATTATAAACGTTGGAATCAAGTCAGGACTAAATCGAGAACTCAGGAAATTTTTCATAAAATTTTACAATTTCTCTCATATACAGGGGTCACAAGCCTGTATGGATAGGCCGTGTGAGACACACGACCAAGTGACACACCCATGTCCTAGGCCGTGTGGTGTATGAAATAGGTCACATGACTGTGTCACTAGCCTGTATAACTATCTGACTTGCAAAACATTAAGGTACAGGTTTCACAAGGCCAAGACACATGTCCGTGTCTCTGCCCGTGTAGTACACATGGCTGAGACACACGCCCATGTCTCTGCCGTGTGCCAAATTCTGAGTATTTTGCTTCTAAATTTTAAGATGCAGGGGACACACGGCCTAGGACATGGGCATGTGGTTTGGCTGTGTGTCCCCTGCATCTTAAAATTTAGAAACAAAATACTCAGAATTTGGCACACGGGCAGAGACACGGGCGTGTGTCTCAGCCATGTGTGCTATATGGGCAGAGACATGGGCATGTGTCTTGGCCGTGTGAAACTTGCACCTTAATGTTTTGCAAGTCAGAGAGTTATACAAGCTAGGGACACAGCCATGTGACCTATTCATACACCACATGACCTAGGACGTGGGTGTGTCACTTGGCCGTGTGTCTCACACGGCCTATCCACACGAGCGTGTGACCCCTGTATATGAGAGAAATTGTGAAATTTTGTGAAAAATTTCCTGAGTTCCCGATTTAGTCCCGACTTGATTCCAACGTTTATAATGGGCCTCGAGGGACAATATGACTAGTTTCGAAAATGAACAGTATTTAACATGAATTATCTGTAATTATTTTGTAAACTTCGGTATACTCGGTAACCCCCAAAAACACTTTTAACTAAACCAAAACACTCCCCAAATATTCCAACAGTATACCATTAAGTTTCAATTCATTTTAGAGCAATATCAAAAATACATTTGAGCTTAAAATCAACTTGAAAACATGGTCAAATCATATACACACTTAAGTTACTTTAATACGATTAAAAACATTCATACATTTTGTGAAGCTCATAAATTTATTGTAAGATACACTTAGCCTAAGTACATTTCATTACAAACTCTTCTAATACAATGATAAAAAAACTAAACTCTCTATATTCTTTGAACCTCGTATGGGAATATGATCCTCTATGACATGATCTCAACTTCACGAAAAGATATTTCACTTACACGTTTAAACCACTAATGCATTAAGCTGGAATATCTTAGAAAATACACTAGGATATCCTACTTTACCATCTCTTACATTTAGTGTTGAGTCTTATGTAAATCAATATCTTCACTTTGTATAAGCCAATACTCATTAATGAGAGTATAGTTCTTTTCACTTATTTATATGAACATTAAGATGCAAGGGTATGTTTGTTCATTTAATCACTTTACACTATTAAGGTAATTTCAAATTTTTTTGGTATAACCAAGGTATTTAAGGTAACTACTATGTAATAGATCATTTTCTCACTTATTAAGTATTCTACTAGAATCTCTAAATCATTAGTCCCTTTAGTCAAATTAGGCATATTATTCTTTACAAATTTCTCTTATAAATAGGACTTATAAACTTCTCATTTAACTTCACATTTACACTTAAGTCCATTCTTAGTCAATGATACACTTCATTACACTTCTTTTAATTTTCCACTTTATTCATGTTCATTTGACATACATATTGTAATTAATAAGTCCAATTGTTATTAATTTAAACATTTTCCCTTAGTAAACGTGTAACACCCCTAGGCCGACTCGATGGCTGGATCTAAGCTACAAGATATTACAAACATTACCGAAGCAATTTTAGACAATTTAGCATAATTCGATCAATCATATACACAAACAAGGTGTCATTCTCATTCTAAATATATATTAGAATCATTTTCGAGTTTTGCACGAGCTTAGAAAAGCTCTTTTGTTAAACCGTACATGAATTAGGACCAAATTATAAAGTTTTGAAAATTCAAAGCCGACATCGTGACTTCAACAATTCCGCGTCGTGAAGATGGCAACCAATATGTCACATCGGGAACTCATACCTTTTTTCTGTCGTGACATCACTTATTGTCGTCTGTCATTGCAGCGTGGGATGTTAGTTGTTGAGACGTGGCCCCTATTTTTTGACAAAATGCACATTTGGTTACCTACTTCATAGTCTCTAGCAAAATACCTTCCAACATGTTCACCCAAATACCATTTCCACTTGATTTAAACATATCAAAACATGCCAAGCAAGTTCAAACATGCAAATTCGACCTCTTATCATGATATTGAATCCCTATTCATCAATTAAACTTAAAAAATTCAAATGACACTAAAACATAACATCTATGCCATTCAAGTTTACCACCACTTTGCCTATACATTTCCTTTGTACCTTTTAAAACTAAATGACCTTATTTGAAACAACTTAAATCATACATTAAATATACATCCAAGCTTCACCTTAAATTTTGCCAATACCAAATATGATCTCAATCTAATCAAAACCAATTCATGACATCTCATACATTCAAAAAGCAAGCTACCATTTCTACCACAATTTATGTTGTTCCACATACCAAACATACAATTGATCATAGATCATCACACCTTCTAGCATAAAAAATATATATGTCCAACACCATATATGAATCAAAACACCAAATCAACATGTTATATGAAATGATTAAATAAAACTTGCTTAGTAGTAAATGCTTTAACATACTAAGGTACACACCAAGACACTTATATACATCCAACAACCTAGATTCAAATTGATTGCATAACTACTGATTTGGTGACAGTGTGAGCTTTGAGATGATCCGACTTGACGAGTTCTGCAAAGTGACGATTTACAAGTAAAACAAACAAGGTGAGCATATAAGATGCTTAGTAAGTTCACATGTATTATATGAAACTTACCTTATTCTTACTTAAAATTGTTAAGTTACTGTAGCTTGGCATAATATTTGGCTAGACATGGCAACCAAAAACACCAACATTGTAAGCGTTGGCTTATAATTAAAACCATATGATACAACAAGTACTTGACATGCCAATTCATGTCACCTTAAGTAACTAATTTAAGAAACATATTCAATCAAGGGATAATACAATCCCATACTTGTTAAAGGTATTACTCCAATCAATTTTTCATGCTCAATTCATTTAATAACTTTCCATCTGAATATCAAGTTCATTTCATCCCGTTTCAATTTCTCAATTTCATATAAATAGTTTTGCCCGATGAATCCTAGTAAATTGCCTTGGATACACAAGTATCTACACCACACTAGTTGCTCATCCGAGCTGAATATATACATATCAGGTTACCCATCTAGGCTAAACCTTTATAATGACACATCAGGTTACTCGTTCGAGCTAAACCTGTGTCACATAATACTTGAGAATCTATAGCAAATGTCGAACCTCGATCATATATAATAGATCTCGTACAAGCGCACACAATACCCTATTGGAATGCCAATTGTAGCTTAATTGTAACATCTCGATTTAGGGCCTAGTCGAAATAGTGGTGCGAGACCACAAATCCAAAGTATAAATGTGAGTTTTAAGGTTTATGTTATGTTTGCAAGATCATATGAAAGTTTCATGAAGCAATTTTGTTAAATTGTGATTGAATTGTCCATTAGGACTAAATTGCAAAAGTGGCAAAACGTGAGATTCTAGAAGCTTTTAGTATGAAATAGCTTTGGATTATTAATTGGAGGTCCTTAAATAGCAATTTGCCAAATTTCTAAATTTTGGACAAAAATGAGCATGAGTGGGTAAAATTTGAAAGTTTGGCAAAAATGTCATTTTGGTTATTTGTCAAATAAATGATTAAAAGGATGAAATAAGTCAATTTATGTTCATCTTCCTCCCTAAGTGCCGAAAATTTGAAGAACCCCATAGCTAGGGTTTGTTCATCTTTCAAGCTTGCTAGTAAGTGCATCCTAGCCCTGTTTTTAATATTCTTCGTATTTTTGAGATCCTCGTAACTTGAATTAGCTATTTTTAGCTATATGTTGAGCTAAGATTCATGTTCAAAAATATACCCATGTATGACAAGCATGTATTTTGATGTTTTATGGAAGATTATGAGAGTTGGATGTGGAATAAACATCTTTTTCTAAGTGAAATCCATGAAAAATGCATGCAAGGACTAGTTTGTAAAAGTCTTGAAAATGGTCATACATGAGTGATTTAGTGAGAATTGATGGTTGCTATAGTTGAGAAAATGAATCAGCTAAGTATGAAATATTAGAAAGTTGAATGAAAATCACTTTACGAGCCTTGGAGCAAAAGTGTAAATATGAGAAAGTTTAAGGGCAAAATGGTAATTTTACCAAGTCAATGTGTGTATTGAATAAGTTGATTTACCATTATAGATCAATAAAAATGAATCCCGAATCGAAAATGAGGCAAGAGTAAAGTCGTGGACTAGATTGAACGTCTTCATACATTTTGAATACCGAGGTAAGTTTATGTGTAAACAATGCATTTATACTTATACATTGTTGATGCTAACTAGTGTGCGTAGCATGATTGAAACCTATACGGTTCAAGTGGATTGAATGTGGTAGCTATTAAGCAATTGATGTATGAATTATGAATTAGATGTGTGAATGTGTAGTAATGATACATGATGGTGGGCTATGTGCGATACCACCTTAATACTTATTTGTGATGGGCTGTGTGCGATGCTATCGTTAAGTATATTATTTAGTGGGCTATGTGCGATACCACTATGATTATTTTTTTTGGTAGGCTATGTGCGATACTACCCTATTATCTAATTGTGGTGGGCTAAGTGCGAAACCACCGAGTGATTTAACTGTATGGTTGTATTAGTGAGAAAATATAATGGGTTGTATCACGAGTAATTATGATGTTTTGAGCAGGTGGGCAAATGAATAAAGGTAGGCATTTGACTAGTGATGTGGTGAAAATGTGGTAAGGGATAGAATGAGTAAGCATAGTTGTGGACGTGATTTATTCTTGTTTAGTATAATGCTATTTGTTGTTTGGCTCATACTATGATGCAAATTGTTTATATGTAGACTTACTAAGCTTAAAGCTTACTCCCCTTTCTTTTCCCTTGTCTTATAAAGCTAAAGAGTCGAATCGAGATACGCAGATAATTTGGAAGGTCGCCCATACTATCAGCTCTCTTCGGTATATTTAGACTTGGTGCTTTTGTATATGGCATGTATAGAGCTAGACAAGTTAGTTTATTTTGTTGTATTGGCCAAGGGTGTGTCGACCCTTTTTATGGATAAACTATTTTGTATAATGCCTTGGTTGATGGTTTACCTTGTTATATGAAAAGATGTAGTTATCCATGGGATTTTATATTTCAAAGTATGAATTGTGTGATGATATGATGAATGGATCCATATTGTGTGAGCTAGAGGGGTGAAAAGAGCTTGGCAAATAGCCTTGTTCTTGTCCATGTGGGTAGACACACGGGCGTGTGTCTAGGCCATGTGTGACACACGATCATCCCATGTGTGTGTGATTTGGCCGTGTGTCCCCTGCATGTTATAGTTTTAAGTCAGAATAGACCACGGGCTAGCCACACGAGCGTGTGCCTATACTTTAGGCCGTGTGAGATGGTTAGTGTGCACCACGGGTGAAAAACATGGGCGTGTTCTTAGACCGTGTGACACAAACAAATTACCTAAGTTTTTATACACGGGGTAAGGACATGGGTGTGTGTGACTACACGACCTAACCCCACAGGCGTGTCCCATTTCACATGGGCGTGTGGCCCTTGATTAGGTGAAAAATTTTAAGATCGTAAAGCTTTCCGGTAGGGTTTCGAAATCCCTCGTATGTATGTGTAAGGCCTCATGAGTCCTTGATCGTTGTTTTATGCGATGTCAAAGTCTTAAAAATTATATAAAGAATGATCGAACCTGGAAACTAACTATGACAACGATTTGAGGCAAGCGCACCTATCGAACAGTAGTATAGTTAAGGCACCAAAAGTACTAATACTAACTCTCTTTTTATTATTTAGCCTAAGAATTAAGGGAATTGTTTATCTAATCTAAAATTAACTAACAACTAAACTAAAGACTCTAAGACAAAGAAGAATGAAATTGGGAAAAATACTTTGAGGAAAAACCAATTGATTAAGACGACACCCAAGGAAGAATCCACCTAGACTTCACTTGTTATCTAATTCTGAACCAGACGATTTATTCATTTGACTTGATCCCTAAGATTCACTAAGTTATATTAATCCCTCTCTCGAGGCGACTAACGTCCAACCCTAGGTTGATTAATTGAAATCTCTTTCTAATTAAAACCCCTAGAATTGCATTAACTCGACCTATGGACTCTCATATTAGGTTTCACCCTAATCTGGCAAAATCTCGGCACCTTATCTCTAGGCATGCGATCAACTCCGCTTAATTATGCTAGATCTACTCTTAAGCAGGGACTTTTGCTCCTCCACCTAAGCACCTCACACTTGAATTAATATCCTAGAAATATCAACACAAGAATTAAGAACATATAATTAAGAACAAGTCAAATATGTATCATATAGTTCAGCAAATGATAACAAGATTCATCTTAGATTTCATCCCCCTTAGGTATCTGAGGGTTTAATTCATAACAATAAAGGAAAATATCTCAAAAGAAAAGATAAAACAAAACATAAAAAATCCCTAAAACCCCCTGAAGGAATTGAAGGAGAGATCCTCCATCTTGAGTATAATTCCGACTTCTTGAGATGGATCAACTGGCTATCTTCGAGTAAATCCCCACAAATCTGCCTTCTTTGGCCTAGTTGGACGCCCCCTGACTAAAGACTTGGGTTCCCCTTTTTTGGTCATACTTAAGGTGTTTATATAGGCTTCTGAATATGTTTCTTTGCCCCTAAGTATCCAATTTCGAGTGAAACTCTTCTTTCCCATGACAAGGATACGCCCATGGCACACGCCCGTGTAAGTTGTGGCCAAGCCGTTTTCGAGGCTGTTGAATGGGGCACGACCATGTGGTCTTGGGCCCAGGCTGTGTGGATTTCGTGATATGACCCATTTACTCTGTTTTGGGCCCGTTTCTCATTCTTTTCATCCTTTGGTGCTCTCCTGAGTATAAACCATGAAAACAAAGGATTAAGAGCACCAAATTGCACAATTCAATGCTTAAACCATCCAAAAGCATGCTAAATGTGGGCCTAAAATATGTTACTTTTACGGTTTATCAAATACCCCCACACTTAAGCTTTTGCTTGTCCTCAAGCAAAATTTTCACTCATAATTAAAGTGAACTTCCCTGATTCATAATATTCATCAATAGTGTTTCATCATTATTCATAGATAATTTATACATGGATAATTCAACTCAAAGGGTCCTAAAGATTCAAACAATCAAAGTCATAGATTTATAGTCCTGAAAACGTTAGGTGTTTTCCCTTACCTAAATAATTACCTCTGATTCAAAATCGACAAGAGTTGACATCCTCACTAAAGATTCACTCAAACCACTCGAAGTGTTTAAGGTTCAGAATTAAGCACTCAAAAGTCGAACAGGAAAAGTTAATCCCATAGGCTTGCATGAAAATCAAATCTCCACCACTAAAATATGAGATGATACACAAATCAAAAGGTTTTTACAGGGTTGTAACGGGGCTTAGGTTCAAGGGTATGGATATAGGCTGAATTAGAGGGCTATAATTGAGATTGACCTGACAAATTACCTAACTAGAAATATGACTACTCCTAAATAATTACATCAATTAAAAAAAACTTTTTCTCTTCAAGATTTGGAATTTACATGTATAAGCTCAGCTAACATAGAACTAATAACGAATATACTTCGATTTTATTTTTTTATTTATTATTTATTTTTTTAAGAACAAGTCAAATGATGAATTTACTAATGAAATAAAATAATTAGGCAACTGATCAAATCAAATCTCGATATAAGGGTAGTCAAAAAGAATGGTGATAACAATTACAAAGGGTTTTGGGGGAATATTAGTGGGTAAGTCAATGAAAAGGGTTGTTAGGATCAATGGGGTTCACTAGGGGTTAATTATGAAGGTAGGCTTTTAGTGGAGTAAGTGGGTTAAAAACTAGGTGCCTTTATGATCTTTGTATATCAAATCAAAGGTGTGGTCTCGACATGTATCATTAATGCAATTTCTAGAATAACAAATCAATGTTGACACACTCATAATCAATAAAGTGAGCACAAAAAAGAATGTATGCTCTAAAAGGCTCAAAAGCTCACAGAAATTATGGGTATTTGATATCAACCTCGTAAATTTCAAATTTCAAGGTAACATTCAGGTTCAGGTAGACAACCTAACAAACTTTTTAATTTTTGAAAAATAGACTTATCATGCTTGATTCTCTAGTATTCTTCAAATTTAATCATCAATGCACAAGTATCAATGACTTAATCTAAAACATATCAATAAAAATCATAAATCAAAGGAAATTTCATTCTAATCATAATATGAAAAACTTACTTCAAGACAAGATATCATTCAGGGATTTGAGAATAATGAAGAAAGTTAGGCACTTTCTTGAAATAAATATTCACCACCCACACTTAAGATGTATATTGCCCTCAATGTACAAAGATAGATATGCAATTTAAGAGAGAGAGGGAGGTGAGACTTCCTGAATTTGGATGGTTTCCAGGAGTTGGAAGTCGATAGGGGTTGTGGCTGCTATCGAGCTCTGAGCTAGATGAAGAAATTGGGGAGCTCGTAGAGAATTAGCCAGGAATTATTAAGACACATTTAAAATAAACTAAATATATAATTAAAGACAAGAAAGATAAACAGAAAGAAAATAGAAATGTAAATAAAATTAAAATGAAAAATGAATGGACCGACGAGTCCTTATTGTTGGATGGTTCGCGAGGTGGGTGTGACTTCTAAGGCTGTGGAGGTGCTGGCGGTGGCACAAGTGGCGTGATTCCCTAGCAGCCTTTAGAACCTGACACTAAGAAACTAAAATAAAATAAACTAAATTAAGCATAAGATAGTCAAAGAGAAGGAAAATAAAGGAGAAAAGTAAAGAAGAAGGAAAATTAAATGGCCTCAAAGATCCTTGGCTTGTCGTTTGGATGAAGTGGCCGGCATGAACTTATGTAGATCGGTCTCTCTAAGGAAGACTGTGCATGAATCCTTCCGCTTCTTCGCCATGGCCATTAGAAGAATGATATGGGATGTTAGAGATTTGAAAAGGAGAAGAAAATGATATGGTGGAAGGGAGATGGGGAGTAGGTGGGAAGAGGGGGTGGGTGGTTTAAATAGGAAATTGAGGTATGATACATCCCACGCCCGTGTGCTTTGGGCGTGTCAATTCACACGGCCATGTCGCATGACCGTGTTGTACTTTTGTTCGTTTCTCCCATTGCCATGGGTGGGGTGCCACGCCCGTGTGTGATCTAATAGTGTCGGCCATAGCCACATCGCATGGACGTGGTGTGGTAGTTGGGTCCGTGACTTGAAAATTGATTCGCTCTGACTCGTACCATCCCTGCCATGTCAGTACGGAGATTCTGTGTACCCATACGGCCACGGCCACGGCCGTGTGGTTTATGAATCTGCGTTTTTGGTCAGTTTACAGTTAGGTGCTATATGGAAAGAGTAAAATCACATAAGATAAAATAAAATGGAGAGGTTAATGGGGTTAGTACTCGGGTTGCCTCCTGAGAAACGCTCGTTTATAGTCTTAAGCTAGACTCTCCTCTCATTTGCATATTCATGGTGGTTTGAGGAGTTGAAAGTCCTTCTTTGTGATTGCAGTCCCATTATCATGATAGAGTTTAAGACGTGTGGTATTTATTTTCAAAGTGCCAAACATAGGGTTACTTACCTCGACCGTTCTGTACGGGAAAACATCGATTACCTTGAAAGGGATTTCCTTGTTGGTGTTAGGATCAGGAGGGGACACTCGTGGATCTGCTTTTTCTAGCAATACCCGATCTCCAATTTTAAACTTGTTTGTCTCGTAGGGTGGCCTTGGTTCTTCCTCGTGTATCCCTAGTTCTTCTTTAAGATGCGTCTCCTCCTCTTCTAGTTCATCAATCTGAATCCTTTGTTCCTCATGAGTTATTTCTTTGTTGGCATATGGTCTAGGATTGGATTTAGTTGTGTTCTTTTGTGGTGCTTCCTGAAAAGAAAGGTTAACCAAATGTTTATCAATAGAATTTACTTTCTCACCTTGGTTATTCGATGTTCTAGCTGAATCGAGGGCTTGAAGAGTGACTGTCTCCTCACCTACACAAAGTATGAGTTCGCCTGCATCAACATCGATTTTAGTTCTGGCAGTTGCTAAGAATGGTCTTCCTAAAATTGGGGGGATCGTGTTGTCCTCATCCATGTCTAAAACGACAAAGTCTACTGGAATACAAATTTATCAATTTTCACGAGTACATCTTTGATTATACCCCTAGGAATTCTAACAATTTTATCAGCTAATTGAATGTTCATCCTAGTTTGTTTGGGTTTCCCTAGACCTTGTTGTTTAAACATTTTATAAGGCATGATGTTTATGCTTGCCCCTAAATCAGCTAACGCATTATCAATAGATAAACTACCAATTAAGCATGGAATTGTAAAACTCCCTAGATATTTTAATTTCGGTGGTAGTTTATTTTGCAACATTGCAAAGCACACTGCGTTCAGTTCCACATGTGATTCCTCGTCTATCTTCTGCTTATTTGTCAATAGCTTTTTTAAAAATTTCCTAGAATCTGGCATCTACGAAAGAGCTTCGAGAAACGGTAAGTTAATATGTAGTTTCTTTAAAAGTTTAAGAAATTTACCAAACTGTTCCTCTGTGTCGTCTTTCGTTATCGCTTCTGGATATGGTATGCGAGGTTTGTACTCTTTGACTACCGGTTTTGATTTTACTTCAACCCTACCTTCTTCTTTCGCATTCTTTTGCCTCGAATTGGGCTCGTCTAAACCTTCACTATTTTGAGCTATTATTGCTTGAATTTGTTCCCTTGGGTTAGTTTCGGTGTTGCTTGGTAGTCTTCCCTGTGGTCTCTCAGAGATCTACTTAACAAGTTGTCCGATCTGATCTTTGAGCTTTTGTGTCAATGCCTCAAGTTTTGTTTCTATCTTTTGGAAACGTGTTTCTGTATCTTGGAAACATTTTTCTGAGTTGGCTATAAATTTTGTCAGCATATCCTCGAGGTTTGACTTCTTTTCCTCTGGGTAGGGCTGTTGTTGGTAGTTTTAGGATAGTTGTTGCCTTTGATTTCCTTAACCGCCCCATGAGAAATTGGGGTGGTTCTTCCAACCTGGATTATAAGTATTACTATAAGGGTTAATGTTAGATAAAAAATTATTACCCATATAGTTCATTTGTTCGCTCTCCGTGCCCTGTCTGTAGGGTGGGTACTCTGGATTCGCCACTCCTTCACTTGTTTTGCACTGCATAACTGGATGTGCCTACGAAGAACCGTATAAACCATCAAATTTTTTATGTAACAACTCTACCTGATTTGATAATATGGTTACTGCATCGAGGTTAAAAACTCCAACTGCTTTGGCCGACCTTGTCCTGGTAACTTGCCAATGATAGTTATTCAGTGACATCTCCTCTATAGACTCGTAGGCCGCTTCGGGAGTTTTGTTGTTCAAGGTTCCACCGGTGGCTGAATTGATTAGTTCCCGTGTTGAAGGGGTTACACCATTGTAAAAAGTTTGGACCTATAACCACAAAGGTAATCCGTGGTGTGGGCACCTCCTCAACAAATCTTTGTATCTCTCCAATGCATCGTAAAGTGTCTCTAAATCCATCTGTACAAAAGAAGAGATATCATTCCTTAACTTGGCCATTTTGGTTGGCGGAGAATATTTTAATAAAAATTTTTCGGTCATTGGTCCCATGTAGTGATTGACCCTCGTGGAAGAGAATGTATGTAACATCCTAAAATTGGGCCTAAGAGAATTGGGCCCAATGGGCCTTAGACTTATTAGGTGAGTGATTTTGGAAGGTTAGGGGGCTTCTATGAAGTCCCGAGATCAAACTTGGGCTTTAGGAAAATTTTGGTTTTAGGTGGAAAAACCCTGGAAGTTAGTAGGTAGGCTTTAAGAATAAAATGTGGGAAAAATGACACAAGTGGAGTGTGTGGTGTAGTGGCAAAGTGACGCCATATAAGAGACAAGGTGATGACACCACAAGGAAGGAAGGAGGTCCAAGGTTCAAGTCTTGGCTCTTGCATTTTGGTTTTCTTTTTACATGGACCTTAGAATTTGGCTATAGATTTAAATTTAGTTGTGCATGGTTTAAGACACAAGAGGAGCTTGTGGCCAAGTGGTTAGCAGCGTGGAATATGTTGCAAGGGAGCCTGGGTTCGAATTTCATGACAAGTAATGGAGTATTTATTTTACGGATTAGACGGGAAGAGTTTGAGTTGAGTTTAAACTCTACTGACGAAGGGATCCCACATCGGAAAGATACAAAGAAGGAAGGTGAGAAGCTAGCTATATATAGAGCATTCTATGATAGGAGGAAGGATACCTTGGAGGGTGTTTGGGCACAAGAGTGGTCGGAGCGCGGATTAGCACCAGATTCCTATAAGGTGTGTACTTCTCTACTCTAGTTGTAGAGCGGCAAATTTCTGAAATGCCGGTCACACGGTGTTAATAGCCACACGAGCGTGCGAGCGCATGTGTGGGGCTTCGACGCGATAGTTGAGGCCATCAGTAGTATTATTGTGGGTTGAGGCTGCTTGGGCCACGATGGGCCGAAGTGGGCCCAATGGCCCGTGGGCCCAATTGAATAAAATGTATGATGGTGTAGTATATAGTGAACTAGACTAGGTAAATCTCATATACGTGGCTAGATTTGTGATGGGTGGGCCACACGAGCGTGTGGGCCCAAATGGGCCGAAATCAGGTTTTAGGCCCAATAGCCCGGTACGACTGGAAATGGTAGTTGAGTCGCTCGAGGCGACATTAGGCCTTTGGAAAGGCTATCGCAGGTGCAAAATTACTGAAATACCCTCGATGGGTAAAATGACCGATATGCCCCTGAACGGTAAAATGACGAAAACGCCCTTACATGTTATATGATTATTCTTGTATGTGATTTATGATTGTTATCGTATGATTATTATTTTATGTTACATTCATGTGTTATTATGTTGCATGGGGATGGGATTATTAATACGGAGGAAGTGCTAATAGCATTGCATGGTCACTTGACGACTGTGGATCCACCGAAGGCTTTTAGCCACCGAGCAGCTATGCTGCACCGATAAGTTAGTGTCGCAACCGGTGCTACATAAGGAGTGTAGGGATGGATGGGTCGATTAAATCCCCACAGGAGTGTAGGGTTGGACAGGAGACGGAGTGCAGGGTTGGTATGGGCATGAATGCATCGCATATCTAGATTATATTACTGAGATGGGCTTAGGCCTAGATTTATATATATGATTTGTGACATTTGATATGGGTTAAGGCCCAACCGAGGCTATTTTGGGCTAAGGCCCAATTGCCACTGTTACTTTAATGGACTAGGGCCCGAATTGTTTTGATACATGCTTTATGACTGATGAGGGTTGTGCACACTGAGTTTTCGTAAACTCACCCCCTCTTTTTAATATTTTTCTCAGGAAATCCTTAGTAGGCGGTTCGACATGCTGGAGGACTCGGAGGTGGCCACACTACGAGTAGTTTTGGACTCTAGTGTTTTACTTATTTTTAACTTGGGTTAATATTTTGTAATAAGGCCTCTCTTAAATTCTAGTTTTAGTTTTGGATTTTTAGTTTATTATGTTTTAAATCTGCTAAACTTTGAATCACGATTTTCCAAAATAATATCTTCTTTCAAAATACTACGCTTTCGCAAATAGGTCGTAAACATCACGTTTTCATAAGTTAGTCATTTTAATTAAGCTTCCGCAACAAATAAAGTTTATTTTTTAAAGGTAATAACTTATTAATAAATGTCGATTAATAATAAACAAATGCAAACTGAGACTTTAGTTTTTAATGTCAAGAAAGGTTTTCAATTGGAACCATGGCTTCTCGAAAAGCACCCCAATGTGACACGCCAGATTCGGGTCTAACTTCTAGGCCGGGTTTGGGGTGTTACAATGTAACCACTGTTTGGCTTTATTCCTCAAAGAAAAGGGAAATAATCGAAGACGAATGGCATCATCAGAATGCCATTTATCTTGAAGGTATCACAAAATTCTAAAAAAATTGCTAAGTGTGTGTTAGGATCCTCATCCTGCAAACCATCAAACTGAATAAACTGTTGTATCATCTGTATAGTGTTAGGTTTCAGTTCAAAATTATTTGCAGCAATAGTAGGCCTAACAATACTAGACTCAGTTCCTCTTAAACTAGGTTTAGCATAATCATACATAGTTTGAGGAGCATGATTTTCGGCCATCTCTGGAGGTGGTAGATGATTTTCAGCCATCTTTTCTTCTATGTAGTTTAAGCTTCGCCTTATCTCTCTGCGATTTCTGCGAACGGTACCTTCAATATCACTGTCGTAAAGTAGGGGTCCTGTTGGGTTCCTTCTAGTCATAAACTAGAGGTACCTGAAAGGAACAAAAGAAAGAAAATTAGAAAAGTTAAAAATAAGAGTAAATTGCAAAAAAAAAAAAATGGCTAAAGTAATAAAAATTAAGCGTTCTTAATATTTTAGTTCCCCGGCAACGGCGCCAAAAACTTGATCGTTGTTTTATACGATGTCAAAGTCTTAAAATTTATATAAAGAACGATCGAACCTGGAAACTAACTATGACAACGATTTAAGGCAAGCACACCTATCGAACAGTAGTATAGTTAAGGCAAGATCGAAATGTCGAACCCAAAGGAACCAAAAGTACTAATACTAACTCTCTTTTTATTATTTAGCCTAAGAATTAATGGAATTGTTCATCTAATCTAAAATTAACTAACAACTAAACTAAAGACTCTAAGACAAACAAGAATGAAATTGGGAAAAATACTTTGAGGAAAAACCAATTGATTAAGACGACACCCAAGGAAGAATCCACCTAGACTTCACTTGTTATCTAATTCTGAACCAGACGATTTATTCATTTGACTTGATCCGTAAGATTCCCTAAGTTAGATTAATCCCTCTCTCGAGGTGACTAACGTCTAACCCTAGGTTGATTAATTGAAATCTCTTTCTAATTAAAACCTCTAGAATTGCATTAACTCGATCTATGGACTCCCATATTAGGTTTCACCCTAATCCGGCAAAATTTCATCACCTTATCTCTAGGCACGCGATCAACTCCGCTTAATTATGCTAGATCTGCTCTTAAGCAGGGACTTTTGCCCCTCCACCTAAGCACATCACACTTGAATTAATATCCCGGAAATATCAACACAAGAATTAAGAACACATAATTAAGAACAAGTCAAATATTTATCATATAGTTTGGCAAATGATAACAAGATTCATCTTAGGTTTCATCCCCCTCAGGTATCTGAGGGTTTAGTTCATAACAATAATGGAAAACATCTCAAAAGAAAAGATAAAACAAAACATAAGAAATCCCTAAAACCCCCTGAAAGAATTGATGGAGAGATCCTCCGTCTTGAGTATAATTCCGACTTCTTGAGATGGATCCACTGGCTATCTTCGAGTAAATCCCCACAAATCTACCTTCTTTGGCCTAGCTGGATGCCCCCTGACTAAAGCCTTGGGTTCCCCTTTTCTGGACATACTTAGGGTGTTTATATAGGCTTCTGAATATGTTTCTTTGCCCCTAAGTATCCAATTCCGAGTGAAACTCTTCTTTCCCATGACAGGGACACGCCCAAGGCACACCCCCATGTAAGTCGTGGTCAGGCCGTGTTCGAGGCTATTGAATGGGGCACGGCCGTGTGGTCTTGGGCCTAGGCCGTGTGGATTTCGTGATATGGCCCATTTACTCTGTTTTGGTCCCGTTTCTCGTTCTTTTAATCCTTTGGTGCTCTCCTAAGTATAAAACATGAAAACAAAGGATTAAGAGCACCAAATTACACAATTCAAGGCTTAAATAATCCAAAAGCATGCTAAATGTGGGCCTAAAATATGTTACTTTTACGGGTTATCAGTCCTTAATGTGGCATTGTGGTGACTCTAGAGAGTTGTCAAGTTGGGACTAAAGTGAATTAAGTCCGGTAATGCCTCAGGCCTGGTTTCGATGTAGAATATGGGTAAAGGGTGTTACATTAACCTTTACTAAGTTCACACGGGCATCTTTTACACATATAAATGTTAAATTTCAATTTAGTCCAAATCTAGCCCTTCATACCAATTCACAACTAATTAATCCACAATCAAACACACATACACATACACACACGGTATATATATATATATATATATATATATATACACAAATCAAATCCATAACAACTTAAGTAAATAAATGCCATATGAACTTACCTGATCAAAACACCAAACAAGTTGATTCTTCAAGGACTAATAAAAAATTTTAGCTTTTCCTCGACTAACACCACTTTGATTCGGTTCTTGATTAGACAATTATTTTATACAATCCATCAATACCAAAAATTTTCATATTATGCCATGACTATAAAACCTCATTTTTTAATACCCTTAAAATTTTACATTTTATTCAATTTAGTCTCTGAATTTGAAATAGCCATAACTTCCAATTCTTATCTTCAGTTTAAAATCTGACTTTGCGTACATTCATTAGGTACCCTCTACTTTCTATTTATACTAAATTTAACACAAATTTTACATTTTTCACTTTATTCCCTATGTACAAAACTAATAATTAAATGTTACAATCTAATCATTTTCATAATCAATGCTAAAAATCTATCAATTTCAAGCCTAATTCTTTAAGAAATCAATAATGAAAACTTTCTAAAACTTTAACAGTTTTGCAAATTGGTATATGGACTAGCTAAATCAAGCTCTCATTACCCTAAATTAATAAAAATTACAGGAAAGGATTTGAATTTACCTCAAAATCAATGGCCAAATTTCTTTAGTATTTTTTGTTAGGTTATTCTTCCATTGGCAAAAAGAAGAACAAATGAGGAAGATGAAAAACTTTCCTCCACTAAATTTAACTTTTATACCTTGATTAAACATTAATTAACCTAATACTTTATTAGGTTACTTTAATTACAATTAACCTTATTATTGGAAAACAACATCATCATCCACTATCTTATATAACAAAATGGTTTATCTACTATTTTGAACCTTTGGCTAATTACAATTTAAGTCTCTAAGTCTTTGGCCAATTAAAAATCTATACCGATAAAACTTTTATAATTTAGCCCCTACACCTAAATTAACTATTTAGCTGACAAAATGATGGACTAAAAATCAATATACTTTTATACTAATCCCATAAATGTTCATATTTAATATTTACGGAATCAGTTTATGAAAATGGGGCTCAGAAATAATAGTTTTCGATACCATTGGAAATTGGGCTTTTACAATGCTCTCACCTAAAGAAATTTCATCCTCGAAATTTACCTGAGAAAAGATGAGGGTATTGAGATTTGATAGTTTCCTCCAACTCCCAAGTAACCTCATCTATACCATGATAATGCCATAATACTTTCACTAATGCCACACGTTTATGTCTTAACTCTTTTATTTCCCGAGCTAAAATCTTAATGGATTCTTCACCATACGTTAAATCAGGCTACAATTCGATTTCGTCGAGAGTTAACACATGATAGGGATCATATCTATATCTTTATAGCATTGATACAAGGAAAGCATTATGAATCTTATCTAGTTCAGAAGGTAAAGCTAGTCGGTAAGCTACAGACCCAATCTCTCAAGAATTTCATACGGTTCAATAAACCTCGGACTGAGCTTCCCTTTCATGCCAAAACGCAAAACATTTTTCCAATGCAAAAATTTTGATAAGACCTTATCACCAATCTCGAACTCAATGTCTTTTCTTTTCAAATCAGCATAGGGTTTTGTCAATTGGAAGCAACTTTCGAGTAGCCTCGAATAATCTTAGCTTTCTTTTTTGTCTTACACTTCCGATTTGTTCTCACCAACTTTCTTTCACTCAACTCTGACTAGCATAGAGGAGTTCGACATTTATTGTAACATCCTGGAATTAGGGGCTTGGCATTATTCTTTATTGCTATGTGTTGGCATGTTTTGTTTGTTATTTTGATGTGTTTGGGGGTCCCGGGAAGGCTCGGGGTTAAGCTTGAGCCTTGGTGAAAATTCTGTTTTTAGGCACTTTAGGGGGGAGCTAGCAGAGGCAGGTCTTAAGAATAAATATTTGTGCTTGATGACATAAGAAGAGAGGTCGTAAAGTGGCAAGGAGACGCCACTTAGAGTGCAGGGAAGTGGCGTCACAAGGGAGGAGCAACAAGAAGGAGGTTAGAATCCCTCAAGCCTCACTTTGGTGCCTTAATTTTTGCACTTAGGGGGCTAGAGTGGTGGATTCGGCAAGGGCTCTTCAAGGATGGGTGTGGAAGGAGTCAAACCGTTTGAATGAATGGCCATGAGGGACTTGGGGAGTTTGAACGGGTTAACAAGGTTTGAATGATTGAATAAGAGTGAAAGGGGGAGAAAATTAAGGGATTTTCAAGTTGGTGGAGTGGTGGCCGGTTGTGGGAAGCTTGGAGAGGGGGAAAAATCGGTTTGGTGCTAAGCTAGGGTGTGTGCCGAAATTCTTAAGGCTGGTAGCACTTGGTCCTTTTTCTTTTTCGGTGTGGTTCAATCAGTCAAAGAGGTGTGGCATTGTGCCATTTTCTTCTAAAGGTCATTTTGAGTGTTGTGTTAGCAAAACCAAATTGGGAGACACCCTCTTTCTCTTTTGCATTCTTGAACTCTTTGCATCATTTCTCTTCTAACCGAAACTGAAACACCCTTACTTCTTTTCTTCTTTTTCATTCTTTAGTTGATAACTGAATATCATATTGGTTTTAGTGCCATAGTCGAACCTCAGCATATTCCTTGTTTCCTACCATCATTGTTCTTTTCATTTTAACTCCCTCTCTATTCCTTCATCACTAGCTAAAACTCATTGAAGCCATTCCCTTTGTCGAATTCCCTCTTCTCTTTTATTCTTTCTCTTAAACTTCACAACCGAAACTTTGTGTATCATCTTCTTCCCCTACTTCTTCTCCTTCAGGCCGAAATCCGATTTTCATCTTCTTCTCCTTGCATTTCGTTCTACACCTTTCTCCTTTGCCGAACCATTTTGGGTGGCAATCGACATTTCTGCTTTAAGGTAAGGTTCTCCTTTATTTTATTTCTCATAATCGATCTCTCCACCCTTTCTTTCAAAGGGAAACCAAATCTACTTTGTTAACAACTGAATCTGGTTCTTTCACTCTGTGCCTGTTAGGCGAATATCGCGAAGCAAGGGGTTAGGGATCTTGGTTAGGAAGTGGTATCAATCGGCTCTATTGTTTAAGGTATGGAGAGGTTCTGTTGTTTATCTCCCTCTCCTTTCTCTCGATTTTTGTAGCCAAAGCCGAAAGGCTAATTGGCTTGGTGTGTATATTTTGGTTAACCCTTCTTCTTTTATCTTCTTTTATTGGTTGGGATGCTTATTCCGGGAAATGCCTTTTAGCCATATGATTTGAGTCCAAAGTCTAAAGATTAGTCGATTTCCGAATCTCATCTCTTCATTCGGAATCTTAAGGTAAAGAGTTCTTTAGTCTTGCGTATGTGGACTTTTTCTGTTATATTCTATTTTAACCAAATCTCTTGATTAGTCAATCAAAGGTTCTCTTCAATCTCTGATCAAATCTGTTTCATGGATACAAGAAATGGTCAAGCCCAGGAGGGGAGTGAACCCATAGTTGCAGCTCCTAAGTTCAAAAGGTGAACAGTGTTGGCGGTTCGAGACTTTCTGTCGGGCTGTGGTAGAGAGCCGACGTCTGCCTGGGATAGGCAAATAGTCGTTGTTCCTGTTAGCGAAAGCGTTGACGTAGAAAGCCTAGTGCTACGTGTTATCAGGTGTGTATCACTCACACACCTTCTTAGTTGTTGTGTTATTAACTGTAAAGGCTGTAAGCCGAAATGACTGATGTGATAGGCAAAATACCCTTATGGGTAAGGTTAGAGACGTCGGGTAAGTTTTTCGATATTGCTATTGTTGATAATTTGCATGTATGTATATTGTGATGTTATGCATGTATGAAATATGATCTGTTACACACTGTGATACTGGTTGCATGCATATTGTGCACGATGTAAAGAGCATGGGCTCGGGATTAAATATGAGGAGGAGGGAGAATCAGTGACTACTGTCACGAGTGACCATTGTGACAAGTGGTCTAAGTACCGCGGTGGTTGAAACCACGAATATTCTAATCAGTGACTTGTCTCGGTGGTCAAGTACCACAGTGGGTTGGCCCCACAAGTACATATTATAGTGACTTTGTCACGAGTGGTCTGGGACCATGGTGGTTATGAACCACAGTGGCATAATGCCACGGGTGTTTTGGATGGAGAGTTAAACTGGGTTGGGATGCATTGCATACATAAGACATGTGCTGTATTGAATGGGCTAAGGACCAGTTTGCGTTACACGGGGATATACACACTGAGTCTTGATGACTCACCCCTTTGCTAATTTTACAGGTAATCAGTAGATGGCGGGTTTTGGGCGAGACGGACTCGAGGTGGCCATGCGTTGCGATTTCTTTAGTAAACTCGAACTTTATTTTAAATTTATTTCCATTTTGGGGTTTTAATTTGTAATAAGGCCGCTTTAACTATATTTTGGGTTTTGTTTATAAGCTGGTTTATACATGCTATGAATTATTGAAAAAATGGGGTTTTCTTAAAAGCATAACAAGAAGTTTTTCCAAATTTACAACGAATGGATATTAAGCCATAAATAATTAAAACTTGGGATTTTTCTTAAGATTACAAATAATATTTTCAAAGAAATCACGCATGTAACACCCCAAACCCGGTCAACATGCCACGACCGAATCTGGCATGTCACAGAGGAAAACGTTTTGAAGAAAATCGAGTTACTGATTAAATTTTTGTGGAAAACTCTTTGTTGCTCTAAGTTTATAGAAATCAGGTGCATGATTAGTTTAAAACTGATAATTTACTTTGAAATCCCGGAAATAAATCTTTAAAACTTAGTTGCCGATCCATAGATTAGAAAACCTTTTTGAAATTTTAAAGGAAACCCAATGATTAATTTGAAAGCCGTTTCTATTTGAATATAGAAAACTTAAGTTTGGAAACCGTTTGAGTTGTCGAAAACAATTAAGTTGTTAAATATTATCAAGTGATTTATATTACCCGATGGTAAAGTTTTGAAAACCATTGTGTTTTATAGTTTAGAAAACTTTGCGCTCATATTATTAAATTAACCATGTAGTTTATTTAGCCATGTTTAAAACAAGTCCAAAGCATATAAATAATCCAAAAACATAATTTGAAAGGCCTTATTACAAATCCAAATAAAGATCAAAAACCGAATTTAAATAAATTAAAGTACCCAAACCAAAGTCCGTGTAAAACCGAATTTCTATTGCATGGCCACCTCGAGTCCATCCGGCTTCTCATCCGCGATCTACGAATCACCTGAAAAGATAAGGGAGAAGGTGAGTCACCAAGACTCAGTGCATAATCCCCCTCCCGGTTAATGCCACATACTTACACAAATTATAACCAAGCAATATATGTAATGCACCCAGACCTAGCCATCCGTAACACCTTTTCTACCCCGTGTGGTACCAAACCACTGGTGGTGCCAAACCACTGGTGACCCAAAGTCATGATATCCAATAATGTGGTGCCAAACCACTGGTGACCCAAAGTCACGAATAATCCATCTGTGGGGCCAACCCACGTGTGATACCAAATTACTGGCGACGATCCCGATATATCAACTGTGGGGCCAACCCACTGTGGTGCTAAGCCACTGGGACAAGTCGCTATGAGGTGCCAAACCTCTGGTGACCCAAAGTCACGAAATATCAATAATCCAAGTGTGGGGCCAACCCACGTGTGATACCAAATCACTGGCGACGATCCCGATATGTCAACTAATGGGCCAACCCACTGTGGTACTAAGCCACTGGGACGAGTCGCTATGAGGTGCCAAACCTCTGGTGTCCCAAAGACACGAAATAATCTGTGGTACCAAACCACTGGAGGTGCCAAACCTCTGGTGTCCCAAAGACACGGATATCAAATCCTTCCCCCTCCTCTCATATCACCCAACAGTGCAATTATTATGCAAATCATGCCATCATGCTTTATTATGAATCATATGGAAATATATATATCACATATCATGGTAATAAGTAACATATAGCAAAACATATCGAAACGGACTTACCCGAATCCTTGCTCATACCCTTACGATATCATAATGAGAATCTCATAGTTTTCGGCTTTTAATCAAGATTAAGTTACTAACAAATACCAAGTTATAAAGTGTGTAAGTTACACACCTGTCACTAACGCAAGTTCTAAATCCTGAAGACCCGATCTACTGCACTAGATCTCCTTGCCCTACATTCGGCCAACAACAACCTTAGTCTCAAAAGCCTTCGGCTTTACATCCACTTAAAGAATAATGAACCATCATAAATCCTTACCACTTGACTTACCAACTTCAATTGCTAGAGAAATAGGCTAAGATCGATTGCTTCCAAAGTCCCGAAGAGCCTAGAAGAAATCGATTCCTATGAATGGTTAGAACCTTGCTAACAAATGCCCAAGAATTCGGCCTTTGCCCTCATGAAAAACGACAGAGAGAAGAGAAAAAGGAAAAAGGAAATTCGGCCAAGACACTTACCTATCTTCAAAACCGATTAGAGAAGAACCCAAAGAGAATCTACCCTTGTTGATATTCGGCCAAGACAAATAAAAAAGGAAATGAAAATTTCGGCAATATGGTTGAGTGATGAATGGAATTTCGGCTATGGTTGATAGAAAACTAACAAATAGGATTCGGTTCAAGAAAGAATAGAGGGAATGGGAGAAAGATGGTTGGTAATCGACTTAGGCTTAAAGAAAAAGGAATTAAGGGGTTTCGGCAAAAGAAAGAAGAGAAGAAAATGTGGTTTTGAACAGTTATGAGAGTAAGAAAAGAGTGATGAGGAAAAAGAAGGTTCGGTCAAGCACTTGTGAAGAAGAAAAAGATGAAGAGAAGAGAGTTTCTTTTCGGCTACAAAGAAATAAAAGATATGAGAGAGGCTCCAAAGGAGATTCGGCCAAATACCTAAGAGAGAAATCAACTAATACCTATGGACAATCGGCTTTTGCTTCACTATGTTGCACTAGAGAGAAATCGGCAAAGCTCAAAGGGTTTTTGGTTATGACACAAAACAAAGAATGAAGGCCTTCCAAGCTAGCCGATAATGACCACCTAACCAAAGGAAATTTCGGCACCAACTTGCTACCAACAAAACAAAATTCGGTCACTCCCCCCTAGGCCCCAAAATCGTCCAAATACATGGACTCTAAAGTCAAACTTCACCACACAAAACTTTCCATAGCCAAAACACCTTACAACATGCCTTATGTTCTCCCATCATTCCTTAATCAATATGATTCCTTTCCTAAAAATCAAGCTTACCTAAACCGTCTACATTCATGGTCAAATGGCCATAGAAGAGTTTCCAAAACAACACTCCATACTTCAAACCTTTTGTCTCCTTATCATACCATAACTAAGCACTTGCCTTATTCTTTAGTCTACTAACCATAAAAGACAATAGTCCAACCTTACCATAATTAGAGTTTGACCAACACATGTCATATAAAAACAAAAATAAAAGTCACCTTAAGTCCATCCATGGGATTCGAACCTAAGCCCCCTTTCAATGCTTGTGGCGTCACCTTCAAGGCTCTAAGTGGTGCCTCCTTGCCACTTTACCAAGCCAATTCTTTTGCTAAAATTCCCCACGAATTACTCTTAACCCCTAGCTCCTTCAACTCCCTTTAACTAAAGCTTAAAAATAAAAATTTTTCCTACAGCTCGAGCCTACCCTTGGCTTATTCCTAAGCCCTAGAACATCTCACTTAACAATACGACAATCCGAACTCATGCAAAATAATATAATCACAAATAACCCCTAATTCAGGATATTACAACGCACCTCAATATTCCTCTCAATTGTCACCTTTCAAACATACTCTTAAGTTCAGTTTTGATGAAATAAGCCTATTTTTAGCACCTAATCGACTTAATGAAAAAAAATGGTAAGGTTTGTATTAACAAATCAGATTTGGTTAACAAAAAGGCTCTTAACCTAGATTCACCAAACTAGATAATTTCTCAAGTCGCGATGGTTTTTCCAAAGTTTTCAAATCTACTTCCTCTGTAGCAATCCAGATTCGGTCGTAACGTTTTGACCGGGTTTGGGGTGTTACATTTATGGCTATACAAAGCTTCATAAGGTGTCATATTGATGCTTGAAAAATAGCTATTGTTATAGGCAAACTCAACATACAGTAAAAGTTTTTCCCAGCTTCCTTCAAGTTCAATCACACCACAATGTAGAATATCCTCTAGTATTTGAATTACTTGATTTGAATGTCCATCAGTCTGAGGGTGAAATGTCGTACTAAAAATCAACTTAGTGGCTAGAGCTTCATGTAGTTTATTCCAAAATCTGGAGGTAAATCTTGGATCCTGGTTTGAAATGATAGATAAAGGGACACCATGGAATCTCATAGTCTCGAAGATATAAATTTCAATTAATTTCTCAAGTGAATAGTCAGTTCTCATAGGAATGAAATGAGCCGATTTGGTCAACTTATCAACTATCACCCAAACTACATTTTTCTTTTTCACCATTAATGGTATCCCGATATGAAGTCCATTGTAATTCTCTCCCATTTCCATTCATGAATCATTATAGGTTGTAATAATCCTGACATGAACTGATGTTCTATTTTAACTTGCTGACATATCAAACATTTTGTTATGTATTCAATGATCTCCCTTTTCATCCCTAGCAACTAGTATAACAGTTTCAAATTGTTATACATCATATTGTTGTTTGGATACATCATATAAGTATTACTGTGGGCTTCATGAAGAATATCTCGCTTTAATTCTAAATTTTTAGTACACACAAACGATTTTGAAAGTACAAACTTTTGTTATCACCTTTGCTGAATTCATTGGTTTGATTGTTTTCAACAAGTTTCTACTTCGCTTGTAACTTAGTCTCATCTTTTTGTAACTTTTGAATTCTCTTAAGAAATACAGGTTTAGCTCTCAACCAAGCTAAAATAGAGCCATCTCACTCAAGAGTAAAACAAGTATTCATCGCCTTTAAAACAATCAGGGATTTTTGAATTAGAGCATCAGCCACAACATTAGCTTTTCCCGAGTGATAGCCAATGATCAAATCATAGTCTTTAAGTAACTCAAGCCACCTGCATTGTCTCAAATTCAATTCTTATTGTGTCAATAAGTACTTAATACTTTTATGATCATTGAAAACGTGACAGTTTTCTCCGTACAATTACTATTTCCATATCTTCAGAGCAAAAACTATAGCTATAAGTTCCAAGTCATAAGTAGGGTAATTCTTCTCGTGCAGCTTAGGTTGTTGGGAAACATAAGCAATCATTCTCTTTTCTTGTATCAGTACACAACCTAAACCATTAAGGATGTGTCGTTAAATTCCCCGATTCGAGCTGGATTAAAATTGGAGCTTTAGTTAATAGTGCCTTCAACTTTTCAAAACTCTACTGGCACTTTTTAAACCAAACGAAACTAACATTCTTTTATAGTAATTTTGTTAACGGAAGGGCTATCCTTGAGAATCCTTTTACGAATCACCAATAGTATCTTGCAAACCCAGAAAACTTCTTACTTTAGTGACATTATTCAGAGGCTTCCAATTACTGATACCTGAGATTTTACTCGGATCAACTCGAATACCTTTAGTTGATATTACGTGACCCAGAAATCCCACTTCTCGTAACCAGAATTTGCATTTGCTAAACTTGGCATAAAATTTCTTTTCTCGTAAAGTTTGCAAACAATCCTTAAATGTTGATCATGATTCTTTTCACTCTTCGAGTAAATCAGGATATCATCAATAAATACGACAACGAATGGGTCTAGATACAACTGAAAGGTCATGTTCATCAAATCCATAAAAGTGGTAGGAACATTGGTAAACTGAAATGTCATTACCAAAAACTCAGTGTATATATCGACTTCAAAAATTAGTTTTTGGCACTTCTGACTCCTTGAATCTGAGCTGATAATATCTAGAGTGAAGATCAATTCTAAAAAACAAGGTTGCTCCTTTGAGTTGATAAAAAAAAAGCATCAATGTGGGGAAGCGAATACTTGTTTTTTATGGTTACATTATTCAACTGCTAGTAGTCAATACACAACTTCAGGGTTCTGCCTTTCTTTTTCACAAACAATATTGGGACTCCCTATAGCAAAATTATTAAATGATTTGCAAGTGTACACAGTTGTTAACAAGTAACAAAGTAGTGAGTGAAGATTATCACCTCCACAGGGACTAATTATGTAAAACCCTAACCCGTATCCGTCACCAGAACAGGATTACGGAGCATTAATGGAACATTTAGAAACATTTACAGATAATTCATGCAAGCTACTATTCATTAACCGAGATTATTCATAATGTCCCTTAATTGGACCCTCGAGGCCCAACACGAGCATTAGGAACGGGTCGGGACTTAATCAGAACCTCTAAGAATTTTTCACGAAATTATAAAATTTTTCTAAGTTGCAGGGCTCACACGCCCATGTGGTCGGGCCGTGTGACTACACACACCCGTGTCCCTAACCCCTGTAACACGCCCGTGTTCAAGGTTGTGTCAACCACATGGCTGAGACACACGCCCGTTGTAACATCCTGAAATTGGGCCTAGTAGGATTGAGCCCAATGGGCCCTAGGCATAGTAGCGTTTAAAATTTTAGAGAACAGCATTAATGCGAGTTAGACTTATGGGATAAGTGATTTTGGAAGGTTAGAGGGCTTCTATGAAGTCCCGGGATCAAATATAGGCTTTGGGGAAATTTTGATTTTAGGTGAAAAAAACCCTGGAAGTTGGCAGGTAAGCCTTAAGAATAAAATATGGAGAAAATGACACAAGTGGAGTGTGTGGTGTAGTGGCAAAGTGACTCCACATAAGAGACAAGGGGGTGACGCCACAAGGAAGGAAGGAGGTCTAAGATTTAAGTCTTGGCTTTTTCATTTTGGTTTCTTTTTACTTGGATATTAGAATTTGGGCCATAGTTTATATTTAGTTGCGCATGGTTTAAGACACAAGAGGAGCTTGTGGCCAAGTGGTTAGCGGCATGGATTATGTTGCAAGGGAGCCTGGGTTCGAATCTTGTGAGAAGCAAAGGAGTATTTATTTTGCGGATTGGACGGCAAGAGTTTCAGTTGAATTTAAACTCTACTGACGAAGGGATCCCACATCGGAAAAACACAAAGAATGAAGGTGAAGAGCTAGCTATATAAAGAGCATCCTAGGAGGACAGTAAACACATCTTGGAGGGCGTTTGGGCACAGGAGTGGTCGGAGCGCGGATTAACACCAGAGTCCTATCAGGTGTGTAACTCTCTCTACTCTAGTTGTAGAGCAGCAAATGCCGAAGTGCCAGTCACGGCAATAGTAGCCACACGAGCGTGCGAGCGCACGTGTGGGGCTTCAACGCGATAGTTGAGGCCATCAGTAGTATTCTTGTGGGTTGGGCTGCTTGGGCCACAATGGGCCGAAGTGGGCCCGTGGGCCCAAATGAGTAAATTGTATGATTGTTTAGTATATATTGAACTAGACTAGGTGGAACTTATATACGTGGCTAGATTTATGTTAGGTGGGCCACACGAGCGTGTGGGCCCGGATGGGCCGAAATCGGGTTTTAGGCCCAATCGTCCGGTACGACGAAAATGGTAGTTGAGTCGCTCGTGGCGACATTGGGCCTATGGAAAGGCCATTGCAGGTGCAAATTTACGAAAATACCCTTGGTGGGTAAATTACGAAAATACCCTTGGTAGGTAAAATTACTGTTATACCCTTAGAGGTTGGTTAGCTTGATTATATTGTATATTATTATTCTGATTATGATGGTAATTCGTTTCATACGTTGTCTGATATGTTCATAATGATTACATTGTCATTTCATCATAAATTGTATGTTGCATGGGCATGACGGTGATAATGATAAAGGGGAAGTGTTCCGGTGGTTTTACCATATTATCCGGTGACTTATGTCATATATTATGAATCCGGTGACTCTGTCACATTATCTGGTGGCTATGCCACGTTATAAGGGCGATGTGCAGTTGACTGCAGGGACTGCCTTCGATGGTGTGTAGCGAATGAAGGGTCGATTTAGTAATCCCCGCGGTGTGATTGGCAGGTACGGGTGGTGTGTAGCGGATGGATATTTAGGCTGGGACTGGGTTTTGCATCATATCGCATTGATTATCTGATTATCTGCTATACTGTGATGTGAGGGCTATGGGCTGATTCGATTTATGTGTGCTTCGGCCAAGTATGTTATTGTGAGGGCTAAGGCCCAATCTGCTTTTGTAGGCTTAGGCCCAGTTATCACTCGTAAGGGGAATTACACATTGAGTTTTCGTAAACTCACCCCCTCTTTTTAAATATTTCAGGTAATCATTAGATCGCGGATTTGGGAGCTGAGGTAGACTTGTGGTGGCCATGCAATGTTTTCTCGTAAACTCATTTCTTTTATTTGGGCTTATTTTTATTTGGGTTTTCGTTATGTAATAAGGCCACTATAACTTTAATTTCGGTATTTTATTTGGTTTGGATTTTAATTTGATTACTGCCTATTATTATTAAATGTTCAATACGGGAATTTCCTAAACCCTTAATAACCGTTTTCCAAAATGTTAACAAAAGGATACCAAGCGAGTAAATATTTAAACTCAAACTTTTTAACAAACGCGTAGTTTTTTAAACAACCCTTTTATGTGACATGCCAGATCCGGTCATAACGTTTAGGCCGGGTTTGGGGTGTTACACCCGTGTCTCTGCCTGTGTGCTCAATTATGAGCATTCTGTTTCTCGTTTTTAAGATGCAGGGGACACATGACTGAACTACATGCCCATGGGATAGGCCGTGTGTGACACACGGCCTAGACACTCGTCCATGTGCCTACCTATATGGACAAAATGAAGCCATTTCCTAGCCTCATTTGTCATCCAAATTTACCATGTTCCTGCACTAAAACATACCAAATACAATCCAACCATTTCAAGCATCCATCTCAAGAAAATTTCATCATTTGCAAGGCATATCACTACATGCATACATGTTTAAAATTTTACCTTAGTTTCATCCATATGTTAGACATACTTTAAACAACTACTTAATATATATATGAAGCTAACATAACATTGACATTACAAGTATATCAAAACAACCATTACTAGCCATTCCAATGGCTAGATTACAAACATCATTATCAAGCCACAATTGGCCAAGTAAGCTTATACATGCCATTATACCAAAATGAGATTTCTATTTATAAAAAATAAGTTAGTGGATAATGTGATGATTGCTCCGACTGACTTCCAACCTTCGCGAGCTTTGAGCACTATAAAACAGGGAAAATTAAACGGAGTAAGCATTTTATGCTTAGTAAGGTCGTATAACGGAAAATAAACTTACCGATCATATTTATTAATAAAAGCATACATATTACACATTCCATCAATTTTGGGTAAGTTACCTAAGTACACAATCACTTATTCAAACATGTTAGTCACATAATTTCATAAGAATATCAAGTAAAACATAGATGAGCTCATCACATTACAAGTTCCATAAATTTTCACCTTTCCATGTTTTAAGATCCCTTTTCCGTTGAACTATTGAAATCTCGATGGATGTTCTGGTAATATACACATGTCGAAAGTACTCATTAGGGTAAATAAATAGAAAGTACACTCTTGAGTCGTACATTTTACTGTAGGATTACCAGTCCAGGCTAAATCCTATCCATAGCATTTGCTCCAAAGAGCTTAATATGGATTACCCGTCCGGGCTAAATCCAATTTATAACCTAAGCTCAAGAGGGCTTACATTGGAATTACCCGTCCGGGCTAAATTCTATTTGCAACATATGCATTATTATAATTAACCCATCAAAATTCAACATTCGACAGAAACACGATAATTTGTCCATATTATACAACTTAAAACTATTTCATTATGTATATATCATCCCACACATATCAACACCATCATACAATTCAATTCAAGCATATTAACATACATTTTTAAGTTACACGAACTTACCTTGAAAATGGTTCGTATTTGAATGTCAACTAATCCGAAACCTTTTGCTTTCCTAGATCTAGTTCCGTTATTGGTCTTTCCGGATCTATATGGATAAATTTAACTATTAATCTATCACATTTCAATTACATTTGCATTTTATTACGTTCTAGGCAAAATTACCATTTTGCCCCTACCTTTCTCAAAAATTCTGATTTCATCCCTAGGCTCGGAAAATGAAATTCATGAAATTTAACCCTCTTTCCAAGCCTAGCTAAAATTTATAAACAACAACATTTACTGCACACATTTTTCAAAAATTTCAGAATTTTCCATGGGCTTTTACCATTTTTCATTTTAGTCCCTAAATCAAGTTTTCATCAAAAATTGCTTTGTAAAAGTTGTTTATCTATGAACAACCTTTTATTTTCTATCATAAATTTTCAATTTTCTGGATATTCATCCATGACCCAAATTCCAAACCTTGATAACTTTTCAAATTAATCCCCTAAATAGAGAGATTAGACTATCCCTGTTTCAAAAATATAAAAATCATTAAAAACAGGACTTGATTTCATACCTTTTCAAGCTTGGTAAGTTGTCTTCCTCTCTCCTAGGGTTTTCGTAGAAATTTTTGGGAAGATGATATGAAATTAGATGAACTTTTCTTTTTATTTAATTAACATCTTTTTAATTTTGTGATTTCCAGTTTAGTCCCTTGCCTTTTCTAATTTTTCCATGGATAAGTCATTAAAATATCTACTAACTACTCTTCAATGGTCTAATTACCATATAAGGACCTAAAGTTTTGAATTTCATAGCTATTTGATACCTATAGCTACCAGAATCCAACTTTTGCATTTTATGCAATTTAGTCATTTCCCTAATTAAACACACAATCGGTAAAATTTTCGTACCAAAATTTTCATGTGACCTTCCTATCATGATTCCAACCATAAAATAAAATAAAATAAAATAAAATAAATTTTTTATTATTTTTGGTTTAGATTTGTGGTCCCAAAACCATGTTTCGATCTCACCGAAAATGGGCTGTTACAAATTATGTGAATCACAAGTTGTAAACTTAACACTAAGCAAGTTGGTTATGTGAGGGAAAAAAAAGGAGTGTGATGAGTGAACTAATTAATCTACCTAAAATTAATCTAAGTATGTAAGATAGAATGTAACACAGAATAATAAGCAAGCAGGTTTATAAGAGTTTATCACAATGCCATTCATGAGTTAGAATAATTACTTTTACTTAACTTAGAATTATTAAGAACAATGTTGAAAATGTTATGGTGTTCCCGTGACAATTTGGATCTTTACTAACTCAGAATTTATAAATTATAATGTTACACTTTTTAAACCTTAAGTCTCTTTAACATACTTCTATGTTCAATTAACTTCAAAGTTAAATAAACAAATATCATAATTAGGAGTTATGCAAGGTAACAATATTGCTACATACCCTTACTAATTTAATTTCCAAGAAACCAAACATGCATCATTCAAGTATTGCGTCCATTATTTATTATCTTGTTCAGATTAATAAATTAATTCAATTACTTTCCAACATTATGTATGTATGAGCAAGTATAATCATATTAATTGAATGAGTAAAACAACCAATGCATAGAACATCATCAGTAGAGTATGAACAACACATGCTAAGTAATTGTAATCATTCCAGCATAAACTAAATTAAGTCATTTTAGTTAAATTGAGAGCATAAAACTTAATTGCAATCATGTTTATCAATTTGAACAAAAATAAGAGATTAAATGGGAGAGAAATTTAAAGCCGATTCCAGCAGTTCTCTGAAGTACTGCTCTTGTTGCTCCTCATTGTCTCTTCTCTCCTTGTCGTGGCTACTAAGCTTGAAGCTCTCAAAATGCCAAAAATTGTTCGCTTTAAAAAACTCTCTTGATTCTATGAAAGTGAAAAAATGTTGGAAGGAATGGAAGAGTGGAAATGGAGAATGAAAAATGAGTGAGGGATGAGTGAAATGAGTGAAAAGATAGCCCCTATTTATACTTGTCATGGCCATCTATTTTTAGCAAATGCATGCCTTGATTTTCTCTAGAAATGTGGCCGACCCTTGCTTTGTGGAAAAAAGGTGGATGACATGGAGAGAGGTTATTTTCTCTAGGATGTCATTTCAATTCCTTCCCTCTTCTAAGTCCACTAGACATTTATCTGGCTTGAAAATCAACTGTTTTAGCACATAAAATTATCAAAGTGAATTATTCCAAACAAATTTGACAATGAATAGAAATTAGAACAATTACAATAGAATTTATCATTAAACACCCTAGACTTGCATGAATTTGTAAGTAAAAAGGCTTTTAAATGACTATATATTTTAGAGTTACCACACCCCCAAACTTAATTCATTGCTCATCCTGAGCAATGTCTCTTTGAAAAATGCTAAAACATATAAATCCAACACCCTTAGTATAATTAATTCTCCATTTTGGCCATGCTTCAAAAAAATTATGCTCAAAACAAATAAACATTGCAAACATGTAACTTAAATACATATATCATCCAATTTCTCTCAAGTGTTAAATTGCTAACAAAGATCATGAATTGAATGCCTTCTCCTCATGATTGTGCACTAAGTTCTTTCCAATTAATTTTTGTTTGCCTTGATTAAGCTAAGAAACAATCCTAAGGTTTAAATTATGTCTTCATATGTTGAACTTAGTATTTCCTATCCACTAATGTAGCAGACATAAAAATTTAAGTCAATAGGTCTTTGACAATGTTTTAATGGGGCTTAGTTCAAGGTATGAAATATGGTTATTTTTAGGCTAGACAACCTCAAACTCAGCTTCTGAAATAAAACTTTCCCCTAAAGTACTCAATTATTCTTCTTTTCTTACTTTGGAAATATGTGCTCACTAATACCCTTTTCTTTGCAACAATTGTTTTCTTTTCATAGGATACTTTACCGAGCATACAACTACAAACACACTTTAAGCAATAAAGTAAGCACCTAATACTTCTTTCTAACTCCCCCAAATTTAAACCCTAACAAGCTGAGTCTAAGATTCGATGAGAAAAATAAAGATGAGTAATTTTAAACAAGGGATGGTTTGTTAATGTAAGGTTTAAAAAGAATAGGCTATTCAACTCAAAAGTGGGTTTCAATGGATAATTTTAATTAGGTAGGCTCGAAAAGGCTCAAACAACCCAGACAAAAATATTCTTAAATCATTTTTAAATTGCTATGCCTTTTAGGATTTTGCCTCAAGAAAATTACTAAGTCAATTCTAAAGACTTAAACCTTCATGCATGCTTAGTTCTTCTAAGGAATTAAAAAGTTTCATGGTTGACCTTATACACAGTCATTAAGATTTGCATTCTTATCATAACTTAGTTAACAAAGAAATACTTAAAATAAAAGGATTTCATGCATACCAGTGTTAGCTTAATTATGTAAAAATTAAATTTTGAGCCAAATTTCTCTAAAACACCCCTATATGGAAAAATCAATTTTCAGAAAATAACGAAAAAATTAAAATATCAAAGAAATTATAGCATGGTCCCTCTACTAAAGAGAAACAATGTCCTCATTGCTTAAATACATTTAACAAAAGGGAAAAGATCAAAGAAGTGAATGTGAACTATGCACCAGGTTAGATCCTAGGAAAGGGAGGTGAGTCTCATTTGACTGCTTAAATACCAAACCTTTCCTTTCCAAAGCTTATCCTAGTCATGCACATTTGCATTATCACCCTTTTCATCTTTGAAGCATTTGAAAATAATTTGCAAGTTCGCTTAATTTTATTCGTAATTGTAACTTAAAAATTTATTATGCGAAAAATAAAAAATAATTAAATTCAAAAGTGTCTAAAAATCTTAAGGAAATAAAAGAAGAAAAAGAAACCCCCTCATTTATTGGTAGAACCGTCGCTATTCGAGATTATTTTCACTTTGATATGATCGTCTTTGTGCTTCATTTCTCTATTTAGGGTAACAAAATCCTCTTGCCTAGTATCTAGAGTTGGAGTACATGACTCAAAGATAAAATTTAGAAATTCAGGCACAAAGTCAAAAAGGTTGCGTGAGAGTTTCTTAAATGCACCTTGTATTGAGTTGTCTTGTATTTTCGCATATCGTTAGTAAGCTTGTTGCCGTCAATGCATGTGCTGCAACTTGTCCATAATTGCAAATTGGTCCGATTATGCATCAGTGCTATATGATAGAAAGTTGGGTGTCGGAGTGGTCCAACCAAGATCAAGTGTTGGTTGACTAGGTATTGTGATGTCTGGAAGGTCAAATGGTTATGTATTTGACTCGCAAACTGGTTCTGTAACGTCAGGATAATTGTGTGGCTTTGCTCCGTAAGGGTCATCAACTATTTTTGTTTGCTTTTGTCGAGTAGCATCACCCACTACTCTAGGAATATCTCCATCTGTTACATCCTTGGTTGTGTCTCGCTTTAACATCTATCTTTGGAGGAATGTGAGATTTCATGCATAACAAAGTGATTAATTATGGAAAATAATTGCAACCAACTCGATTTGTAGCATACTTTCAAATTTCTTTGAAGATAATTTTCCCCACATTAATGGACCCTTCTAGTATGATAGCATATAACAAAAGCATCCGTTTCATTGAGATTGTGGAACTATGTGAAACAAGCAAAAGACTAAATCGCATAAAATAGAGCCATACCTTTACTGTTGGGCTCAGAAACTCCCTTTGGAAAGTACGTGTACCAAAATTTGAGTTATCCAATTAGTTTTAAGAACTATATCTTCCCGCAAAACTCCTCTAAGCATCTCCCAATCAACGTTTTTCAACATAGTAGAATAATCATCGTCGTCGATATTGGGTAGTTCAAACATATCGTTAATAACTTTTGGTGTGAGAGATACTTTTTTTCCTCAAACATAAATCTCCGTTGCAATGGATGAGGTCAGGTTTGCATGGAATTCATGAAGTAATTCAGCCTCCAAAAGTGGTTTAACATCACAAAATAAATTCCATCTCAACTTATACACTGTTTTCCAAATAAGGGTAGCACTGTAGTACAATAAATATTCGTTAAACTAAACCCTTTTTCTGGGAGCATCGGTTGATCCTTGAAGATGGATTCAAACCTCTCCCTTGCTTCTTTACTATAGAATCAGGTCTGGGCATTATCAGGTTGAGTATTTGAATTCTTTCACTTACCTTGAGTTGTCTCGAGTGTTTTATTATTCAGTGTTCCACCAGCTATTGCATCAATTAGTTGCCTAGATGAGGGATTCAAATCGTTGTAGAAAGTTTGAACTTGCAATCACAAAGGTAACTCATGATGAGGGCATCTTCTCAAATGATCCATGCATCATATAATGTCTCAAAATCATTTTGAGCAAAAGAAGAGATGTCGTTCCTCAGCTTAGTTGTTTTAGTCGGTGGGAAGTACTTCAACAGAAACTTTTCAGTCATTTGAGCCCAAGTCGTGATAGAACCTCATGGCAATAAATTTAACCACTATTTTACCGTGCCCCTCAAAGAGAATGGGATCAACTGTTAGCATATTGCATCATCAGTAGCACCATTGATCTTGAAAGTGTCACAAATCTCTAAAAAGTTAGCTAAATGAGTATCCGGATCTTCACCTTGCAAACCATCAAACTGAACATACTGTTGTACCATCTAAATTGTGTTCAGCTTCAGCTCAAAATTGTTTGCAGCAATGGTGGGTCTCATAATACTCGATTCAGCTCCAATCAAAGTAAGCTTAGCATAATCATAGATAATATAAGGAGCAGAACGTGCAAGAAGCTGATGATTATTTTGATTATCACCCATCTCCACAGTAATATCATTTCCTCTTGATCGTCTACTATATTATGTTGACTTTGCCATACTTCTCTAACATCTCAACGATTTTTACGAGCAGTCTTGTAACCCCCAAAAAATTTTTCATGTTTAGACACAAATTGCTTGTTTGCTTTAATGGATTAGTGATTTGGGTGTGTATGGTGGTGTGTGACAATCATGGGTTCAAGTCTTGGCTTTTGTAGTATTTTTAAATTTTTCCCTTAAATGAACTTGGACACTGGCATTTAGGCTTTATTAATAATAATGCACGTTTAATGACACAAGAAGAGCTTGTGGCCTAGTGGCAAGTGGTATGTTGTGTAACTATGAGGTCTGAGTTTCAAATCCTGGGATAAGCAATGGAGTGTTTATTTTGCTGCTTAAGCTGGGAAGGTAGAAGAGTTTAACTGAAACACTGCTGATGAGGTGTTTGAATTGGTCATGGAGAGATTGTAGGAGCAAATCATGGAGAGGATTAAGGGAGAGTATTGTGGAGAGAATCAATGAAGTGGATGTGTGTGGGAGTGTTGTCCCGAATGGGTATAGGAAGCCTAGGAATTTCAGCTAAGGGGTTTTTCCCTCATTTTTGATCAGTTTTGTCACCGATTTTGGACTTCTAATTCCTACTTTCTTTCTTCTCTAAGTGCTGAAATAGCAACTTACCACTCGTGCATTTTTGTTGGTTCAATTTTGCACTTTTTCTTCAAGCTCCTTGTTGGCTGAATCTCTGCTGCCCTCTCTCTCTCCCAAGTTAAGCCGAATACATTTCCTCTCCCCCCTTTATTCATTTTTTTGGCTTCCTATTAGCTTGTGAACTGAATCTTTTTCTTTTCTCTTTGTAACAGCCCAAACCCGGCCTAGACGTTATGACCGGATCTGGTATGTCACATAGAAGGGTTGTTTAAAGTCTTGCGCATTCGTTAAAAAGTTTGTATTCTTTTTGAAACTTCGAGCTTTGTTGTTTGTGAAAATCAGATTTGTTATTAAGGTTTTCTTGTAAAAACGTTATTATTACTATTATTTCTGAAAACTTGTTTATAACAGAAATCAGGTTCAGTTAATTGCAACGATGTGATATTTTGAAAATAGTTATTGTCGTTTTAAGAAAATCCAGAGTTCAATCATTTATAGTTTGAAAATAACTGAAACAAAAGTTTAAAAGAAAAGAAAAATCCAATGGCCATATTACATAAAAGTAAACCCAAATGAAAAATAAATCTCAAATAAAGTAAAACGAAAATTTTTACTAAAGTTTGCAAGAAACAGTTCGATGTATGGTCACCACAGAGTCCTCCACAACTCCAAATCCACTAATGCTGATGATCACCTGCAAGGTTAAAGCAGAGGGGTGAGTTGTGAGAACTCAGTGTGTAATCCCCTATACGATCACTAACTGGGCCGGAGCCCTTACGGCATCAATCTGGGCCTAAGCCCCATAATCATGATTGTGCAGATAATGTAATGCAACCAAACCCAATCCAACCAATCACACCTCCGTACCAACCAACCGTCACCTGTGGGGATCAAGTCAACCCACCCCACCAATCACACCAATAATGTAGACGAGCTGCTAATCGCAATATTTGTGGCTGAGCCACCAGAGTCATAGTATATAAACACGTGGCATAGCCACTGAAACAGTATGTGGCAGAGCCACCAGGCTACACTTCTCTTCAGTCATTAACCCACCCCATGCAATATGATAAAATGTCATGTATCAACGTGTAAAAGTGTAAATAAAAATCATACACACGATATTCAATCACAATTAAGAGTATAACAGTCATTTTCACCCACTCGGGGGTAGTTCGGTAATTTTACCCATCGAGGGTAATTTAGTAAATTTACAACCCAGGGGTATTTCGGTAATTAACCCTCCAAGGGTATTTTGGTAATTTCGCAACCTAGGGGTGTTTCGGTAATTTACCCTCCAAGGATATTTTGGTAATTTTCGATTCAACGGCCTTTTCGAAGGCCCACTGTCGCCTTGAGCGACACAACACTCTTTTTAAGCCACCACAGAGTTAATGGGCCTAAAATCCATCTTAGGCCCAATGGGGCCCACACGCTCGTGTGGCCCATTTCGCACGATTTCTGTCTCAAATTTGCAGATTTGGCATTCAGAGTTATCATTCGACAATTTTTCTAACAGTTTTGCCTAAGTGGGCCGAATAGCCCGTTGGGCCCAATTGGCCCGTTTCGGCCCGGTTAGGCCCGTTACAGCCTCAGTATCGCGACAGTGTTCGTGACACTCTCCACGACTTAACGTCACAATTCATAGCTCGATTTACCACTACTAGCGCTTGCACGCTCGACTGGTCATAGTTGCCGACTTTTCGGCTTTTCGGCTTTTGGCCGTTTCATAGAACACCACATGCAATCATCGAAGTGGGTGTGAGATTACACACCTGATCACGTAGAGAACTAAACACTCACGATCGCCGTCACCTATGCCAAACATATCACACAATTAACACTATTAACAAAAGAATTGGAAGATCTTTAATCTAAACACCTAACTATGAGATTACTAACACTTGCCTTCACTAGATCGAACAACCGCGATTTGCCTATCTAAACTAGATGTCGACGCCCTTCTGCATCCAGGCAGAAAGTCCCGAATCGCTGACACCCTACGCCGCTTAAACTTGGGTGCAGGGGTCACGAGTCCATTTTCATTAGGCACCCTTCCTGATTCCCCCTCCGATCGGCTATTGTCTGCCTCCATGAAGAACTCTTGAGTGGCTAAACCCACAAGATTCGACTCTCAGCATAGAGAACAAAAAGATCTCGAGATGGAAGAGGGTGAGTAATTTGGCCTAAACCAGGTAGAGTTAAAGGTTGAGTGTTTCGATTCTTGAAGAGAGAAAAGAGAAGAAAAAACTAAAAAGAAAAGGAACCATTACCTTTAACTAGAAAAGAAACGACTGGAGAAGAGTGAATAGCTTCGGCCTTTGATCAGGGATGAGCCGAATGGAAAAGAAGGTTTCGGTACAAAAAGTAGCACCACGAAGTAATGATGATCAAAGAAGAGAAAGTGAAAGTTCAGCCCTTGGAAGAGAGAAATGACAAATACGATAGAAAAAAGGGAGGAAGATGTGTTGGTACGGCTT
Organism: Gossypium australe; assembly: GCA_005393395.2. Classification (NCBI taxonomy): domain Eukaryota; kingdom Viridiplantae; phylum Streptophyta; class Magnoliopsida; order Malvales; family Malvaceae; genus Gossypium; species Gossypium australe. The sequence goes on from CM016616.1 coordinate 111,225,370, forward strand.
AGGGGTAAAGAAGAGAAACGAGTGATAAGAAGAAAAGAGATGAAGGCAAAGCTTACCAATTTAGCACCTAACAGGGAAAAGAAGGAGGAATAAGATGAGAAAAAGAAATGCTAATAATGGGAATTCGGCCAAAGTTAGAGAAAAAGGAAGAAGCAACCAGAGATAAACAAAGAAGTGGCCTGAAATGTTACCCAATACCAAAATGCCAACACTTCTCTAAGTAAAATTCAAAGCAACAATTCGGCACTTCCTTCACCCAAAACCGAATGTGCCCATCCCCCAAAAGACCTCTTATGACAAAAATTGGTTACCCCACTTCCCCATATTCGGCCACCACTTGCACACTCCTCTATCCCTTAATTTCCTCCACCATTTCCTCCTAACTTTGCTCTCTTTCATCCATTTGAAATATATGATCAAGTCTCCAACTCCCTTAGTAGAATTCGATCCAAAATCACCTACCTCCTCTCCCAAGACATAAAATAAAAGCCTTCACTTGTGATCTGAGGGATTCGAACTCCTTCTCCCCTTGCTCTACTATTGACGCCACCACCAGTCCACTATATGCTTACTTGTGTCTTCTAATACACACAAAGTTATTTAAATCCTACCGTCAGCAACCTATCCACTAAAGAGCCAAAAACCCAAAATTTTTCCTATGGCCTAACTTGAACCCGAGACTTCATAGTCCAAAATCACTTACCTGCCTAGTCCAAAATGCCTTAATGCTGTTCTCATGTTCTCATAAATTTTAAAAAGCTCCTACGCTCAAGGCCCAATAGGCCCAATTCTACTAGGCCCAATTTCGGGGCGTTACACTCTTGATTAGTTCTGTGGTAACCAAATTCTCTACTTTCTTTCCCTCTTTGTTTCAGTTCTGCAAGTATTCATGAAATCTGTAGGTGTTCATATTCTTCACTTCTTGTTTAAAACTGTTCTCTCCTATCCCCCTTTTCTCTAAAAGCCGAATATTTTTGCTACTCATGGTCTTTGATTGGGACCCCTTCCTCTTGGTATGGTGATCGTTGGGTTTTAGGTATTTCCGAGGAGTGGAGAAGTGCAGAAGTTACTCAAGTCGTCAAACCCTGTCTTTAATTTAAGGTAAAGACATTACCTTACCTTTTGAATAGGTTGAATATCTTTATATATTTCTGTAAGGCCAATATTCATGGATTTAAGCCAGTTATGATTGGTTCCATCTGTTAAAATCTTTTGTTACCGCAGTTTATCGGCAAGAAAAGTGTGATCGGTTTTACCCAGAGCTAAAAGGAACAGGCCGTAGTTCGTTCAATCAAGGTAAGGTAGTAAAGTGCCTTTTGGGAACAGATGTGATAAGAGGGTAACATATTAAGGAATAACATTGGATCTTTATGATTTTAGGTTGGGTGCTCGTAGATCTTGGAATGACTCCATAAAAAGGGGTGTAATCACACTATCTCCGCTAAGAATCGGCAAAAAGTCGAAAAGCTGAAACTTTGGCATTTGAGGCCTCACGAGCGTGCAATCGCTCGTGTGGAAAAACTGAGCCCTCAACCGAGGGTGGTAGACTGAAGAGGTCACTACGAGTGTTCTCGTGCTCTTGGGCCGTTATGGGCCTTGTTGGGCCGTGTGGGCCCCACACGAATGAAATTTACGAGAAGTGACAGAAACTAGATTGGGCTATGTGGATCACATAGCCGTGGTTGGATTTGGGCCAAATGAAACATACAAGCGTGTGGGCCCATTTGGGCTGAATATTGGGCTTTGAGCCCATTTACACTGTTTCGACCAAATGGATTGTCTGTGTCGCTCGAGGCAACTGTAGGCCTTCGGAAAGGTCGTTAACTGTACTGAAATACCCCTAATGAGTAAAATGACTGAAATACCCCTAATGAGTAAAAAAATAAAATACCCCTAGGGAGTAAAATGACTGAAATACCCCTAATGAGTAAAATAACTAAAATACCCCTAGTGAGTAAAATGACCAAAATACCCCTAGTCTCACAAAAATGATCACGTAATCATTCTAAACTAGTCTCACAAAAATTTAAATATCTCAAAATATACTATTTTTGGTATTTTTCAAATTCACGTCACTACTGCTGTCCAAAATAGTTTTATTGTAAATTTTTGCTCTCTCTCACTTTAGTTGTATTCATTACTTACCTATAACAATCTTTCCAATTTCCGATTACATATCGAGCATATTGCTCATACGTTACACATGCATATACCTACACTTATCACTACAAAGTCACACATAATTTCACTTAATCGATTTTCCCGTTGAACGCTTCGGAATAATAACAGATACGCGGTGGTTTCGCACACAACCCACCATTGAAGTTGAAGCTCTCTTGTACATATAGTGGCCTTCACTAAGTACCACTCTTGTGACCTAGCTCGATTGTACACATAATTCTGGCTCTCTTGTACACATAGTGACCTTCACTTAGCACCACTCATATGACCTAGCCATCTCGTAGCTCTCTTGTACACATAGTGGCTCACACTACATACAACACATGTGACCTAGCTACGTATAGCTTTCTTGTACACATGGCGTACTCTCAGTACCACACATGTGACCTAGCTATGTATATATATGTATCTTGTAGCTCTTTTGTGCACATAGTGGCCTGCACTTAGTACCACTCATGTGACCTAGCTACATACATTTATATCTTTCAATTTCGAAGGTTAAAACGGGAAGTATCTCACTTTCTAATACTTTATTCCATTCCTTCAATAGTCAATTATGATTCAAAAATCAGCTACAATACATAAAATATGCTGAAATATAAAAACGTCAATAAAAATAATGAATTATTTACATACAACTTACATAATTACATTCTCAATCTCATCACATCATCAATTTAACTTATCCTCCCCAAATTATTCTATTCAATACTTTCTTGATATTACACAAAGCCATCTTCCTAATTTGGTCTTACATGTAAACTTATACCAATTCTCATTAAAATGTCGAGTCATTATCGAACATTATAATTATATTGGAAAATCAATACTAAAGTATTCATAACTAAAATTTCAATTTAACATTCAAACTTGCATCATTAAATGCTTATTAAACATATGAACTTACCTTGATACCAAAACAATAGTTTTACCAACTTTCCTAATTTTGATTTTACTCCCGTTCTAGGTCCAAATCTCATTTTTTGGGGTCTAAGACATCACATTTCACTTATTTAATTAATGTACTACTCAAAATAGTCCCTAACTCAAACTTTGGCAAAATTACAATTTTGCCCCTAGGCTCGAAAATTAAACTTCATCCCTTATTCTTACGTTTTATAACATGCTAATCATTTTTCCCTTCTATGGAAACATCAAATTCTTGCTCTAACATGCACTTATGTACATTAGGTATTTTTGCCGATTATGTCGTTTTACTCATTTTCACTTAAAATCGCTTATTAAAAGTTGTTTAACATTCTAAGCTTCATATTTTGCCATAAAACATCAAAATAAACACATTTTACCTATGGGTATTTTTCCAAATATGAACCCTAGGTTAAATTATTGCTAGAATAAGCTAAATCAAGTTACCGGGACTCCAAAAACATAAAGAACATGAAAAACGGGGCTAGAATGGACTTACCATGAAGCTTGGAAAGCTTGAAAACCCTATCCATGGCTTCCCAAATGTTAAATTCGGCCTAAGCTTGAAGATGGACAAATTTGGCATTTAAATTTTGTTTTTAATTCATTTAATTCACTAAATTACCAAAATGCCCCTTAAAAAAATCTTTTGAAACATACCCATCCATGTCCATTTTTGTCCACCAACTTAACCAAGTGTCTAATTATCATTTAAGGACCTCCAATTTAAAATTTCATAACAATTGGACACCTCTAACATGTAGAACTCAACTTTTGGACTTTTACAATTTAGTCCTTTTGACTAAATTGAGTGCTTAAACGTCAAAATTTTCGAATGAGATTTTCATGAAATCATTCCATGAAATTTTAGACCATAAAAATATAAATAAAATAAATTTCTCAACATCGGATTTGTGGTCCCGTAACCACTGTTCCGACTAAGCCCAAAATCAGGCTGTTACACGATCTATGGATCCCCCTGTTAGATTTCATTCTAATCTGGAAGATTTATGTCGTCCTATTTCTAAGATTGCATGTAACTCCACTCAATTACGCTAGATCTACTATTAAACAAGGTCTATTCCTCTTCTAATTTAAGCACATCAAACATGGATTAATAACCTAGAAATATTAAACCAAGGATTAAATACACATAATTGAGAACAAGATCCACGTATTTATTGTGTAAAAATAGAAATCAAATAACATAATCCATCCTAGGGTTCATCTCAAAGATTAGTTCATGATAGCAAACAAAAACATCTCAAAGATAGTATAATAACAAGAAACAAAGAAACTCATAATAAACTGCAAAGAAATCAAAAGGAGATATTCAATCTTGATGGAAAACTGCTTCCGTGTTGGCTTCAATGTTTTTTTTCGAGTTATTTTCTTGAGTATTCTATAACAGCTCGTTTTTAGTCAAACTGAAACAGTGATTTCGGGACCAAAAATCAGAGGTCCAAATATTTATTTTATTATTATTTTAATGTCTACAGCATGATAGTAAGAATGTGTGAAAATTTCCTTAAGAAATTTTATCGTTTGAGTGCTTAATTTGATAAAAAGGACTAAATCAAATAAAGTGTAAAAGTGGAGTTGTAATAACTAAAGGTGTCTAATAGCTATAAAACCTTGTAGTAAAGGTCCTTAAGCGATAATTAACCCATTAATTAGTTAGTGGACATTTATGAGATTGGTATTGTTAAAATTTGATTTAAATTAAAAGGTTAATTAGGTAAATTAACAAATAATTGATAAATAAATAAAACAAAACAATTTTATCATCTCTTATCATCTTTCCCAACTGAAATTAGCATGAGAAGAAGCCATTATTAGGGTTATTCATTCGACCATCTTCAATTCTTGCAATTAGGTACGATTTTTGCCTCATTTTTAATGATTTCTATGTTTTTGAGATCGTTCCTAGGGACTAATTTGCAAAATTGTTAAAGGTTTAGGGTTTCTCCATTGATGAATATATGTGTATTTTGATGTTTGATGATAGAAAATGTATGGTTGTTGTTAGATGAACAACATTTGTAAAGTGATTTTTAGCAAAATTGTCAATTAGGGATTAAATTGACAAACATTGAAATTTTGTGGTTAAAATGTGAAATAAATGAAAAATATGGGCTGCTATGTTAATTAGAGAAAATCAGCTAGCATGGGTTGGGATTAAATTGCATGAATTTGTGTCTTTATGAGATAATGACTAAATTGTAAAGAAATTGAAATATTAGGTGCAAATGTGTAAAGTTGCCATAATGTGATTTTGGGATTAAATTGAATAGAATGATAATTGAATTAGTTAAATTTGATTACATATAGATCAAGAAAAGCGAAATTTGAATTTAGATTGGGGGAAAAATAAAGTGTTGGACTAACCAATTCGTTTCATCGTTTTTGCTTTCGAGATAAGTTCGTATGTTAATAAGCATTATTATAATTGTGTTTTAAATGCTTTAATATTGAATAAATTATGAATATGGCCTTGCAGATATGTTTGACGACGTTTCAGCAAATGAGAAATCCCAGTTGAACCTTAGGAATAGATTAGGATACGAATGATATGTCATTAGGGGTTATGTGATTTGGGTATTGGTCCATACGTCCTATTGGTGGCTGAGTTAGCTGGCATGTGTTGCAAATTCTCATCCGCTTGTGTGAGCAGCACCTTGTAGCTTCGTCATGACCGTCAGCTTGTGTGAGCAGACCCGTTAATAGCTCGAGAGTGAGCATTATATGTGATACGAGATTGAGATAGCTCCGGTATCCGATAGTACTCCAAATGGTTCAACGGGTAGATCGAAGATATGAAATGATGAGAAATAGATAAGTATCAGTACAAGTACGTATGGAAATTATACGATCATGGAAACTATGAAAGTTGTGAGATTTTGATTAATTAAGTGATTGAATATATGTTACCCTTATAATTACATGATTTTAAAGTATACTATGTTATATTACTTGATTGGTGAATAAATGGTTTACTTATTAACTATACAAGCTTACTAAGCTTTATAGCTTACTCTATTTATTTTTCTGTATTTTATAGTGATATCGAAGCTAGCTCGAATTTGGGAATCGTCGAAGACCTCATCACACTATCAAGCTATCACATTGGTACTTTTGAACTTAAGTAATTTGGGTATATGGCATGTATAGGAGTTATAGTCATTTTGATATATATGTTAGTAATGAATTTAGCCATTTGAATTGGCTTGTAAATGATGAATGTTTAACTATGTGTATAGCCATGTGAATTGGCTGATTTTGGCATATTTAGTGATGTATATATTTGTGCAAATGGTCTTTGTTATGTGATTAGTAATTGCCATATAAATGCTTGTGGTGAATGATTGTATGTGAATTGGCATTTGAAGTATCAAATAGTCTACATTTGAGAATTGGTTTTTAGGTAAAATGATGCTTAATTAAAGGTGACCATTTAGGTGAATTGTGAATGTGATTTTGGCATGAAATTATATGACTTATCTTGACATTTGTGAGTCTTGTGATTGATGGTATGGAATTAGCATGAATTAGGCTTGGTTGTGATTGGTTTGAATGCCTATTTATGCCATGTTATGTGCCAATTGGTTTGGTGTAGGTGTATGCATTTTGGGTGAGCAAAATGGCTTGGTAAATAGCCTATTTTTGTCTACATAGGCAGAGACACAGGCATGTGTTTCAGCCATATGTGACACACAGTCAGGTGAAACGACCGTGTGTCCCCTGGTGTTTAATTGAAATCAAGTTAGTATGCTCCACATGGCCTAGTACACGGGCGTGTGACTTTGCCGCATGGCATAAGTCAGTATACTCTATAGGTTTGGCACGACCTAGCACACGGCCCGACACACGGGCGTGTGTGGCCATTTCGAATGGTACACGGGCTAGACACACAGGCGTGTGGTTGGCTGTGCGACATAAGTCAGGGAGTTACACCGGGTCAGACACGGGCTGTGACACGGTCATGTGATCCCATTTCGAATGTCCACAAGGCCTATGACACAGGTGTGTATTTAGCCGTGTGAGACACACGGGCGTGTGTCCCCTGTATTTTGAATAATTTTCTAAGTTTCTAAAAATTTCTTGAGTTATCAATTTGGTCTCGGACCACCTCGAATGCATGTTTTGGGCCTCGTAGGCTCATATTAGGGACGATATGGATGTTTGTGAATGATTTATATTTGGAAATGGAAAAATGTATGAGAAATGTATGTTTAATTGTGTAGTAAGTTCGGTAATACTCCGTAACCCTATTCTGGTAATGAATACGGGTGAGGGGTGTTACATTTAATGTTATTAGAGCTACGGTTTAGTCAATTCTCAGACTAACGTAGCGTATGTGAGAGTCTACCTATACATGCTATATATAACCTATGATAGTGTGATATCTCCTGACAGTTTAAATCGTGTTTTCATATAGTAAATGGATCCCAATCGAGCTGTGGTTGATGACGTTGAGAGTAATGCACTAGCCTCTGTTCACAGAGTAGCGCAATTTAAGTCGAGACCCATATCAGGTAGTCAGGGAGGAGAGGCCAAGAAAGCCTTCTTCCAAATAATGAACGAGTGCTTCACTGAGTTTCTCCAAACTAATTCGGCTACTCAGCTACCTCCACCCCTACCCATTCCCCAACCGATCCATGTAGCTCCTCAATTGTGGAACCTTTACTATTGAATAAGCCATCTGTTGATAAAATCCGAAAATATGGTGCTGAAGATTTTAGAGATACTGTTGATGGCGATCCTGAGAGAGCCGAATTTTGGCTTGAAAAATTGATTCGAGTATTTGATGAACTTTCTTGCACACCCGCTGAATGTGTAAAATGTGTCGTATCACTTTTGAGAGACACTGTGTATCAGTGGTGGAATACTTTGGTATCCGTGGTACCAAGAGAACGGGTCACCTAGGAATTCTTTCAAGTCGAGTTCAGAAAGAATATATCAGCCAATGATTTATCAATAAAAAACGCAAAGAATTTCTAGAACTGGAACAGGGTCGAATGTCTGTGACCGAGTACGAGAGAGAGTTTGTAAGACTTAGTAACTATGCTCGAGAATGTGTTTCCACTGAGGCAATTATGGGTAAACGATTCGAAGACGGATTGAACGAAGACATTAGACTATTAGTCAGGATTCTGAAATTGAAGGAATTTGTTGTGTTAGTTGACCGAGCTTGTAAATCCGAGGAACTTGGTAAAGAAAATAGAAAAGCTGATTTCGAGGCTAAAGATTCGAGAAAAAAGATCAATGAATAAATCATATCACTATTCGTCAAAGAAATCACGAGATTCGTATAACCGGTTGACAACTTTAGTGGGATATTCTAATAGAGATCGTGGAAAGCATTATACGAGTCCTAAAGCTCAAGCCACTTCAATATCGAGTGCTGGCAGTGTGAGAAACAACAAACCTAAGTGTCAACAGTGTGGATGACGAAATTTTGGAGATTGCTGGATGAATAGCAAAGCTTGTTTTAAATGTGGTTCACTAGATCACTTTATTCGAGATTGTCCTGAGTTAATCGAGAAAGATAAATTTCAGAATGCAAGATCGAGCAACACAGCTGCTAGAAGGAGACCATCTAGAAATAAGGGAAATGTGACTAGTAGCCAAGGTGCGACAAAGGATCCCGCTGTGAGATCCGAGGCTAGAGTACCAGCTAGAGCTTACGCTATTCGTGCTCACGAATATGCGTCGTCACCAAAAGTTATCACCGGTACATTTTCTCTCTATAACACTAATGTAATTGTCTTGATTGATCCTGGATCCACTCATTCATATATTTGTATGAAATTGGTGTCTAGTAAGAGTTTGTCTATTGAGTCTACTGAATTTGTGATTAAAGTATTGAACCCCTTAGGCAAGTGTGTCCTAGTTGATAAAGTTTGCAAGAATTGTCCTTTGATGACTCGGCTTTACTATTTTTCGACAAATCTGATGCTTTTACTGTTTGATGAATTCGATGTGATTCTGGGTATGAATTGGTTGACTTTGCATGATGCTGTTGTGAGTTGTAGACGAAAGACTATTGAATTGAAATGTCAAAATAATGAAATCCTTTGAATTGAATCTGATGAATCGAGTGGATTGCCTGTTGTAATATCATCGATGTTAGCTCAGAAATATGTGAAAAAAGGTTGTGATACTTACCTTGCGTATGTACTGGATACAAAAGTGTCTGAATCAAAGATCGCATCAGTGCCAATGGTCTGTGAATATCTGGATGTGTTTCCAGAAGAGTTTCTTTGGTTGCCATTGATTAGGGAGGTCCAGTTTGCTATTGAATTAGTACCGGGAACATCACCGATATCGATAGCTTTGTATAGAATGGCTCTGAAAGAATTATAAGAGTTGAAATCTCAGTTGCAAGAGTTAACAAATAGAGGTTTTGCACGACCTAGTTTTTTGCCCTGGGGTGCACCAGTATTATTTGTAAAGAAGAAAGATGGATCGATGAGACTGTATATTGATTATCATCAGCTTAATAAGGTTGTGACTAAGAATAAGTATCCTTTGCCTAGAATAGATGATTTGTTCGATCAGTTTAAAGGTACAACAGTGTTTTTGAAGATTAATCTACGGTCTGGTTATTATCAGTTGCGAGTTAAAGATTCCGATGTGCCGAAAATTGTGTTCAGAACAAGGTACGAGCATTATGAATTTCTTGTTATGCCATTCGGATTAACTATTGCTCCTGTAATTTTTATGGATTTGATGAATCGAATCTTTAGACCATATTTAGATAGATTTGTTGTTGTATTCATTGATGACATTCTGATTTATTCCCGAGATGAGTCTGAGCATGCGGAACATTTGAGAATTGTATTACGAACATTGAGAGATAAGTAATTGTTTTCCAAATTCAACAAATGTGAGTTTTGGCTCCGAGAGGTTGGATTTTGGGGGCATATTGTTTCAGCGAAAGGCATACGAGTTGATCCGAGTAAGATTTTGACAGCTGTTGACTGGAAACAACCAAGAAATGTGTCTGAAGTCAGAAGCTTTCTTGGATTAGCTTCTTACAATCGGCGTTTTTGTAAAAGGATTCTTAATGATTGCTACAATGATGACTAGATTGCTACAGAAAGATGTGAAATTTGAGTGGTCTGAGAAATGCCAATAGAGTTTTGAAAAGTCGAAAGCATTGTTAACTGAAGCACCAGTTTTAGTTCAACCTGAGTCGGGTAAAGAGTTTGTGATTTTTAGCAATGCATCATTAAATGGTTTGGGATGTGTTTGATGTAAGAAGGCAAAGTGATAGCTTATGCTTCCAGACAATTGAAGCCGCATGAAAAGAATTATCTGACGCACGATTTAGAGTTGGTCGCTATTGTTTTCACGTTAAAAATTTGGCGACATCATTTGTTCGATGAGAAATGTCATATCTTTACCGATCACAAGAGTTTGAAGTATATAATGACTCAAACAGATTTGAATTTGCAACAACAAAAATGGCTCAAGTTGTTGAAAGACTATGAATTAATAATTGATTATCATCCGGGGAAAGCGAATGTAGTTTCGGATGCTCTGAGTAAAAAATCTTTATTTGCTTTGCTAGTGATGAATACTTAGTTAATTTTGTCTAATGATGGTTCGCTTTTGCCTGAATTAAAAGCTAAACAGTTATTTCTTCAGCAAATTTGTGAAGCTCAGAAGTGTGATAATGAAGTGCAAACTAAAAGAGTGCAATGCGAGTTGACTACTGATTTAGACTATCAGATTGGATCCGATGATTGTTTAATGTTTTGAGGTAGAATTTGTAACAGCCCGATTTTGGGCTTAGTCGGAACAGTGGTTTCGGGACCACAAATTCGATGTTGAGAAATTTATTTTATTTATATTTTTTTATGGTCTACAATTTCATGGAATGATTTCGTGAAAATCTCATTCAAAAATTTTGACGTTTGGGCACTCAATTTAGTCAAAAGGACTAAATTGTAAAAAGTACAAATGTTGAGTTCTACATGTTAGAGGTGTCCAATTGTTATGAAATTTTAAATTGGAGGTCCTTAAATGATAATTAGGCCATTGGTTAAGTTGGTGGACAAAAATGGACATGGATGGGTATGTTTCAAAAGATTTTTTTTAAGGGCCATTTTGGTAATTTAGTGAATTAAATGAATTAAAAACAAAATTTAAATGCCAAATTTGTCCATCTTCAAGATTAGGCCGAATTTAACATGTGGGAAGCCATGGATAGGGTTTTCAAGCTTTCCAAGCTTCATGGTAAGTCCATTCTAGCCCCGTTTTTCATGTTCTTTACGTTTTTGGAATCCCGGTAACTTGATTTAGCTTATTTTAGCAATAATTTAACCTAGGGTTCATATTTGGAAAAATACCCATAGGTGAAATGTATTTATTTTGATGTTTTATGGCAGAATATGAAGCTTATAATTATTTTAAACAACTTTTACTAAGCGATTTTAAGTGAAAACGAGTAAAACGACATAATCGGCAAAAATACCTACTGTACATAAGTGCATGTTAGAGCAAGAATTTGATGTTGCCATAGAAGGGAAAAATGATTAGCATGTTATAAAACATAAGAATAAGGGATGAAGTTTACTTTTCGAGCCTAGGGGCAAAATCATAATTATGCAAAAGTTTAGGGCAAAATTGTAATTTTGCCAAAGTTTGAGTTAGGGATTGTTTTGAGTAGTACATTAATCAAATAAGTGAAATGTGATGCCTTAGACCTCAAAAAACGAGATTTGGACATAGAACGGGAGGAAAATCGAAAATCAGGAAAGTTGGTAAAATGACCGTTTTGGTATCGAGGTAAGTTCATATGTTTAATAAGCATTTAATTATGCATATTTGAATGATAAATTGATATTTTGGCCATAAATACTATAGTATTGAGTTTCAGATATAATGATTAATGTTTGATAATAATTCTATATTTGTAACATCCTAAAATTTGAGTATCATCTTGTTGATTGTGTTAGCTCGGATATGATTTTATTGTGTGCCTAATATAGTCTTGTGAAGGCTTGGAATTATTTGGATTTAGAATAATTTTTAGTATGGAGAATTTAGTGAAGTGGATCAGGTGACCCTAACACTTAAGTTAATTTTAGTGTCTAAAATTAGCACATGAGGAGTTAGTGGCATGGTGGAAATGGCACATGAATGGTTGCTTGAGGGGAGTGGTTCGAATAGCATGGAGTGCATTTTGGAGACTTTATTTTTATGCATCTTTACATCAAGTGTCGGCCAAGCTTTATATTTGGTAAGTTTGACTTTAAATTTTTTATGGCAAGATGGTTAATAGTTTAGGTAAGCTTGAACTTAGGGAAAGGAATCATATTGATTAAGGAATGATGAGGGAACACAAGGCATGATGTAAGGTGATTGCTATGGAAAGTTTTGTGTGGAAAATTTTGACTTTGGAGTCCATGTATTTGGACGGTTTTGGGGCCTCGGGGGGGTGACCAAATTTTGTTGAAGGTTTTGGGTAGGTTGGTAGCTAGTTGGTCATTTTGACAATTGGGTTATTTTGTGTTTTCTCTAAAGCAAATATTTTCTTTCTCTTCACCTTTCCTCTCCTAGCCGAATGCATTTTTAGCATTAGGTAAGCATCTTTTATTTTTTTCTCTTTTCTATTGGCCATTCCATTTTGACCATTTTGGTTTAATTTGCCTATTCTCTCAAGTTTCTTTTCCCTATTGCCGAAAACACCAAAAACCTTAAAGACCTTTTTTCTTTTCTTTTCTTCCTCTCTAGTGCCGAAATCACCATAGCACTAAGGCCATTATTTTTCATCCCTTTCTTTTCTCCTTTTCTCTTCTCATTTACCTTGTCTAGACCGAAATTCTTTGGTGATCAACTTTCTTTCTCTTTTGGTTAACCTTGGCCGAAACTTATAGCCATCATTCTCTCTTTTCTTTCTTTTCGCAAATCCCTAAAACCAAAACACCATAGCCGTAACTCTCTTTCCCTTCACCTCTTCTTTTCACGATTCATCAAAGCCGAAGCACATCACCATCTAGCCGATTTCTTCATCTATTTTTTCCTTCAAAGTCCATCACTCTCCAAGTAGTCGAATATCTCTGTGTTTCCAAGCAAGGGTGAAATCGATAGGGCCTTGAAGGGGGATTTTTTTTGGGATTCTTTTATAGCCGACGTTTAGGGGGAGATCATTTGGGATTTAAATATCCAAGGTAAGCAAGTGTAATCTTAGGCCGAAGGCCATGTATTTTGGTTCATTATGTTAGAATCGAATCTAACATAAACCATGTAGGGATTTTGATATCTCCAAGGACAAGAGACATTTTCGGGATCTAGACAATCAAGGTAAGGAGGTTTTAATATTCGGCCAAAGGCCATATTTGATTATTAAGGTTGACCGATTTTTTACTATGATCTTTTAGGGGCAGTTCGATAGGGATAAGTATTTCATTGTTATTCTTGCTAGCGAGAGTGTTGGTATCAGTAGTATCGTAATCACTATTATCAGGTGTGTAGCCTTACACTAAACTTCCAATAAATCGATAGTATTAATATTTGCATGTGTTATTAAGAAATATGTTTGATAATGATTGCGGGTACCATTCAGTGGTATATGATATTCAGGTACGTTAAACCCCTAATACTTCGTTAATAATGCTATAAGCATGAATATGAAATGTGTATGTTTTCGATATCAAAATAATATGTTTATTGCATGGGCATGTGGGTGATATTGATAAAGGGGAAGTGTTCCGGTGGTTTTTACCACAATATCCGGTGACTTCGGTCACAATATTATGAATCCGATGACTTCGGTCACATATTATGAATCCGGTGACTTCGGTCACATATTATGAATCTGGTGACTCTGTCACAATTATCTGGTGGCCATGCCACAATTTATAAGGGCGATGTGCATGTTGACTGCAGCAACTGCCTTCGATGGTGTGTAGTGGATGGAGGGTCGATTTAGTAATCCCCACGGTGTGATTGGCTGGTACGGGTGGTGTGTAGCGGATGGATATCTAGGTTGGGCTCGGGATTGCATTTCATTTTACATGTACATATGAATATCTGATTTGCTATATTATGGGCTTATGGCTAAATGTGATTTTAAATGGGCTTTATGGCTATGATCGATTGGGCTTTTAGTGTATTGTTACACATTGAGTCTGTTGACTCACCCTTGTGGGATATCATTTTCAGGTGATACATAGTGATTTTGACCGGGTCAGCGAGGACTACGTGGTGGCCATGGCTCAACTCAGTATTTCGGTTTTCCTTTTAATTAAACTTATTACGTGTTCTTTTATTATTTCGGGATTTATTTTGGTTTATGTTTTTGTAATAAGGCCGCCATTAGCTATGTTACTTTTACGTTTTTAAATATTTATTCTGCTACGCTCAACTTTGACTAAATAATTAAATATTTTTGACGAACACCTTAAATTGTTTTGACACCTAATTACCTATGGTTTTCAACTTAATCATAAATTCTAAATCCGGTTCTTCTTTTGATTTATAAAATCATAAAGATAATGTTTTTATAAGATACAAATGTAAATCACAAAATGGTTTTTCAACAATATCGTACTTCAAATCTATTCTCTTACCACAAAATCACAGGTTTTCCAAAACGACAAAACGAGTTTTTCTCAAGATGCATACCAGATCCGGTCGGGGCTTGTGGGTCGGGTTTGGGGTGTTTCGATATTGGAAAGAGAACTTGTATAATTTATATGTTAGACCATATTTTGTATTATGGCTTTATATCATAACAAGAAAGTATTGATTAGCATAGTTTGATGAGAATAAGCTAAGTTGATGATATGATGAGATTTAGAATGTAAGTATGTAAGTTGAGTAGCATTTTATTATTATGCAATTATTGTTATTAGTAATGTTATTATTGAGTTATGCGACTAACCTTGAGAATTTGAGCAAGTATGTTTCAGCTATGACTTGACAAGGCATTGATATCTTAAAGTCCATGGCTATACCATGGCAATTAAGGAAGAATTGATGGAAAAGTCCATGTTCATAACATGGCATTTAAGGAGGAATTGACGGTTAAGGATACCATGTAAGACCATGTCAAGACATGGCATTGGTAAGGCAAGGATCCCGTGTAAGACCATGTCAAGACATGGCATCGGCATTGATTAAGGACTCCATGTAAGACCACATCAAGATGTGGCTTTGGCACTAAGACAAGGATACCATGTAAGACCATGTTTGGAACATGGCATTTGGTAAGATAAGGATATCATGTAAGACCATGCCATGGCATGGCATTGATAAGTTCTATAAGGCAAGGAAATCATGTAAAACCATGTCAAGACAAGGCATTGATGAGTTACTATAAGGCAAAGATCCCATGTAAGACCAGGCCAAGGCATGGCATTGGTGAGTTCATAAGGCAAGGATACCACGTAAGACCATGTCAAGACATGGCAATGGTAAGTTCAAAAAGGAAAAGGTTCCTGAGTAGTCCAAAGAGTAAGTCAAAGAAATGACAAGGTGAGAACATGAAGAAAGAGTACATGTATGAGTACATGTATGCATTTAAGGCTTATTTAATATTGAGATTGTAAGTAATTGAGATTATCAAGTATTAGGTAAGTGATGATTTTTCAGTTATGCTTGTGAAACTTTATGACATGATTGGCAATATGCCTATATTATGAAAGAGTACTCATGTGTTAAGTGAGAATGTTGCAGGTATGTAAGCAAGCTATTAAGTAAGGTGCCCTTTGTATTCTGAGTCTTTGGTAAGGTTACCGATGAGTTCACCGGGAAAATTGATTAAGTGAAATTATGTGTGGCTTGTAGATATAAGTGTAGGTATATGCATGTGTAACGTATGAGCAATATGCTCGATATGTAATCGGAAATTGGAAAGATTGTGATAGGTAAGTAATGAATACAACTAAAGTGAGTGAGAGCAAAAATTTACAAATAAAATTGTTTTGGACAGCAGCAGTTATGTGATTTTGAAAAATCACCAAAAATAGTAGAAATTGAATTATAAATTGGATGAGATATTTATTTAAAGCTTATTGTGTCTATTTTCATATAAAATAAACAGAGAAAATAAAGGATTTGTATAATTTGAGATATTTAAATTTTGTGAGATTGGTTCAGAATGACTACTTGATCCCCTATTTTGTCTTGGAAAAATAATTAAAAATTGTACAAAAATAATTATGTGATATAATTTATATTTATGAAATTCTGAATGAGTCTAGTTTCAAATAAACTAAACATTAAGGTCATCTGAATTTTGTACGAGGAGATAATTAATTCGTAGTGAAGAGAGGTCAGAATAGTCAAACAGTGAAATAGGATAAATTTTAATGAATAAAATGTACTAATTGGCAAGACCAAAAATTCTATAAATTTTATGGTACGAAGATATGTGAGTCTAGTTTCAGGAAAAATTAGCGGTTTGTAATTTGGAGCTCTGTAGTTCAAGAAATAAATAATTTAGTGATAGCGATTCAAGTAGATAGATTAATGTGAACATGAGTAATAAGGTATAAGCATGTGATTTAATGATTGTATCAATTAGAGAACTTGTTGTGAGGATTTGTCTCGTTGAGGCTTTGGTAAGGCTACAAATGAGTAAGTTGAGAAAGTAAGAACTTAGCATTATTTATGCAAGTTATTACAGCTTAGTAGTAAGCTAAATCCATTGCTAATGCTTATTATTTTTATATGTGAACTTACTAAGCTTTATAAGCTTACCCTCTTTTCTTTCCCATGTTTCAGAGTCCTATTAACAAGCTCGGACTGAAGGTCGCCGGAGATCGCTTCACACTATCAAGCTATCTATGGGTATCTTTATTTATAAATGATTTAAGTTATGGCATGTATAGGGGCTTGACTAAGTCATTTTGTATATGTGTTAATTAATTTGATTAAACGTATTGCTTCATAACGGTAATAAGGATTATCTTGTATTTAGCCACGAGTTGTGGCTCATATTGGTCATGGAGTTATAATGTTTGTGTTTGTTAAAGTTTAAATTATAAGTGAAATTTTATGGCTCGGGATTTGGTAGAATGTATTGTTAAGTCTGGTAATGCCTCGTACCCGGTTCCGGTGTAGTATACGGGTAAGGGGTGTTACAGAATTTGTGTACCAAAGAATCCCGAGCTTATTCAGAAAATTCTACATGAAGCACACAGTGGTTGTTTATCTGTTCCTCCATGGAGTACTAAAATGTACAATGATTTGAAACATTTGTATTGGTGATCGGGTATGAAACGAGACATTACAGTGTTTGTATTGAGATGCTTGGTTTGTCAACAAGTCAAAGCCGAACATCAAGTTCCTTCGGGATTATTACAGCCGGTGTGTAACACCCCTAACCCGTATCTGTCGCCGGATTAGGGTTATATGGCATTACCGATCATATTACAACTTATATAAATATGCATTGTATATTACAACTAAACTTTAATATCACATAAGAGAGTATAATCATTTCATACATCAGAACCTAAAAATTTCATCATTTATCACATGGTATAAACAAAATATATCTAATTAAATCTTATTTCACAATTAAGCAAACAACTACGCATAGAATATAAATTCAATATAAAATAGCCGAATACATATATACATTCATAATTGATTTCATATTCGAATTCTTATTATCTACCAATAGCAAATTCCATAGCCTAACACAATTCAAATTCATTTGTACCACATTTTATTATCTAACTCGAATACATATCATAACCAAATATGCATAGTTTACAACATCAATTTAAACCATCCTGTTAAAGTCTCAATGACTAAACAAATCCTCCTAT
This sequence comes from Gossypium australe, assembly GCA_005393395.2. NCBI lineage: Eukaryota > Viridiplantae > Streptophyta > Magnoliopsida > Malvales > Malvaceae > Gossypium > Gossypium australe. The sequence goes on from CM016616.1 coordinate 111,243,270, forward strand.
CTATTTACCATATTCGAATCTATATAACACCAAAACCAAATCACACAATACGAGTATATAATTATACATGTGGTTTGAGTCCATTTCATAACTAAAATTAGTCCAACACCCAAAACATAATAAAGATATGTACTAACCACTCAACCAAATCCATTATTAATATTTAACTAAACATTTAACTACCATTTAATGTCATGATTTTAACACCAATACCGAATCACAAATAACTTATAATTATCACCTTTATTTCATCACATAACCGATTACCTAATTTACAATGCAAACAATTTCCAATTTGATTCATGTTTCGAACTATGTAACTCAATAATAGGTCATTAACAACCCACATCTCAAGCATATGCCTCAATCACATATATCAAACTTTCCAAAAAGAACTAAGCATAAACCATTAATGGTTACTCCATACCCAAACATATATATGTACCTAGCATGAACTCATATCACGGTCGAATTTATAGACCAAGCATAACACTCACATATACTACGATTAAGATTACTTAAACATTAAGATCAAGCGATTTTCGCATGGCTCAAAATTACATATTCAAAGTTGAACAAAATGCATATTAGCCTATACATGCCATAAGTTTGGAAATAAACTTTCTAGAAGCATCAACTATTGACGATAGTGTTGATGACTTCAATAATGATCCCCGAGCCTGAAGCTGAAGTCCAAAATCTATAAACAACATAAACATATAATACAGAGTAAGCTAACATAGCTTAGTAAGCCTTAAGCATATAAAACAATTTAAAAGGACATTCAAACATTTTAACTATTTAATTTGTATTATTAACATGATAATATAGCCCAAATAGACTGTCATGGCCGAATACTAATGTTCTTATATGGCATATCATTATTCACTTCTCAATCCCAAAATTTCACTATCTCATTTAAATTTACAAACTTACCAATTAAGCAAAAGGCTTAAAATCTAAAATGTCATCTCTTAATTACCTACTCATATTGCCGAATACACATAGTTCAACATGTCCCCATATACAATCGAATATGTAAACACCATATATCAATATATGCATATATAACCGATCATACAAATATCAAATACATATTTATCATGTATATAACCGAATATATATATATATATTCATTAAAAATCACATGTATTCAAGTATATAATATCGTTACATTACCATTTTATCCACATACCTAAGAGGCCGAATATACAAGGGCATTTTGTCAACTTACTTGCTTAATAATCACAAAATTATGAGGCCCTAAAAAATATAAATTTGAAGATAGATCACCGGTATAAAACCTGCTAGGCATAAGCCTGAATCACACACTGGCACTAGGCCTGCTAGACCCGAGGTCTGATATTCAATCACCGGCAATAAGCCTGCTAGGCACAAAGCTTGATTAAGTTACCAGCCCAAGGCTTGCTAGGCTCACAGCCTGAATAACGATACTTTTAAGATGCCTCACACACATATTTCATATATCGAACCCTTTTATACACTTCATAATCTTCGTACAAACATTTCAATAACATATCTCAATCGAACAAACTTTAACACATTAAATTTTAGGTTTATTAACATTCGGCTATTCATTGTTGATTCCACAAATTTCCAAAACAGCAAATTACTAAGTTATATGCATAACTTACAATGTTTTATCGCTTAAAGACTTACCTCATATATCGACGGACGACAAAAACCGGCTATTCAACTATTTTCATTTTTCCCCGATCCAAGTCCGACTTCTTTGGTTCTTGATCTAAACATATTCAAATTAAGCTCATTCAAACATATTTTCATTCAATTTAATCCAAAAACTCAAAAATGGGCAAATTACCATTTTGCCCTAACATTTCACACTTTTTACAATTTAGTCCTATTTGCACAAAACACAAAATACACAAAATTTGACTATACACATTAAGGGCCGAATATTCCTAGCCTTCATAGAAGTCCATACATTTCATTTATTTCACATTTTAGTCCCCCTAAAATTTATTTTTGCAATTTAGTCCAACATACTCAATTTCATCAAAAATTCAAAGACAAAACTTGTTAATCCAACACATATTTATCATAATTCATCCTCAGACAACATAAACAACAAACTATCATCAACAGCTCAACTCAAAATATTCATCAAACTCAAAAATTAAAGCATGGGTCTTAAAGATTTCTAAGTAATGATCTCAAAAACGTAGAAATTATAAAAAAAATCGAACAAAAACGAACCTTGATTGAGCTTGATTAAGTGCCAAAACCTAGCTTGGTTTCTTTCTTTTTCTTTTCTTTGTTATTCGGCCATGGAAAGAGAAATGAATCTATGGCTTTATTTTTTTATTTCATTTTATTATAATATAACATTATTATACATTAATATATATATTTAATTATAACAAATAATATATAAAACATATAATGATGGCATGTTGCCATCCACTACCTTTAAAAATGGGCTATTTGCCCTTTAAGGTCTCCATATTAAAAAACCACTATCAACTAAGCACTTTACACTATAGTTTGTAACTTTTACATTTTACGCGATTAAGTCCTTTTATTTAATCGAACACCTAAACGACAAAATTAAGTCACGAAAATTTAACACCAACAAATTCACACAAAATAATTTAAAAATATTTTTCAGACTCGGATTTGTGGTCCCGAAACCACTATTCCTATTAGGGTCTAAATTAGACTGTTACACGATGATGATACCAGAGTAGAAATGAGATAGAGTTATGATGGATTTCGTATCGGGATTACCCCTGTATCAAACAAGGAAATATGTTATTTGGATTGTCGTTGATCAACTGACGAAGTCTTCACACTTCATTCCTGTACGTACAGACTTTTCACTCGATAGACTAGCTGAGTTGTAAATCTCTAAGATTGTTAGATTGCATGGGGTGCTAGTTTCTATTATTTCGGATAAAGATCTGAGGTTTACGTCGCGATTTTGGAAGAAATTGCAAGAAGCCTTAGGTACGCGGTTGCACTTTAGTACCGCATTTCATCCCTAAACTGACGATTAGTTTGAGAGAGTAATTCAGATTCTCGAGGATATGCTTCGTTGTTGTGTTTTAGAGTTTGAAAGCAATTGGGAGAAATATTTATCGTTGGTTGAATTCGCTTATAACAACAGTTTTCAATCGAGCATAAAGATGGCACCATATGAAGCATTATATGGTTGAAAATGCCAAACTCCGTTGTATTGGACTGAGATTAGTGAGAAAAAGATTCACAAGGTTGATTTGATCAGAGAAACTGAAGATAAAGTGAAAATAATTCGCAACAGTTTAAAAGCAGCTTCAAATCGACAGAAATCGTATGCAGATTTGAAACGTAAAGACATTGAATTTCAAATCGACGATGGAGTATTTTTGAAAGTATATCCGTGGAAGAAGATCCTCCAATTTGGTTGCAAAGGCAAATTGAGTCTGCGATTTATCGGTCCGTATGAAATTATCGAAAGAATAGGTCCAGTGGCATATCAACTAGCTTTACCGTTAGAGTTAGAAAAGAATCACAATGTATTTCATGTGTTGATGCTACGACTGTACCGATCAGATCTATCGCATATCATTACTCCGTAAGAGATTGAAATTCATCCTGATATGTCGTATAACGAAGAACTGATCAGAATTTTAGCTCGAGAGGTTAAAGAATTGAGAAATAAAAACATAGTTTTAGTGAAAGTTTTGTGGCAATGTCACTATAACAGTCTCATTTACACTCTAGTCGGAATAGTGGTTTCGGGATCATAGATTCGAGTCAAAAAACCATTTTAATATTAATTTCTATGCTTATAGTATGTGAATTGACATGTGTTAAATTTTCGTGATTTATTTTGATAGTTTGTGTGTTTAATTTGTAAAAAAGGATTAAATTGCAAAAAAATGAAAAAAAAGTTGTGTTTCATTTAATATGTGTGCTGAATTGATGTGGTTTGTTAGATGAGAAGTCCTTAAATGGTCATTATGCCATTATAAGGTTAAGTGGACATTTATGTCCATAATACAAGTGTTTTTAATTAATTTTTCATTAGGGGTAAAATTGGTATTGGATAAATAGTGTTAAAATATTAAAATAAAAACAAATTGAAGGCCATTATCATCATCTTCTCACCAATTTTGAAAGAAAAAGAAAGAGTTTAAAGCTTTGTTACATTCGGCACTTACAAGTCTCGATTAAGGTATGATAGTTGTTCGGTTTTTGTGATCGTTGCTTTGTATTCTCTTAAGCCCATGTCTCAATTTTATATTTTGATGAAGATTTCAAGTTAGGACATTGATGATTATATGTTTAATGATGTTAGTTGATGAATTATGGAAGCTTGATATGAGATTAATATGTTGTCTTTGGATTTTTGATGAATTTGGGCTAAATTGAGAAAATAATATTAAAAGGGACTAAAATGTGAAATAAATGAAAATTTTGGACTTGAATGAACATGAAGAAGATTCGGCCTAAGCATGGAATTTAACACCCCTTACCCGTGTCCGACGCCGGGACAGGATACGAGGCATTGCCGGACTTAAACATAAACATTAATACAAAATCGAGCTATAAAATTTCATTCAATTCAAAATCATTCATTCACATGCAAATCATCCCTTATGGGCCCACGAGGCCCAAAACAATCATTGGGAACTGTTAGGGACTAAACCGAGAACTTAGGAAACTTTAAGAAGACTTATAAAATTTTTCACCAAAACAGGGGTCACACGCCCCTGTGGCTTGGGACATGCCCGTGTTGGTAGGTCGTGTGGTCACACACGCCCATGTCCTCAGCCTGTGTAACTGTAACATCCCCAAACCCAGCCCATTCACTACGACCGAATCTGGTTATGTCACTGCGAAAAGGCAGTTGGAAATATTTTTGACTTTAGAATAAAACAAGAAAATTTATTAACTTTTGAAAATCCATATCCATTTGATATTGTATGAAAACTTAGTATATAAAATGTCTAAATTTCGAAAGAAAGTTTATTAACACATCTTGCACAAGTAGGTTGCTAAAATAAAATTATTTAAATCAAAGTAAATCAAATTAATCAATCCATAATTAAAGTAGTACCAAAGATAATTAAAGGCCATTATTACAACCCAAAGTCTAAACAAAATACTTAAAATAGATTGGCTTAAAATGTTTATACGACTTCTTCTGCATGGGCCACCTTGTCCTCTCCGAACCCGATCCAACCCTACGCATCACCTGAAATGGTTAAGGAAAAACAGGGTGAGTCCACTGACTCAGTGCATAATCACAACACATATTTCCACTCGTATGGGCTTGTTCCATACCCACACAGTCCTCGTACAAAACATGCAAGAATGCATTTCAGCCCAACCTACTATCCAACCGTAACCCCAACCTTAGCAGACTCCCTGCCTAAGGCCGTGGATAATCCACCACTGATCACATCGTGATCCATAAACCTTACCTTGGCAAGCTCGCTGCTCAAGGCCGTGGCTGAGCCACCGATCAACCAAAGTGATCCCAATAGCATAATCCGTCTACGGTGATGCACATAGCCATCAACCGCCGAGATGGGCACCTAGCCAACACCTCCCTTGAGGTAGCACACAGCTAACCCTTAAGCGCTAATGTAGCCCGAGCTAACATTAGACCACGTACATCCATGTACACTCCTTCCTCCATCGATCAAATCCACCTCCCATGAATGTATGTAAAAATGTAGCATGTCAGATCATAACAAAAGAGTAGGCATCACATGTTAATTACCATATCATGTATATATATCATAAATAACTTAATATCAAAGACTTTACTCACCTGATGTCCAATTACCCAAAATAAGCATTCACCACTCAAGCCATTATAATCGGCTACCACACATCATGCATATGTATAAGCATTAGCAAGCAAATAACCAAGAAATAGTGCGATGATTACGCACCTAATTGATACAACCGATCCACTCCCGGAACGCTACTTAATGCTTCTGCAAACGCTGACTATACCACTCCAAAGAAACTCTCCTGCGTTAGGCTCTTCTCCCCTACAATCGGCCTTAGCATCATATACTTAACAACCTTAGACTTAATCGAATACCAAATACATAACTTACCAAAATAAACCCTTACCACCACTTACCAAGTCGACTGCTAACAAACGGAGGCTTGACTGACTACTTCAACCCCAGAGTAACTTTAACAACGATTGCAACCGGAAACCCAACGAGATCTATGCTAATATTCGGTGAAGGTGCTACCAAATTGAAGGAAGGAAATTCGGCACAAAGGTGGGGTGTAGATTCGGTTAGCAATGAAAGAAAATCAATGGAAAGGAGGTAGGAGTTTCGGCCAAAGGTTTGAGAAGAGGAAAGAAAGGTATGGGTGGTGTACTTTCGGTTTAGCACAAAATGGAAGAGAAGAGAGATGAAAGGGTGAGTGATTCGGCCAAGGATCCAAAGAAGAGAAAGAGGGAAGATAGCAATGGAGGTTTCGGCTTAGGAGAAATGGGAAGAACAAATGGAGAATTTGTGAAGCAAAATTCGGCAAGAAATCAAATGGGAAAAAGCCAAAAAGATGAGCACCTCCCCCCTACTTATACTACTAAAATCGGCACCCACCTAACACCCTCCAAAAACCCAAAAATGCCCTCCCCTAGCTCCCCAAAACCGGCCACTACTCAACCCCTCACAAAAATCCCAAGATTTTCTCCTATTTTCACTCTACACCCATCATTCAAACTATTTCAAATTCAAACCACCTCAAGTCTTCTCTTAGCCATTCATTCAAAAAGGTTTGAACAAGTCAAAAACCTCCTTTTAAGGTGCCAAAATCGAAACCAACTCTCCCCCCTTGCTCATGACGCAAAAACAAAAGAAAATGCTGCCTTTGCAGCTTGATCCTGAGACCCCAAAGCCCCCTTGAGGCGTCACTTCTCCATGCCTTAAGTGGCACCTCCTTGCCACTCTTCCAAAGGAATTCTTGTTTCTTATTCTCACCAAAATTTCTCTTAAGACCCCTCTTTGCCAAGCTCCCCCTTTTACCACTAAAAATCCAAAATTTCCTAAGGCATCCCTTACCTTCTAGAGTTCTCCAAACCCCCCTAAAACTTGCCCAAACACACAAAAAGACTACCAACACCTGAGATATGCACTAAATGCATAACCCCTAGAACCAGGGTGTTATAATTCTACCCTCCTTAAAATAATTTCGTCCTCGAAATTACTTGACTAGACTAACACCATGCTACGCTATAGCTGCGCACTCTGATCTCAAAGAGCTAACATACTATCTGGGCACAATTTCTAAGTCCATACTCAAGGTTCCACATACTTACTAGCAATAAAATCAAACAGCCACAATAGCAACAAAGCAAATAAGAATATTTAAGACATAAGAAACTTACCAGCTGACGCACCCGGCACATCATTATCCTTTCTCCGACGGACTGCATAGACCAGACCTGGTTTTCTTGCCTCAGTGCTTCCATCATTACCGCAGCCTACTGCTCCACGACCTCGGCCGAAACCATTCCCTCCATGGTTCAGACCACGACCCCTTGTCACCTGGTGACCACTTCTGCCCGGCTGCACATAACCTTGGCCTAATGTCCGAGTCTTATTCGGATCCTGAGGACAATCTTTAATCAGATGAGACTTGGACTTGCATCTGAAGCATTCTCGATCCCAGTTCCAGCACTCGCCAACATGGTATCTTCCACACCGAGCACACAGACGATCTGGGTTCCCAGCAACCGGCTTAGAATTACGAGCAGAAGTCTCGACCCTCTGTCTTTTCTGAGATCTCTCAAACGATTCTGGCGATCCCGAACTCCTCTTATCCCGGTTCCTTTCTCTGTCTCTATTCTGCCTCTCAGTCCTCTTAACCTCCTCAGCTATCCGAGCTTTCTCCACTAACACAGCGAAGTCTCTTTCTCGTTGCGGAGCAATCAAAACCCGCAACTCATCCCGCAGCCCATCTTCAAATCTGACGCATCTCTCATAATTAGTAGCCACGATGCCCCGAGCATACCGGCTCAACCGTAGAAACTCAGCCTCGTACTCCGCTATTGGTTTGCTTCCTTGCACCAAGTTGAGGAACGCCTTCCTCTGAGCGTCCACATAGCTCACTCCGACATACTTCCCCTTGAACTTGATCTTAAAGTAACCCCAGTTCACTCGATCGACAGGAGTACTTTTCTTAACAGTAAGCCACCACTGGTAGGCTTCATCCCGTAGCAGCGAAACAGCACCCTTAAGCTTCTCCTCAGCAGTTAAATCTAAGTCGTCCATAATCCTTTCAACAGCCTCTAACCAGTACTCTGCCACGTTCGGAGCTATCCCAGACACACCTCTGAAAACATCGGCTCCATTCAACCTAAGTCTTTCGGGCACTGACTTCCAAGTCCCATAGCCCACATTGGCTTCTGCCACTAGCTCAAGCACCCGCAGCATAGCCTGCGATACCGCGCCATCTCCTCCGGTCTGATCCTGCTGTTCAACCTCAACAGCTGGTGGTGGCGGCGCATCACTCTCTGACCCATGACCAGACCCAACCGGTTCCGATACTGCCATCCTGCCTCTACCACGTCCACGAGTATTGCGACCACGTCCCCTAGAACTCATATCTAGCGTCGCGACTTAATCTGTTTAAAAGTTTAATGCATTAGACATTTTGTTCCACTGTTTCCATGAGCAAATTTTATGAAAAGAAGTTTTCAAAAGTGGTTCTTTCGATCACACACAAGTTTCATCTAAGGTTCTCTATTCTAATTCAGAGAATTACACATTCAACACACCATTAAAGCATTCCTGTCTACTCCCAACCCAGGGGTAATTTCGTCATTTCCTATAGTGGTATTTCGGTAATAACTCAGGGTTAACTTGAAAATAATTTTCAAATTAAAGGTATTTCAAAATTTACAAATCTCGGGGGTCATCTTGAAAATTTGTTTTTCAAATCAGAGGTGTTGCAAAAATTTCAGGAATTGGGGTTGTTTCAGTAATTTTGGAAATTAAGGGCATTTTCGTAAATTCTCCAAATCAGGATATCTTAATATTTTGAAAACAGAAGTTTTTGGTATCTTTGTAATGTAGGAACACTTTAGTAAAAATCGAGGGTAATATGAAAATTTAGAAACCACGGGCGTTTTGGTAATTTTATCAACCAGGGGTATTTTCGTAAATTTCCCCAAAACCAGAATATCTTGATATTTTGAAAACTCGAGATTTTGCTATTTTTGTAAAGTAAGATGATTTTAACAAAAGTTGAGGGTAGTACGGTAATTTTACAATACAGGGGCATTTTTGTAATTTTGCCACTAGGGGCATTTTGAGTAATTTTTGTAAATTGAGAAAACATCTTTCAAAATCAGATTTAGGGTTTACAAACCAAAAGGGTAAATTTGAAAAAATTCTAAAACAGAGGGTTTTAAAACAGTAAGGCTAAATCCCTTTCGGGTTTTAATAATGGGTTAAGCCTATGAACAAGTCCTCTTGGTTAAGGTGAACCGTAGCTACGCACCAGGTAGGATTCGAGTAAAGAGGAGGTGAGTCGCTAGGACTGCTTAGATACCAAGCTCTTACTGAATACCAGTCCTAGACATGCGTACCATGGCTGCCACACCTTAACTCGGCGTCTTACTTCATAGGTTTGTTTAATAATCCTTAAGCCTTATGCATATGTTTGAGTAAACTAATCCTAGGGTCCAATAGTCCTAATATTCTAATCTACGAGCCCAAACTAAGCCCATAATAAATCACACAAACAAATCACTTCAAGAGCTAGAAGTACTTACCTGGTGGACTTCGGGCCGGAGGTACAGGTGCCATGCCAAGTTAAACCTGAAAACCTTTTTTAAAATCCCATATCTTGAAAAGCCCATCTTTGAAAACTATTTTCGGGCCCAAAACCTCAAAGTCCGAGTTTTGAACCGAGCTCTGATACCAAACTGTAACATCCCCAAACCCGGCCCATTCACTACGACCGAATCTGGTTATGTCACTGCGGAAAGGCAGTTGGAAATATTTTTGACTTTAGAATAAAACAACAAAATTTATTAACTTTTGAAAATTCATATCCATTTGATATTGTATGAAAACTTAGTATATAAAATGTCTAAATTTCGAAAGAAAGTTTATTAACACATCTTGCACAAGTAGGTTGCTAAAATAAAATTATTTAAATCAAAGTAAATCAAATTAATCAATCCATAATTAAAGTAGTACCAAAGATAATTAAAGGCCATTATTACAACCCAAAGTCTAAACAAAATACTTAAAATAGATTGGCTTAAAATGTTTATATGACTTCTTCTGCATGGGCCACCTTGTCCTCTCCGAACTCGGTCCAACCCTACGCATCACCTGAAATGGTTAAGGAAAAACAGGGTGAGTCCACTGACTCAGTGCATAATCACAACACATATTTCCACTCGTATGGGCTTGGCCCATACCCACACAGTCCTCGTACAAAACATGCAAGAATGCATTTCAGCCCAACCTACTATCCAACCGTAACCCCAACCTTAGCAGACTCCTTGCCTAAGGCCGTGGATAATCCACCATTGATCACATCGTGATCCATAAACCTTACCTTGGCAAGCTCGCTGCTCAAGGCCATGGCTAAGCCACCGATCAACCAAAGTGATCCCAATAGCATAATCCATCTACGGTGATGCACATAGCCATCAACCGCCGAGATGGGCACCTAGCCAACACCTCCCTTGAGGTAGCACACAGCTAACCCTCAAGCGCTAATGTAGCCCGAGCTAACATTAGACCACGTACATCCATGTACACTCCTTCCTCCATCGATCAAATCCACCTCCCATGTATGTATGTAAAAATGTAGCATGTCAGATCATAACAAAAGAGTAGGCATCACATGTTAATTACCATATCATGTATATATATCATAAATATCTTAATATCAAAGACTTTACTCACCTGATGTCCAATTACCCAAAATAAGCATTCACCACTCAAGCCATTATAATCGGCTACCACACATCATGCATATGTATAAGCATTAGCAAGCAAACAACCAAGAAATAGTGCGATGATTACGCACCTAATTGATACAACCGATCCACTCCCGGAACGCTACTTAATGCTTCTGCAAACGCTGACTATACCACTCCAAAGAAAGTCTCCTGCGTTAGGCTCTTCTCCCCTACAATCGACCTTAGCATCATATACTTAACAACCTTAGACTTAATCGAATACCAAATACATAACTTACCAAAATAAACCCTTACCACCACTTACCAAGTCGACTGCTAACAAACGGAGGCTTGACTGACTACTTCAACCCCAGAGTACCTTTAACAACGATTGCAACCGGAAACCCAACGAGATCTATGCTAATATTCGGCCAAGGTGCTACCAAATTGAAGGAAGGAAATTCGGCACAAAGGTGGGGTGTAGATTCGGTTAGCAATGAAAGAAAATCAATGGAAAGGAGGTAGGAGTTTCGGCCAAAGGTTTGAGAAGAGGAAAGAAAGGTATGGGTGGTGTACTTTCGGTTTAGCACAAAATGGAAGAGAAGGGAGATGAAAGGGTGAGTGATTCGGCCAAGGATCCAAAGAAGAGAAAGAGGGAAGATAGCAATGGAGGTTTCGGCTTACGAGAAATGGGAAGAACAAGTGGAGAATTTGTGAAGCAAAATTCGGCAAGAAAGAAAATGGGAAAAAGCCAAAAAGATGAGCACCTCCCCCCTACTTATACTACTAAAATCGGCACCCACCTAACACCCTCCAAAAACCCAAAAATGCCCTCCCCTAGCTCCCCAAAACCGGCCACTACTCAACCCCTCACAAAAATCCCAAGATTTTCTCCTATTTTCACTCTACACCCATCATTCAAACTATTTCAAATTCAAACCACCTCAAGTCTTCTCTTAGCCATTCATTCAAAAAGGTTTGAACAAGTCAAAAACCTCCTTTTAAGGTGCTAAAATCGAAACCAACTCTCCCCCCTTGCTCATGACGCAAAAACAAAAGAAAATGCTGCCTTTGCAGCTTGATCCTGAGACCCCAAAGCCCCCTTGAGGCGTCACTTCTCCATGCCTTAAGTGGCACCTCCTTGCCACTCTTCCAAAGGAATTCTTGTGTCTTATTCTCACCAAAATTTCTCTTAAGACCCCTCTTTGCCAAGCTCCCCCTTTTACCACTAAAAATCCAAAATTTCCTAAGGCATCCCTTACCTTCTAGGGTTCTCCAAACCCCCCTAAAACTTGCCCAAACACACAAAAAGACTACCAACACCTGAGATATGCACTAAATGTATAACCCCTAGAACCAGGGTGTTACAGTAACTCTCTGTTTATGACGTCATCAACAAAACAGGGTCACACGGCCAAGTCACACGCCCGTGTCCTTAGGCCGTGTGGTGAATTAAATTTCGAAAAATAAATGCTGACTTCACACACCCTGGGCACACGCCTATGCCCCGGGACCGTGTCCTCCATACGACTGAGACACACGGTCGTGTCTCTGCCCGTGTGGCCAATAAAATGGCTATTTACCAAACCACTTGGCACCCTCATTTGCACATACTTAAACACAACCTCAATGGCATCTTTCATGGCATAATTGAGCACTTAAACATCATCAAACAAGTCATGATCATAGCGAATTCATATAATCTTATTCATGCATAAGGCACCATGCTTTGCCTAGTTTAAACTTATCAAACTTTCATGACATGATTATCATCAACACATCCTAAATCCATCCATACCAAACACACATAACCACATCAGATGAAACCTTTAGTATAAGCAGACACATATAAATAGGCATTACAACTCATTAACCAATATGAGCCACATCTCATGGCCATATACAAAATGAATCATATTACCATTATGAACCAACACATTTGGCCAAATCAAATGACACATACACAATTGACTAAGTCCCTATACATGACATAAACTTAAGAGGTCTGTATTCACTTTTACCCCACGATGATAGCTTGATAGTGTGATAACATCTCCGGCAATCTCCAACTCGAGCTAACATAAAACCCTATAAGATATGAGAAAGGAAGGGGAGTAAGCTACAATGCTTAGTATGTTTTTATACAAATAATAAGAAACTTATGTTCATGTTTTTCATCAATTCTCACAATATGTTCTCTAGGTAATACAATCATAATTGCATAAAATTTCACAATTCATTTATGTTCATCTTGAGCTGTCTACTCGAGGTACAGTCACTAAATTATTTTTATCCGGAGCTAAGGAACTCCAAAAGATCCGCTAATTATTCTTTAAACTAGACTCACATATCTTCTTATCATAAAATTTCCAGAATTTTTGGTTCAGCCAATCAGTACAGTTTATTCTTTAAAGTCTCCCCTGTTTTGCTGTCTGACAGTTCTGACCCGTCTTCACTAAAAAATTATTTTCTCGTGGTACAGAACTCGAATGATGTTCTTGTTTGTTTCTCTTGAAAATATACCCATTAAGAAATTTAAGAATATAATGTTTTTCATAAGAAATTATTCCGAAATCATTCTGACCCTGTCTCACTAAAATCCAAATATCTCATCATATGAAATTATTTTTCATATTATGTTTCTTTTATGCAAAAATAGACTCAATAAGATTTAATTTCATATCTTATTCAACTTCTAATTCAATTTCCACCATTTTTGGTGAAATTTCAAAGTGATACAACTGCTGCTGTTCAAATTGTTTTGTTGCTAATTTTACTCTATCATGTTTTCTTTGTATTAATCCTCATTTACACACATATAACACTAAAGTATATCCATAGTTAGCCATGCCAATAGCTAGTCATCATCAAATATTTACAAGCCATTCATTGGCCAATTTAACCTAGACATCCATAACAAAGACTTGAACATTTCATTTCTCAATTTAATTTGGCTTAAAAGCCTCACACATGATCATCAATCACATTTCCCACTTACTCATATATCATAAGAATGACCCTATAATCACAAGGTCATTCTTATAGGTATAACTTACTCGTTTACCTTCTTACCAAAATTCGATCACATCCTGAGCACATTGCTGATGAGTGTATACATACATATACTTGCACTTAATTATCACATATCACATATAGGGCTCATTTCTCGTGAGTTTTTCATATGTATCTGTATCACTTCATCACATAACTTTAGCACGTTTTCCTTCTTGAACATAAACTTAGCTCTTTACCGTTGAACTACTCAGAATATCGAAGGATACTCAATCTCATCATACATGTATCACGATGCCAATGCCATATCCTAGATATGGTCTTACACGGGATCTCATATCTCGATGTCGATGCCATATCCTAGATATGGTCGTATACGAGATCGTATATAGATATCGATGCCATGTCCCAGACATGGTCTTACACAAGATCTTTCTTTGGTGCCGAGGCCATCTCCCAGACATGGTCTTATACGGGACCTACATTCGGTGCTGATGCCATGTCCCAGACATGGTCTTATATGGGACCTTCCTTATCCCATGTTGTGACACTGGTATCCTTGTTATTCCAAATGTTCAACTGGGACTTCATCTTAACATATTTTCATCATACTCTCATCGAGGCATCATTAGTTGATTTCATAGAAATAATATACATTTCACGAAATGTCAAATATTTAAAAGCATAATAACATGATGTTGAATTATTACACACAAACTTACCTCAACTTAAAATGGCAAAAGGGACCAAGTCGTCCAATATTCGTCTTTCCCCCGTTCTAAGTCTGAAACTCGTTTTTTTATTATTGAGCTTGAAAGCTTGAAAACCCTAGCCATGGCTTCCCCCATGTTAAATTCGGCCAAATAAGAAGATGGACAAGGTTTTTGGCTTTTATTTTGTCTTTTAGTCCATTTAATTACAAAATTACCAAAATGCCCCTAACTTAAAAATATCCTATTTCACTTATCTCATGTCCATTTTTGTCCAACAATTTAACCAATGGTCTAATTACCATTTAAGGACCTCCAATTTCAAATTTCATAGAAATTGGACACTTCTAACATGTGGAACTCAACTTTTGCACTATTTACAATTTAGTCATTTTGACTAAATTGAGTGCCCAAACGTCGAAATTTTCGAATGAAATTTTCATGAAATATTTTTGTGAAATCGTAGACCATAAAAATATAATAAAAATATGATTTTCCTTGTTAGATTTGTGGCCCCCAAACCACTGTTCCGACTAGGCCCAAAATCGGGCTGTTACATGGAAGATTTAAAATTTGTATATTTTGTGAATTTATGAAATAGGGACTTAAATGTCAAAATGTGAAAATGTGAGGGCTAATTTGTAAAATGACATAAATGTGTGTTTTTGGATTGAATTGAATGATTTGGTGAATAAAAAAAGTTAAATTTGAATATGTATAGATCAAGAACCAAAGAAAACAGATTTAGATCGGGGGAAGTCGAAAGTGGTCGAGTAGTTGTTTCTGGCTATTTATATCCGTACGAGGTAAGTCTATATACAAATAAATGTGTTTGAGTTTATTTATTCATGTTTATATGAAATTGAATTATGATGAATGACTATGGAAAATGTACATGTGAAATCCGAGAAAGTTCTGATAATGTATTAATGTCCAAAAAGCCCCGTATGAACCTTAGGAATAATTAGGATACATATGTCATGACATAGGGTTTCGATATGTGATATAGTGTAAGACCACGTCTGGGACGTTGGCATCAATTTGAGAACTACGTGTAAGACCATGTCTGGGACATTGGCATCATATATGATTTCGTGTAAGACCCTGTCTGGGATAGTGGCATCGATATTTGATTACATGGAAGACCACGTCTGGGACGTTGGCATTGTACGAGTATTTCGAGTTATACAAGTATCCTATTTGATTCTGAATACCAGAGAATTGAATAACTATGTGAAATGTGTATCCGATACATGTACGTTTGAAGTGTATACATGGTTTGAGTATGAAAAGTAAGTATATGTGAGATTATGGAATTTGAGATATATGTGTGGACTTAATGAAATAAGATGTGTTATAGACAAGTGTGCTATGATCAAATGAAATACATGAAGATGTGATTTGTTGGTAAGTAAGTGGTTAGAAACAATTGAGCCAAAGAAGGAATATGAATTTACTGTTGTGTTATGCTAAAGATTATGTGAATGAAGTAATTATAATTGTTTTACATGATAAGTTTTTTTGCATATAGCTTACTAAGCTTTTGAAAGCTTACTTTGTGTGTGTTTGCATTGTTTTATAGGTTATCAAAGCTACGGAAAGCTCAGGGATTGTCGAGGATTATCACCACACTATCGATCTATATTTTGGTACTTTTTGAATGTGTACATATTTAAGTATGGCATGCATAAGCTACTAGTATTAGACTATGTTTTGAGATGTATATAAAGCCATGTAATATGGCTTGTAAATGGATGTGAAATATGGTAATTTCTAATTTATGTTTTCTGATGCAAAGTTGGTATATTTATGATGAAAGGTTGGTAAATAAAGTTGGTAAGTTTTGGATGAATTTTACATAAAAGTGTTTGAGGTTGTTATGAGATAAATTGTGCACAAGTTGATATGTTTGATATGCTCATGAATGGTTAGACAAGATGGTCATTCTTGGTATGTTTTGGTTGTTTTTGGAGTATGAAATGTTGCTTATTTGTGCTTGTAGGATTGACCCTAAGATGGGTGGCAAATTGGCCCTGTAAATGGCCTATATTTGCCCACATGGTTGAGCAAACGAGCGTGTGTCTCGACCGTGTCCCTAGTGGTTGTATTTTGAAGTAAGCCAGGATGTCACACGGGCTGGACACACGGGTGTGTGACTGGCCGTGTGAACAAGTCAGTAACCCCCTAAATGTAACACCCCTTACCGTATTCAACGCCTGCACCGGATACGAGGCATTACCGAACTTAACTTGCTTAAGGGTACATTATCGGACTATAAAATTTCGTTTCAACTTAAAACGTTTTCATTCATATTCATAACATCCTTATTATGGGTCTACGAAGCCCTAAACATACTTTTGGAATGGTTCGGGACCAAAATGGAAACATTTACGTACTTAGAAAATTTTTGCTTAAAATAGGGCCACACGCCAGAAGTGGAACACGCCCGTGTGTGCAGGCCGTGTGGTCACACACACCCATGTTCCTAGCCCGTGTGGATTTTATTTTTCATTTCGAACCTATAGGGGTTTTCACACGACTAGACACACGCCCGTGTCCCTCACACATCCTACACACGCCCTTGTCCTCACCCGTGTGTGAAAACATTAGTATTCTATTTATGACGTCAGCAAACACTTAGGGGCACATGCTCGTGTGCTGGCCTGTGTGACGAATTTAATTTTTGCAAATTTGATGCAGGGGACACACAGCCTATCAACACACCCATGGGGCTGACCGTGTGTCACACACGGCCTAGTCACATGCCCTAGTCAATGCCCGTGTGGACAATTAAAGCAACAACATGAGTATCATGGAGAGAAAATGTACCCGTAATTACATCAATGGATGACGCCTCTTCGCGAGCGCAAATGGCATAAGTCCTTGCAGGCACACTACCCTCAGATCTTGCAGTCTGCTCTTTGGGTGTACTCTTACCACTTGTTCCATTTCCGGGGTTTCTCTACTATCTCCCTCTAGTAGTACTTCCCGATCTTGTACTGTGAATTTTCTCTTTTTCAACCATATCAAGGCATTCTCTAATAAAATGGTCTTGGGAACCGCACTTAGGCTCTCTCATGTGCTCGACATTCACTGGGGTGACGTCTGCCACACTGTGGGCATTCCAGTCTACTAGGTCGAGCGTTCCCAACACTAGCAACTGAAGTGGTCTGAGCTTTAGACCCTGAGTACTATTTACCCTTATTTCTATTCGAAAACCCAACTGAAGTAGCTGATCGAGTAGTGAAGTGTAACACCCCTAACCTGTATCCGTCGCCGAACTAGGGTTAAAGGTGTTACAGGATGGATCAGAAACTTTTACAGACATTTCATACAACCATTCATCAATTGCAATCAAAGTGTCCCTTTCATAGGTCAACGAGACCTTAATCATGCTTTAGAATAGAGTCGGGACTAAACTGAACAGATACTAAAATTCTCGAAAATTTAAAAACTGTCAAGGTCACAAGCCCATGTGACCAGGCCGTGTGCCTCCCACGGCTTCTAGACACTCCCATGTGTCCTGGCCGTGCCAAATCAGAGCATGTATACTGACTTATCTACACGGTCACCAAACACGCCAGTGTGCTATGACCGTGTACTCTTAGGCTAGATACTATCTTGTTCACACGACTACTAGGCACGTCCGTATGCCATGGCCGTGCACACTTGAGCTGGTTACTAACTTAATCCCATGGCCATTAGGCACGCCCGTGTATGCAAAACATGCCACTTGCAAGGCCAAAATACCACCCACACAAGGGTCAATCCCTACAAGCAAATTTCCAATTCATTTCATGTACATTTGACATCCAAAACATGATAAACAAACAACAAGTCTTCATAATCAAACTCATTTCCAATCATACCAAATCATACTTACTCATAATGCATTCATTTGCTTACCATAGCTTTGACCAATTCATTAGCTACCAATTCATACCAAACTATGCATCATATAACATAATCACTCAAACGTATAACCAACATTTATCTAGCCACATCTCATGGCTATAAATACCCATTTCAAACATCATCCAAAATGACTAGTCTATACATGCCATATTTAACTATATACATATTTCAGTGGTACCAAAATGAGTTGAGTAGTGTGATGACAATCCTCGACGGTCCCCGAGCCTTCAGTAGCTTTGACGATCTATAAAACAGAGAAAACACACACATAGTAAGCTTTCAAAAGCTTAGTAAGCCATATACAAATAAACTTAACATAAAATGCACATAATCATATTGAAACAATAACAATAATGGTTCTCATAGTTTATACATCCATATAGAATTTGGTTCATTTGCTTAGCCATATCTTACCACATTTTTCAACTCAAATATCACATATATACATAGCTCATTTAAACATATCATCACATATTATTCCACCATTTCAATACACATATTCAACTTAGTAAGTTCATATAGATATTTACCTTTCATACACACTTAGTGTACATATCAAACATGCTTGAAACAGATATTCAAATCACATAGTCATTCGTATCTCGGACTTGCCCATTGAACCCTTTGGAACTAATAGGATACTTAGAATGCTCAGAATAGTTATACAATGCCAACGTCCAAGACGTGGTCTTACATGTAATCAAATATCGATGCCACTATCCCAGATAGGGTCTTACACGAATCAATACGATGCCAATGTCCCAGACATGGTCTTACATATAAGTTTCATATCAATGCCATCGTCCCAGACGTGGTCTTACACGAAATCTAAAATCAACGCTAATGTCCCGGACGTGGTCTTACATGATATTAAACAACAGACACCTATGTCATGACATATTCTATCCTATCTATTCCTAGGTTCAATCGGGACTTCTCGAACATTATCATCCTGTCCATTTATTCGTAACTCGTATTTCATATACATTCCATCTCAATGGATAGTCATAGCAATTCAATATCATATATACTCAAATAATTCATAGCAAATACATTTATTTGTATATCGACTTACCTCAGATTCAGATATTCGATCGGACTCGGTTATTCGACTACCTTCACTTTCCAGCGATCTAAACCTGTTTTCTTCGGTTCTTGATCTATACATATTCAAATTTAACCCTTTTATTTACCAACATATTCATTTCAATCCAAAAACACACTTTTAAGGCTATTTGCAACTTAGCCTCACATTTGCACATTTTATCAATTTAGTACATTTTTCTAAAAGCATCAAATATACAAAATCACCATATAACCATGCTTAGCCGAATGCCCATGTATCTCATACAAGTCCAAACATTTCATCAAATTCACAATTTAGTCCCTCAAATTTCTATTTTCACAATTTAGACCTAATTAGCTAAATCCATCAAAAATTCAAGAACAAAACATGTCCATTTAACACATATCTTTCATTAAACACCTAAACTCATCATAAAGCTCACCATTTCATCAATGGCACATTTCATAAACATCATCAATTCTTCAAATTACAACATGGGCTTGATAGTAGACTAAGCAACAATCTCAAAAACATAAAAATCATCAAAAACCAAAGTCAAAACATACCTTAATCAAAGCTTGTAAGTGCCAAAACCTAGCTTAACATTCTTCCTTTTCTTTCTTTCAATTTTTCGGCTAAAAAGATTATTACTATCCCATTTTCATGCTTTTGTTTCCTTTAATAATACTTAAATATTAATGTACAAAATTAACCTTTAATTCTAAATGCATGAAACATATCATATAAGGTCATTAGTGTCTTTTAAACATCCACTAAATAAATAGTGGTTTAATTACCTCATAAAGCCTCCTCTTTTAATAGCCACAACACATAGGTGCTTTAACTTATAGCATGCAAAATTTGCATTTAATGCAATTCAATCCTTTTGTCAAATTAAGCACATAGACAGACAACTTAACTTATGAAAATTTAACACATGTTTAATCACATAGTAAAGGCACAGAAAATAATATTAAAATATTATTCAAACTCGGATTTGTGGTCCCGAAACCAGTGTTCCAACTAGGGTCTAAACCGGACTGTTACATGAAGTCTCTTGACTCCTTAGATGAGGATTGAAATGACTTGTTCAGTTGTTTGTTTCTTGAGTCATGAGACTCCATCTCAGCTTTTCTTTTCTCCTTGACCAACTCCTCGGCTTTGCAAGCTCGGTCCACTAACACAACAAATTCCTTTCATTCCAGGACACCAACAAACAATCGGATATCTTCATTTAATCCGTCCTCAAGCCTTTTACACATAATGGCTTCAGAGGATACACACTCCCAAGCATATTTGCTGAGCCTCACAAACTCACGCTCGTACTCAACTACTATCATCCGACCTTGTTTTAATTCAAGAAATTCCTTCCTTTTCTGGTCGATAAACCTTTGGCTAATGTACTTCTTCCAGAACTCTTCTTGGAAAAACTCCCATGTAATCCGTTCCCTTGGTACAACCGACACAAGGTTGTTCCACAAATGGTAAGCAGAATCTCTCAAGAGAGACACCACACATTTCATGCACTCTTTAGATGTGCAAGATAATTCATCAAATACCCTGATGGTATTTTCAAGCCAAAATTCCGCCCTCTCTGGATCATCATCTTTACTAGCTCGAAATTCCTCAGCTCTTTGTTTACGGATTCTATCAACCGGAGGCTTTTCTCTCCTTACCACTTCTTCCACTTGGGGAGCTACAAGGGTAGGCTGAGGAATAGGCATGGGTGGAGGGGGTTGCGCATCCGGGTTCGTACGAACGAACTCCGTATACCATGCATTCATCATGTAGAGAAAGGCTTCCCTAGCCTCTTCTCCTCCTCTCTGACTCACAGTCGTTGGTCTATTCTCATTTTCATTCAGCACCATCCCTTCGGTGGGAGCCGACGCGTTACTTTCTACATCATCCGCCACAGCTCTATCGGGATTCATTTGCTATATGAAAACACAATTTAAACCGTTAGGAGTCGTCACAATACCATTATGTAAATACTCATATGTATGGCGTGTATAGCTAGACTCATGCATACGCTACGTTAGTCCGAGAATCAACTAAACCGTAGCCTTAATACCACTAAATGTAACACCCTTTACCCGCATTCCATGCCGGAACCAGATACGAGGCATTGTCGAACTTAGCTTGCTTAAGCGTACATTATCGGGCTATAAAATTTCGTTTCAAATTAAAACTTTTTCATTCGTATTCATAACATCCTTATTATGGGTCTATGAGACCCTAAACATACATTCGGAATGGTTCAGGATGAAACCGGAAACTTTTACACTCTTAGAAATTTTTTGCTTAAAATAGGGCCACACGCCCGTGTGGGCTGGCCATGTGGTCACACACGCCTATGTTCCTAGCCCGTGTGGATTTTATTTTTTATTTCGAACCTACATGGGTTTTCACACGGCTAGACACACGCCCGTGTCTATGGACCGTGTCCCTCGCACAGCCTAGACACGCCCGTGTCTTCACCCGTGTGTGAAAACCTTAGTATTCTATTGATAACATCAACAAACACTTAAAGGCACATGGCCTAGTCACACGCCCATGTGCTAGCCTATGTAACGATTTGAATTTTCGCAAATTTGAAGCAGGGGACACACGACCTATCAACACACCCATGGGGCTGACCGTGTGTCACACACAGCCTAGTCACACACCCGTGTGGACAATTATAAGGCTATTTACCAAGCCAATTACCACTCTGAAAAATAAACACACTTATACCACCACAAGCAACACATAACATAACAATAATACACTATGAATGATCACTAATTCATCAAGCAAATACTTCACATTTTATTTTATCAATTGCATGAACTTTCACTTCATAAAACTCATCATCATTGAATGTATGTAACTTAACAAGTATTGGCCAATTCCCAATGGCCATTTACAAAATGAATGAGTAACCATAATAGCCAACACTTTGGCTAACAAATATGACATAACAAAATGACCAAGTTCCTATACATGCCATACCCAAAATAAAATCAACTTTACTATACCAAAAGAATATTTGATAGTGTGATTTGAGCTCCGACGTTCTACGATACTGCAAGGAAAAGGGGAATGAGAGGGGTAAGCATACAGCTTAGTAAGTTTGCATGAAATAAATAGCAACATTAAGAGTTCTAATAACATCCATTCATCTCATTGGATAATACACAAGTTCTCAAACACATCAACATAACTTACTCATGCATACTCTTACCTATTACATATCACATTTTGCATTCATTTCTCGTAAGTTACTCATGGGTACATGTATCACATCACCACAAAAATTTAGCACTTTTATACTCTTTAAACATAGATTTAGCTCTTTGTCATCTGTACAAAAACTTAGCTCATTTACCCATTGAACTACTCAAAATATCGAAGGATACTCAATCTCATCATACATGTATCGCGATGCCAATGCCATATCCCAGATATGGTCTTACACGGGATCTCCTATCTTGATGTCGATAACATATCCCAGATATGGTCTTATACGAGATTGTATATAGATGTCGATGCCATGTCCCAGACATGGTCTTACACGAGATCTTTCTTTGGTGCCGAGGCCATGTCCCAAACATGGTCTTATACAAGACCTTCCTTATTCGGTACCGATGCCATGTCCCAGACATGGTCTTATATGGTACCTTCCTTATTCGATCCCGATGCCATGTACCAGACATGGTCTTATACAGGACCTTCCCCTTCTCATGATGTGACATAGGTATCCTTGTTATTCCGAATATTCAACCGGGACTTCAACTTAACATATTCCCATCATATTCTCATCGAGGCATCATTAGTCGATTTTCATAGAAATGATATTCATTTGTCATAATATCAAGCAATTTAAAATATAACAACATCAAGTAGCTTTAATTTCACACAAACTTATCTCGGTATTCAAAATGTTTTTAGATATTCAATTTAATCCACAACCTTGTTCTTGCCTCGGTTTCGATCTAGGCTTCGTGTTTCTTGATCTATAATAACAATTCACTTGTTTAATACTCACATTGACTAAATTGATCCATGAATCATACATTAGAAAAATTATGATTTTGCCCCTAAACTTTCACATAATTACACTTTTGCCCCATGCTCGTAAAATAATTTTTATTCAACTTTCTTGTATTTTAAGCCTAGCCGAATAATTTTCTTAACTACAACAGCCCCCAATTTCCACTATTTCACTCATGTACGACCATTTTCATGACTTTTACAATTTAGTCCTTTTTATAAATTTCTCACGAAAATCACTTAGAAAAAGATGTTTATCATACATCAAACTTTCATATTCTTCCATAAATCATCAAAATACATGCATGTCATACATGGGTAACTTTTTGAACATAAACCCTTGCTCAAAATATAGCTAGAAATAGCTAGATCGAGCTACGAAGATCTCAATAATATGAAGAACATTAAAAACGGGGCTAGGAGGTACTTACAATCAAGCTTGAAAGATGAAGAAACCCTAGTTATGGAGAGCTTGAAATGTTCGGCACTTAGGAAGAAGATTAACATGAATTTTGACTTCTTTTTCCCTTATAATTCTTTTATTAACCAAATGACAAAAATGCCCTTAAGGCCCTTTCTTGAGATTTTTTCTTCCCATGTCTATTTTTGTCAATCTTGACATATATTAGTCTAATTACTAAATAAGGACCTCTAGTAATTTTTAATGCTATTTTATATTTAAATCTTTATAGAATCTCATATTTCTAATCTTTGCAATTTAGTCCTAATGGACAAATTGATCACTAATTAATAAAATTTCCTTATGAAATTTTCACACAATCATGCAAACACATCATAAGCCTCATAAAAATCATAAAGCACATATTTCTACTTCAAATTTATGGTCTCGAAACCACTATTCTGACTAGGCCCTAAATCAGGCTGTTACACTAAATTTCACATGGTCTGGCACACGAGCGTGTCTTGTGGCCGTGTGGACAAGTCAGTATGTATGCCCTGTTTTGCCCTGGCCTAGTCACACAGGTGTGTCTAATACCGTGTGAGGCACACGGCCAGCCCACACGGGCGAGTGACCTCTATAACTTTGAAAAATGTTTGATTTTTGGAAAAAATTTGTATGAACTCGGTTTTAGTCCCGACCCCTTTCTAATGCATGTTTAGGGTCTCATAGACCTTATAAAGGGACTTTATGTGTAAGATTAGCTAAGATATGATGATGATGTATCTTGTGTTGTGAAATGATCGTAAATGTTTCGATATGTCTGGTAATGCCTTTTAACCCTATTCCAGTGATGGTTACGGGTTAGGGGTGTTACATTCATGGGGTTGAAGAAGCTACGTGGGAGCCAGAGAAAGCTATGAGAAAACAATACCCTAACATTTTTTCTGGTAAGATTTTCGGGGACGAAAATGCCTAAGGGGGAGAGCCGTAACAGCCTATTTTTAGTCAAATCAGAATAGTGGTTTTGGGACCACAAATATGAGGTCAAAATATTTATTTTATTATTATTTTAATGTCTACATCATGATAGTAAGAATGTGTGAAAATTTTGTTAAGAAATTTTATCGTTTGAGTGCCTAATTTGATAAAAAGGACTAAATCGCGTAAAGTGTAAAAGTGAAGTTCTAATAGCTAAAGGTATCTAATAGCTATAGAACCTTGAAGTAAAGGTCCTTAAGTGGTAATCAACCCATTAATTAGTCAGTGGAAATTTATGAGATTGGTATTGTTGAAATTTGATTTAAATTAAAAGGTTAATTAGGTAAATTAACAAATAAGTGATAAATAAATAAAATAAAACAATTTATCATCTTTCCCAACCGAAATTAGCTTGAGAAGAAGACATTTTTAGGTTTCTTCATTCGGCCATCTTTAATTCTTGTAATTAGGTATGATTTTTGTCTCGTTTTTAATTATTTCTATGTTTTTGAGATTGTTGTAGCTTAATCTAACTAGCCCAGGGACTAATTTGCAAAACTGTTAAAGGTTTAGGGTTTTTCCATTGATGAATATAGGTGTATTTTGATGTTTGATGATAGAAAATGTATGGTTGTTGTTAGACAAACAATATTTGTAAAGTGATTTTTAGTAAAATTGCCAATTAGGCATTAAATTGAGAAATGTTGAAATTTTGTGGTTGATGGTCTGGAAACTAACTAATAATTCAACGAAGGCAAGCGCACCTATCGAGTAGTATAGTTATGGTGAGTCTAGAATATCGTATCCACGAGGACTAAAAGTACTAGTAGTTACTATCTTTTTATTATCTAGCATATAATTAAATGGATTGTTTTTAATCTAAAACTAAACTAAGTAACTGTGAACGCGACAGAGAGTGAAGAAAGTAATCGAATAAACCAATGACAAAGACAATACCCGAGGAAGAATCCACCTAGACTTCATTTATTATTATGACTCTGAATTAAATGATTTATTCACTTGCCTTGACCCGTAGAAATCCCTAAATTATGTTACAACTAACTCTAGGTTGATTAATTGAAACCTCTTTCTAATTAAAACCCTTATCATCACATTTACTCGTTTTATGGATTCCCTTATTAGATTTGACTCTAATCCAGCAGATTTATGTCGTCCTATTAGGGTTGCAATCAACTCCGCTTAATTATGTTAGTTCTGCTCTTAAATAGTGACTTTTGTTCCACTAAATAAGCACATCAAACATGAATTAACATCCTGAAAATATTAAAGCAGGAATTAAGAACACATAATCAAGAAAAAGAACAAGTATTTATCATGTAATGCAGATAATTAAATAATAAGGTTCATCATAGGTTTCATCCTTCCTAAGTATTTAAGGAGTTTAGGTCATACTTATAGAGGAAAACATCAAAAAATAAGAATAACAACAAGGCATTAAAAACCCTATAAAACTTAGAAGGAAATTCGACTGGAGATTTTCAATCTTGGAGTGGATTTGCTTTCGAGATGATTCCGACAGCTTTCTTCGAGTAATTTCTTCGTTCTACTCTGCGTCCCCCTTTAGGTCCTCTTATAGTGTGTATTTATAGATTTTAGAATGTTAAAAAAACCCTAAAAATTGGGGTTTTTCCCGTAACAGGGTAGATGGGTGTGAAATCGACACGGGCTGGTACAAGGGCGTGTGCCAGCCCGTATGGCTCACATGGGCGTTTGCCCAGCCCTTGTGGAACCTGAAAACTCTGGTTTTGCCCCCTTTTTGCTCCTTTTGCTCCCAAATGCTCTTCTAAGTATAGAAACATGAATTTAAGGGATTAGGAGCATCAAATTCACTAATTCTCATCAGAAATCATCCAAACATATGCCAAGGATGGAATTAAAATATGTTACTTTTATGGTTTATCAAATATCCCCACACTTAGGCATTTGCTTGTCCTTAAGCAAAATCCTCAACTCACAATTAAAACTAATTCTTCTCAACTTATAATCCTCATAAATAGTGTTTTGAAATAATTCACAAATAATCATGCATTCAGATTTCAACTAAAATAACATTAAAGTCTCAAACAATCCAAGTCTAGTATTTTAACATGAAAACATAGGTATTTCCCCTTATCTAAGTGATTACCTTTAATTCAAAACCAACAAGAGTTGACATCCTCACTAAAGATTCACTCAAAATGTTTAAGGTTCAGAAATAAACACTCAATAGTCAATTATGAAAAGTCATTACCATAGGCTTGCATGAAAATCAAATCTTCACCACTATAAAATGAGATGATACACAAATCAAAAGGTCTTTAAAGGGTTGTAATAGGGCTTGGGTTAAAGGTGTGGATAAAGACTGAAATAAAGGGTTAGAATCGATATCGAATTGACAATTTGCCTAACTAGAAAAATAAACTAATATTGAATAATTACATCAACTGAAAACTTATCAATAACAACACGAGCTTCTTCTCAAAATGTGAAATTAATCGTTTAAGCTTAAATAACATAGAACTAGTAATAATTAAAATAAATGTACATATTATTTTTTTCACTTTTTTTTTTTTACTTTTTTTCACTTTTTTTTAGTTA
This sequence comes from Gossypium australe, assembly GCA_005393395.2. Classification (NCBI taxonomy): domain Eukaryota; kingdom Viridiplantae; phylum Streptophyta; class Magnoliopsida; order Malvales; family Malvaceae; genus Gossypium; species Gossypium australe. The sequence continues at coordinate 111,270,908 of CM016616.1, forward strand.
TGGATAAAAAGAGATAACAACTGAAACAAAATAACATAGTTAGGCAACTGACCAAATCAAATCTCAACAAAAAGGAAGTCAACACAATAGGAAAAATTCAATGAATCAAAAAGAATGAGTTATGGGTTAATATTAAGGGTAGATCATGAAATGATTTATTAGGCTCAAAGGGGTTCACTAAGGGTTAATTAGGAAGGTAGGCTTTTTGGGATAAGTGGGTTATAACCTAGGTGCCTTTATCATCTCAGTATATCAAATCAAAGGGGTGGTCTCAACATGTATAATCGAAGCAAGTTATAGAATAACTAATCAGTATTGACACACTCATAACCAATAATAAAGTGAGGAAGAAAAGTGTATGCTCTAAAGGGTCAAAATCTCACAAAAATTATGGTTTTTGATATCAATCTTACAAATCTCAAACTTCAAGGTAATACATCAATTTAGGGAAACAATCTAGCAATTTTTTTATTCTGAAAAAAGACTTATTATGCTTGATTGTCTAATGTCTAAAAGTTTAAACAATCAATGCACAATACCTATGAATTTAATCTAAAACATATCAATAAAAATCACAAATCAATAAAAATTCATTCTAATAGTAATATGAGAAAATTACTTAAGAATAAGACATAATTCAGGGATTTTCTAATAATCATATAAACAACCTCCCCACACTTAAGATATACATGGTCCTCAATGTATGAATATATATAATGACAGTATAAGTAGAATAGCATAAGAGGGGGAGAGAAGTGAAACTACCCTGAATTTTGGATAAAGTCCTCAAATTAGTCACTAGCGGAATTGTAGAAAACGCTAAATGTAGTGCATGATTCTGAGCAAGCTATTAAGAAAATAAACACAACTGGTGGAGAAGACTAAAGGATTACTCGATTAGGAACAAACATAATAACTAAAATAAAGTTCAGAATATAATAGACAAGTCTTTAAAAGATGATAAGAAACATAAAAGACAAATAAAATAAAAATAGAAATAGAAATAAGATAAAACAAGAAGACAAAATAAGAAAATAGAAAAGGGGTTAGGGTTTTTATGGGGTGACACGGTTGTGTGAGGGTCCCTATTGGGCCACACGGCCGTGTCACACTCCCGTGTGGCTTGTTTTCGACCCGTGTTCGTCGAGGAAACAAATAGCCTAGTCTTCACACAGCCATGGACATGCCCGTGTGTCCAGGTCATGTGGTTCACACGGCCGAGTCGCACGACCATGTATATCATCCTTCGCTTCTCCCACGCCCGTGTTACCTCTTACACGCCCGTGTGGCTAGGTCGTGTCTCGCACACGGCTGTGTGCCTTGATCTTGTAACTCTCTGACTTGTTTTAAAATTCAAAAAATTTTGCTCCAGGGTTCACACGATCGTGTCGCACGCCCGTGTGGTTTAAGTTAAGGCCGTGTCTCTATCGATTTCTGGGAAAATTTTAGCCCCGTTTCCATACATTCAAGGACACACCCATGTGTCCAGGTCGTGTGGGTCAAAAACCTGCATTTAAACATGAAAAGAAGTAAAAATAAACTAATTAGCAGGGTTAGTGCTCGGGTTGGCTACCGAGAAGCGCTTATTTAGAGTCTAAGCTCGACTTACCTCTCATTCGCATGGTCATAGTGGTTTAAAGAGTTGGAACTCCTCTCTTCTGCTATCAGTTCTAACATCAAAATAAGGTTTGAGTCGAATATTATTTACCTTAAAAGTACCAAATGTAGAATAAGTTACCTCGACTGTACCGTATGGGAAGACATTTAGTATTGTAAAGGGAGTTGCTCCGTTTGCATTAGGCTTTGAAGTGACAACTAGAGGATCCATTTTATCTAACAGTACCTGGTCCCCAACCTTAAATTGATTGGTTCTATCCTTAAGCTCGACAGGGTGTCGCTTCTGTTCCTCTTTGACATAAGTCCGCCATCCTTCTAGTTCATCTATTTGTAGCATTCATATTTCATGAATGGTTCCATTGTTGGCGCATGAACCAGAACGTGGCTCATTTGTGTTTTTCAAAAGAGTTTCTCGTAAAGAGGGTTGAATCCCATGATTAGTCCTATTAACAGGATTTATAAAATCGTCTTTATTAGTTGATGTCTTAACCGAATCACGAGCTTGGAGCATGGTCGTATCATCACCTACATGAAGTGTGAGTTCACATGTACCAACATCAATGATAGTTCTAGCAGTTGCTAAAAAGAGGCATCCTAAAATTAAAGGGACATCACCATCCTCATCCATGTCTAGGACAATAAAGTCAAATAGGAATATGAATTTATCAATTTTTACGAGTACATCTTCAACAATACTCCTAGGAAATCTAATGGTTTTATCTGCTAATTGAATGCTCATCCTAGTTTGTTTGGGTTTCCCAAGACCTAGCTGTTTAAACATTTTGTAAGGCATGACATTAATACTTGCCCCTAAATCAGCTAAAGCATTATGTAACGCCCTGAATTTGGGTTTAGTAGGACTGGGCCTTATGCGAGGGAGTTGCTAGGAGACTGCACATAAAATTTTATGTGTGCAAGAAATATCACAAATTGGTTGCTGCTTTAATGGTTAAGTGATTAGGAGTGTTTGGGAGTGTTGGAGAATTCCTAGGTTCAAACCTGGGCTTTAGCAAAAATTTATGTTTTCTCTTAAAGGAGCCTTGATGTTAGTGGGTAGGCTTTAAGAATATTTTTGGATGAATTTATATCACAAGAGGAGCTTGTGGCTTAGTGGCAAGTGGCGTCATTAAGGTTGCAAGGGAGCCTGGGTTCAAGTCTTGTCTCTTGCAATTTGTTTTGGTTTGTCTTTTAAAGGAACTTGGACTTTGGCATTTAGACCTTTTAATTAATTGAAGGTAAAATGTGACACAAAGAACCTGTTGGTGCAGTGGTGGTGGAGCTACATGTGTGCAAGGAGTCTGAAGTTTGAGGCATGGCGTGCGCAATTGTATGTTATTTTGCTACTTGAGCTGAGAAGGTGTTGGAACTGGACTGGAACTTAGTGGTTGAATTGGTCATAAGAATTTGAATTGAATTTGAATGGGGAGTTGGAGTAAATCAAGGAGAAAATTCAGTGGAGGGATTAAGGGAGTGATTTATGGAGAAAAACAAGGATTTTGAAGTGTGTGGGAGTGTTGTGCCGAATTGGTAAGGGGAAGCATAGGGAATTCGGCTAGGATAGTTTCTCTCATTTTTTGTTTGGTTTCGGTCACTTTTGCCTTGGGAAAAACTGGATTGTGTTGTCGAATTGTTTTTTTTTCTTTCACCTTTTGTATTTTACATTTTGTCTAGCCGAATATATTTCCCTTTTCCCCTTGATTTCATTCTTTTCTTTTTGATTATTCTCCTCTAGCCGATTGCCTCTTCTCCATATTTCTCTTTTCTCTTTCGATATTCCCATCTGCTTATTGCACTTTTGGTCGAATATTCTGCTTCTCTCCCTATTATTGGCCGACTGTTTCAGTGTTCTGCCATTGGTGTTGTTTTGGTCTTGCAAGGGTTCTGAGGAATCGATAGGTACACATAAGTTCTCTCTGTTGTTTCTCTGTTATTGCAATATGTGTTCAAATCCGTTTCTTCTACTTTTCCTAAAAGCCAAATACTCCTCCATCTTATTCTTTGATTACTGAATGTTAGTTTCCTAAGTTGATCATTGGGTTTTTAGATTTCTACAAGAAGTGACGGGGTGCGAGCATTTCAGAAGTGATTGAAACTCTTTTGTTATTCAATCAAGAACTCTCGATGGGTAAAGAGGTTTCTAGTAGAAATGTGACGGCAAAGGTACCGGCTGAGTTTGAACGCGTAGCCTCTACTCCCAAGTTTAAGTGGCGTGCGGTGTCGGCTATTCGGGACTTTCCGCCAGGATGCAGAAGGGTGGCTGCACCAAACTCTGGTTCGAGTCGACTAATCACAGTTGACCGATCTAGTCAAGGCAAGTGGTAGTTAACCTTTCAGTTAAGTGGTTGTTAAGAGTTTTTCTAATACTATTTGATAAGTGATTAACTGAATGTTATGGTCGAATATAGGTTCTGGCGATCATGAATTTTTAGTACTCTACGTGATCAGGTGTGTAACAGTACCCTGTATTCGATAGTCGACGAGAAAGCCGATAGAGTGTGTGTATTTGTATGCGGTATTCGATGATCGGCTGAAAATCTGAAAGTATGACCGGTAAAATGCCGAAAAGTCGGAAATATGGCGTATGATGCCAAACCAGCGTGCGATCGTGTGTGTGGTGAACTGAGCCCACAAACATGGGCGTTAGTCTGTAGAGGCCACAACGAGCGCTCTCACAATCTTGGGCTGTTCTGGGCCTCGTTGGGCCAAAATGGGTTGTGTGGGCCCAGTGGGCTTGTGGGCCCATACAAATAAAATGTATGTGATGTGGTTAGGGTTGTTTGGATTGTGACGTTTACATAACTGTGGCTGTTTCTGGGCTAAATGGGCCACACGAGTGTGTGGGCCCACTTGGGACTAGTAATGGGCCTTAAGCCCATTTACACCGTTGTGTCTGTTTGGGTTACCTAAGTCGCTCGAGGCGACGGTGGACCTTTTGTTGGGTCGTTAGGCCCCGATTTGTGAAATTACCGAAATACCCTCAGATTGTGAAATTATCGAAATACCCTCGATTTGTACAATTACTGAAATACTGTCGGATTGTGAAATTACTGAAATACCCCTAATTTGTGAAATTATCGAAATACCCCCAATTTGTGAAATTATCAAAATACCCTCAATTTGTGGAATTACTGTAATACCCTTAGTTTGCAAAATTACCTAAATACCCCTGTAGGGTAGGATTACCAAAATACCCTTATAGGGTAAAATGACTGTTTTGCCCTTGTGGGTAAATGATTGACTTAGATTATGAATTTGACTGATTTGACGGTGGTTGTATGACTGATACGCTTTTTATATATGTTTAAATGACTGTTACTGAGCATGGCCATTTTGCATACACGTGTAATGACTGAGCATGACATACACGACATATTAAATGTGGTTGGGACATTGATACGGAGGAAGTTTTGATACGGTCGCACGGATCGCATGAGACGACTGTGGATCCAGTATTGATCTGTTAAGGTCTAACGGGTCGCATGAGACGACTATGGACCGACAGACGGCATAAAGCCGCGTAACCTAAATATGGCTCTGTGCCATCTTGATTATGGCTTTGTGCCAATCGTATTTACCCGTGGCTATGTGCCTAACATATATATTGATGACTCTGTGTCGATCATAATTACCTGTGGCTGTGTGCCGATTATATTACTGTCGCTGATGGCTATGTGCCAAACTCATTAAAGTTACCGATAGCTTTGTGCCATCCTGATTATGGCTCTGTGTCATCCTGATTATGGTTTATAGCCATTCTGTTTATGGCTTTTAGCCGTTCTGTTAACTGGCAGTGTTGCTGTGATAATTATAGCTTTTAGCCGTTCTGTCCATGGTGCCAAGCCGTTCTGTTGACTTAGTGCCGCAACTGGTGCTAAGCTTGGTGTGTTGGCTGGGTGGGTTGGTTAGATCGGGGTGGGATGCATCCTCATACTGTTGCATATCTATTTATAAGATCTGTCACTGTACTGGGCTTAGGCCACTTGTTCTGTAATTGGTTTGGGTTAGGCTCAAATGATTCTCATATGGGCTGTGATGTAACACCCTTAACCCGTATCCGTTGCCGAATTAGGGTCACAAGGTATTACCGAACACAAGTGCGGAACCAAACATTCACACGAGTCATATCCATATATATAAAGCATATAGCAAATTAAATGTTAAACACACACATTCTTGCTCATATTATACTTATGGATCATACCTCAAAATTTACTTGAGACCATACCATGTATATCATCATATTTTCAAACAAGTAAATATGCCACAAAGCTATACAATATATACATGCTTTACCAAACACTTAACTCGAATCATATACACATCATCTTAATAATAATATTTGAATACTAACATAAATTAAACACTTTGTTTCATAATTCTGTGCATGCTTATACACGGCTTAATGTCCATAAGCAATTACGACATTAACCACTCCATATTATGATCAAACATATTTCATTAAATTGACTACACCGAAATGGACCATTCAAACATGATCATGTATACACTTTGTCATTCATTCCATGCTCTATTCTGCTAGCAAATTATCATATAAAATTTGACCCATTTCATGCACTACTCATATACCAATATTATTCATATATATAAACAAGCTTATAACGTACTCATGTGATCAAACCAAATCATCCTATTTTATAACCGTATGCATACTTAGACATAGCAAATTTTTCACTAGTAAAAAATCGAATTATAATCCAACAAAAACACATATATGTCTTGACCGAACATAACAACCCAAACATATTCAACAATCACTCATTTCAACTTCCTAAACACAACTTGAGAATCTTAAAAATTACCTCATAGCAAATCATATTTATAACTATATATTTAAGCTTATAAAGAACTCACATGGCAACCATACTTATAATCCAACTAAGATAAACACACATAACATGATTTAAAACCTAAAGCATTAAAACCATTGACATTAAGAGTAAGCCATTTTCACATGGCTATAATATATACAAGGACAAAATTCATAGTTTAAACATAGTCTAGTCTATACATGCCTTTCGTCCAAAAACAAAACTCAAAAGTACCAAAATCAGTTGATAGTGTGGATGACTTCGTTGACGATCCCCAGAGCTCGTAGCTTGATCAAAATCTATAAAACAGATTGAAACCACACACAAAGTAGGCTAACTAGCTTAGTAAGTCGTAAGCAATTAAAAGTAATTCAATTGAACTCTCAAGCAAATTAGATCAAAAACATATTATCAATTAAGCTTTAGCAAAACTCATAAGGTATCTCAAACCCCAATACTTTATTTAACTTAGAATTCTTCATTATCTTACCTTAAACAAATAAATTACTATCTCAGCTCAAGATTCAAATAGTAAGTATCAACTTTCAGCCATATACTCATTTTATGTGCACATCATTCAATAAAACCACATACAAGAACATATATACACTTATCCACTCAACATTTCATATATCTAAGTATTCAATATCCATGTAAAGATATTATGATCACATAACCAAAAGGCCGAATATGTATATATAGTCATTAGTCACATTCTTGCCCAATAAAACACACATATATGCTTACTTAATTGATAGAATTTAGAACTCAATTAAATAACTTACAGGCACTTACCTGTATGGCCGAATATAAATATCTCGTAATATCAACTTACTTGTCCAATAAGCATATCACAATGCACTCTCATAAGCCACAAGTTGATATTTTATCACTGGTATTAAACCTGCTAGGCATAAGCCTGAATTTATCACACCGGCACTAAGCCTGCTAGACCCGAGGTCTGATATCCATTCACCGGCATTAAGCCTGCTAGGCATAAAACCCGAAAAGTTCACCAGCCTAAGGCTTGCTAGGCTCTAAGCCTGGATAGCAATACTTTTTATTATCTCACATAAATCATTCCACATATATCAAATTACTATCCATTTCGAAACATACTATAAACACTCAAATAGTATATAACAACATTAGCTTAACCAACTCAATAATTTCATAGTCAAATTTGGCTTTCACAAAACATAATTACATGTTTCGATAATTCAGCATGTAATATATTACGTAAATGATTTACGACATATATTTGCTTAAAGACTTACCTCGGATATCGACGGACAACAGAAACTGACTATTCGATAATTTTCATTTTTCCCCGATCCAAGTTCGTTTTTCTTTGTTCTTGATCTAAACATGTTCAAATTAAGCTCATTCAAACACATTTTTATTCAATATAATCCCAAAACACATAAATGGGCAAATTACCATTTTGCCCCTAATGTTTCACATTTCCACAATTTAATTCGTATTACACAAAACACAAATTAGGCAAAATCTCACAACAACATGGTTAGGCCGAACCCTCCTTATGATCATATAAGTCCATACATTTCTTTTATTTTTCATTTTAACCCCTCAAAAATTTATTTTCTCAATTTAGCCCTATTTAGCTCAATTCATCAAAAATTCAAGAACAAAGTATGTTCATCAATTACATATCTATCATTTAACACCATAAAACATCACAAAACTCAACATACCATCAATGGTATTTTACACAAACATCATCAATTCATGAAATTGAGACATGGGCTTTAAAGCTTTCGACGCAACGATTACAAAAACGTAGAAATTATCGAAAACCGTTCAAAAAACTACCTTTAATTTAACAAGATGAGTGTCGTACCCTAAGCTTGTTTCCTTCTTTTCTTTCTTAGCTACATTCAGCCTAAAGAACACAAAGATGATAATGGCTTTCTTTTGTTTTATTATTACATATATTATGTTTATTACTAAATTACTTAACTAACCATTTAACTAAAATAAAACTAACATTTTAACTAAGGGTATTAGTGACTTTTGCCATCCACTACCTTTAAAAATGGGCAATTTGCCCTCTAAGGATTCCATATTAAAAAGCCACTATCATCTAGGCACTTTCCACTATAGTTTGCAACTTTTACACTTTACGCAATTAAGTCCTTTTATTTTATTAAGCATACAAACAATCAAATTTTCATACAAAATTCACATGTAATAAACACAGAAAATAATATTTAAAGATTTTTCAGACTCGGATTCGTGGTCCCAAAACCACTATTCCGATTAGGGTCAAATTCAGATTGTTACAACTCTTCCCCTTAGGGATTTTCGTCCCCGAAAACCTTACCATTAAACTCTCCCACGTAGCCTCTTCTATTCCATGCCAATTCCATAATATTTTACTAACAGAATTTTCTTGTTTCTCAACTCTTTCACTTCACGAGCTAAGATACGGATCAGTTCCTCTTCGTACGTCATATCAGATCGGACTTCAAACTCAGACGGAGTAATCACATGTGACGGATCAGATCTATATCTACGAAGCATCGAAACATGAAATACATTGTGTATCTTTTCTAGTTCAGAGGGCAACTTTAATCTATAAGCAACAGGCCCAACACGTTCGATGATCTCATAAGGTTCGATGAACCTCGAACTTAATTTACCTTTACGTCCAAATAGAAGCACTTTCTTCCACAGAGAAACTTTTAAAAATACCCGGTCTCCAATCTGAAACTTAATGTCTTTACGTTTCAACTCTGTATATGACTTTTGTCGATCTGATGCAGCTTGCAGACTATTACAGATCATTGCCACTTTTTGTTCAGTCTCATTAATCATATCAACCCCGTGTATCTTGTTTTCACTGAGCTCAGTCCAGTACAAAGGTGTACGACGTTTACGATCGTACAAAGCTTCGTAGGGTGCCATTTTGATACTAGATTGAAAGCTATTATTATAAGCAAATTCAATCAGAGGTAAGTATCGTTCCCATGTACCTTCAAACTCGAGGACGCAACATCTCAACATATCTTCAAGTGTCTAAATGGTTCTTTCAGATTAACCATCTGCCTACGGATGAAAAGCTGTGCTAAAATGTAGTTTAGTACCTAAAGCACCTTGTAATTTCTTCCAAAACCGCGACGTGAATCTCGGATCTCTGTCTGAAACAATGGAAATCAGCACACCATGCAATCTCACAATTTGAGATACATACAACTTAGCAAGCTTATCGAGTGAAAAGTCCGTATGAACTGGAACAAAGTGAGTTTATTTGGTTAGTCTATCCACTATAACCCAAATTGCATCTTTCTTGCTCGGTGTCATAGGTAAGCCGGATACAGAATCCATAGTAATTCTGTCCCATTTCCATTCAGGTATCAAGATCGGCGGAAGTAACCCAGAAGGCACCTGATGTTCGGCCTTTACTTGCTGACAAACTAAGCATTTCGAGACAAATTCAGATATGTCCCGTTTCATACCAGGCCACCAATAGAACTGTTTCAGATCATTATACATTTTCGTGCTACTCGGGTGAACAGATAATCGTCCATTGTGAGCTTCATTTAATATTGTCTGAATCAAATCCGAATCCCACAGAACACATATTCGATCTTTGAATTTCAAGCAGTCATTCTCATCAATTCGAAACTCTGTCTCAGCATTACTTTCACACTGAACTTGCCTTGCTTTTAATTCGGCTACTAACGAAACATCATCGGACATAACTATATGTGCATTCAACGCATGAAGAGCAAATAATGACTTACGACTTAAAGCATCCACAATAACATTAGCCTTTCCCAGATGATAGTCAATCACTAACTCATAATCTTTCAACAGCTCTAACCATCTGCGTTGTCTCAAGTTCAAATCTCTCTATGTCATTAAATACTTCAAACTCTTGTCATTTTAATAAACATGACATTTCTCACCAAACAGATAATGACGCCATATCTTTAACGCGAACACAATGGCTGCTAGCTCTAAATCATGCATCGAATAATTTCTTTTGTGTGGCTCGAAGCATAAGCTATGACTTTGCCTTCCTGCATCAAAACGCAACCCAAACCATTCAAAGATGCATCACTATAAACAACAAATTCTTTACCTGACTCAGGCTGGACTAACACTGGAGCTTTGGTCAAAAGAGTTTTCAACTGATCGAAACTTTTCTGACACTTTTCCGACCATTCAAATCTAACATCTTTCTGTAATAGCTTTGTTAACGGGGTAGCTATTATAGAAAAACCTTTCACAAATCGTCTATAGTAACCAGCAAGTCCTGGAAAGCTTCAAATTTTGGAAACATTCTTCGGTGGTTTCCAATCGAGTATAGCCGATATTTTATTCGAATCAACCCGAATACCTGATGCTGAAACAATGTGACCCAGAAAACTGACTTCACTCAACCAAAACTCACATTTGCTAAACTTTGCATACAACTGTTTATCTCGCAAAGTTTGTAGCACAAGTGTCAGGTGCTCAGCATGCTCGGTTTCATCTCTGGGTAGATCAGAATATCATCTATAAACACTACTACAAATCGATCCAAATACTGACTGGAAATCCGATTCATCAGATCCATAAAAAATTAGGTGAATTAGTGAGTCCGAAAGGCATAACCAAAAACTCATAGTGTCCGTACCTCGTTCGAAAAGCAGTCTTTGGCACATCGGAATCTATGACTCGCAAGTGATAATAACCCGACCACAAATCTATCTTTGAAAACACTGAAGCCCCTTTCAACTAATCAAAGAAGTCGTCAATCCGTGGCAACAGGTATTTATTCTTTATAGTTACCTTATTGAGCTGCCGGTAATCAATGCACATTCTAATCGTCTCATCTTTCTTTTTCACAAATAAAACTAGTGCACCCCAGGGAGAGAAACTCGGTCGTGCAAAGCCCCTATCTGTTAACTCTTGCAACTGTGCTTTCAACTCTTTTAATTCTGTAGGTGCCATCCGATACGGAGCTATCGAAATCGGAGTTGTCCCTGGTACTAATTTAATACCAAACTCTACTTCTCGAACAGGTGGAAAACTCGGTAATTCCTCAGGAAACACATCTGGATACTCGTACACAACTGGAACGGATTCAATCTTCTTTTCAGATACTTTACTATCAAGCACATAAGCAAAGTAAGCTTCATACCCCTTTCTCATATATTTCCGAGCTAACATTAAAGATATTACCGCTGGTAACCCATTTAGATCATTAGATTCAATCTGAATAATTTCACCATTCTGACATCTCAAATCAATAGTTTTTCTTTTGCAATTAACAACAGCATCGTGCAAAGTCAACCAGTCCATTCCCAGGATTATATTGAATTCGTCGAAAGGCAACAACATCAAATCGGCTGGGAAACATGAATCCCAAATCATCAACGGGCATCCTTTACACACTTTGTCAACCAGAACACACCGACCCAAGGGGTTTGATACTCGACTCACAAACTCAGTAGACTCAACAGGCAGAGTCTTACTGGATACTAATGTTTCACACACATAAGAATGAGTCAAACCTGGATCAATCAACGCAATAATAATAGTATCATAAAGAGTGAAAGTACCGGTAATAACATCTGGAGAAGAAACATCCTCACGAGCACGTATAGCATATGCTCTAGCAGGTGCACGAGCCTCTGACCGAATCGCTGTATATTTTGTTCCCCTCTGACTGCCACCTACATTACCCGAATGTCTGGGTGGTCTGCCTCGTGCTGACACGTTGCTCTATCTCACATTCTGAACAGTGTTTTGTTCGGCTATCATTGGGCACTCTCTAATAAAGTGATCCATCGATCCACACTTAAAACAGGACCGATCATGTAATCTACAACTCCCAGAATGCCATTTTCCACAATGTTTACACTCAACCCGGTTCTGCTGAACATTACCAACACTAGCCATCGAAGTGGCTCGAGAAGCCGCAGGTAGTCGGTCTCGGTCCCGTCTAGGAATGTCTGAAGTGGCTTTATGTCGACTAGATTCATCTCTAAAATTCTTTGATGCTGAATGAAAAGTCTTACTCGATGATCTTTTCCGAAGGTCTCTAGCTTCAAACTCGGCTTTTCTTTTCTCTTTTCCAAGCTCTTCGGCTTTACAGGCTCGTTCGACAAGTACTACAAACTCTTTAATCTCAAGTATGCCGACCAGCAATTTAATGTCTTCATTCAGACCGTCTTCAAATCTTTTACACATAATAGCCTCGGTTGAAACACATTCACGAGCATATCGACTCAATCTCACAAATTTCCGTTCATACTCAGTTACAGTCATACGACCCTATTTCAATTCTAAAAATTCTTTACGCTTTTGATCGATGAATCTCTGACTGATATATTTCTTACGGAACTCCGTCTGAAAGAATTCCCAGGTCACTTTCTCCTTCGTAACCACCGATACTAGTGTATTCCACCAGTGATATGCGGTGTCCCTCAATAGTGATATTGCACATTTTAAACATTCCTCCGGAGTACATGATAACTCATCGAACACTCGGATAGTATTATCAAGCCACAGTTCAGCTCGTTCCGCATCATCGTTATCATTAGCTTTAAATTCTTCGCCCCTTGTTTCCTGATTTTATCTACAGTAGGCCTGCTAAATCTCATTAGATCTATCATCGAAGGTAGCATAGGTATCGGAGATGGATTATTCGGGGGTGGAGGTTGTTGCACAAATGGATTAGTCCGGGCATATTGAGTAAACCATTCGTTCATCATCTGGTAGAAGGCTTGCTTAGCCTCCCCCTGATGGCTACTCGAGATAGGTCGAGAATCTACCGGCGCTGACCCATGTGCGAGATCAGGCGCTACGCTCTCAACATCATCAGCTACAGCTCTGTCGGGATCCATTTACTATATAAAAAATCACAATTCAAATGTCAAAAGTCACCACACTATCGCATTATAATTTAAGGCATGTATAGCTAGACTCACACGTGCTACGGTAGTCTTAGAATTGACTAAACCGTAAGATTTGATACTAATAAAATGTAACACCCTTAACCCGTATCCGTCGCCAGATTAGGGTCACAAGGTATTACCGAACACAAGTGCGGAACCAAACATTCACACGAGTCATATCCATATATATAAAGCATATAGCAAATTAAATATTAAACACACACATTCTTGCTCATATTATACTTATGGATCATACTTCAAAATTTACTCGAGACCATACCATGTATATCATCATATTTTCAAACAAGTAAATATGCCACAAAGCTATACAATATATACATGCTTTACCAAACACTTAACTCGAATCATATACACATCATCTTAATAATAATATTCGAATACTAACATAAATTAAACACTTTGTTTCATAATTCTGTGCATGCTTATACACGGCTTAATGTCCATATGCAATTACGACATTAACCACTCCATATTATGATCAAACATATTTCATTAAATTGACTACATCGAAATGGACCATTCAAACATGATCATGTATACACTTTGTCATTCATTCCATGCTCTATTCGGCTAGCAAATTATCATTTAAAATTTGACCCATTTCATGCACTACTCATATACCAATATTATTCATATATATAAACAAGCTTATAACGTACTCATGTGATCAAACCAAATCATCCTATTTTATAACCAAATGCATACTTAGACATAGCAAATTTTTCACTAATAAATAACCGAATTATAATCCAACAAAAACACATATATGTCTTGAACGAACATAAAACCCAAACATATTCAACAATCACTCATTTCAACTTCCTAAGCACAACTTGAGAATCTTAAAAATTACCTCATAACAAATCATATTTATAACTATATATTTAAGCTTATAAAGAACTCACATGGCAACCATACTAATAATCCAACTAAGATAAACACACATAACATGATTTAAAACCTAAAGCATTAAAACCATTGACATTAAGAGTAAGCCATTTTCAAATGGCTATAATATATACAAGGAAAAAATTCATAGTTTAAACATAGTCTAGTCTATACATGCCTTTAGTCCAAAAACAAAACTCAAAAGTACCAAAATCAGTTGATAGTGTGGATGACTTCGTTGACGATCCCCAGAGCTCGTGGCTTGATCAAAATCTATAAAACAAATTGAAACCACACACAAAATAAGTTAACAAGCTTAGTAAGTCTTAAGCAATTAAAAGTAATTCAATTGAACTCTCAAGCAATTTAGATCAAAAACAGATTATCAATTAAGCTTTAGCAAAACTCATAAGGTATCTCATTGCCGAACCCCAATACTTTATTTAACTTAGCATTCTTTATTATCTTACCTTAAACAAATAAATTATTATCTCAGCTCAAGATTCAAATAGTAAGTATCAACTTTCAGCCATATACTCATTTTATGTGCACATCATTCAATAAAACCACATACAAGAACATATATACACTTATCCACTCAACATTTTATATATCTAAGTATTCAATATCCATGTAAAGATATTATGATCACATAACCAAAAGGCCGAATATGTATATATAGTCATTAGTCACATTCTTGCCCAATAAAACACACATATATGCTTACTTAATTGATCGAATTTAGAACTCAATTAAATAACTTATAGGCACTTACCTGTACGGCCGAATATAAATATCTCGTAATATCAACTTACTTGTCCAATAAGCATATCACAATGCACTCTCATAAGCCACAAGTTGATATTTTATCACTGGTATTAAACCTGCTAGGCATAAGCCTAAATTTATCACACCGACACTAAGCCTGCTAGACCCGAGGTCTGATATCCATTCACCGGCATTAAGCCTGCTAGGCATAAAGCCCGAAAAGTTCACCAGCCCAAGGCTTGCTAGGCTCTAAGCCTGAATAGCAATACTTTTTATTATCTCACATAAATCATTCCACATATATCAAATTATTATCCATTTCGAAACATAGTATAAACACTCAAATAGTATATAACAACATTAGCTTAACCAACTCAATAATTTCATAGTCAAATTTGGCTTTCACAAAATATAATTACATGTTTCGATAATTCAGCATAGAATATATTACATAAATGATTTACGACATATATTTGCTTAAAGACTTACCTCGGATATCGACGGACAACAGAAACCGGCTATTCGATAATTTTCGCTTTTCCCCGATCCAAGTCTGTTTTTCTTTGTTCTTGATCTAAACATGTTCAAATTAAGCTCATTCAAACACATTTTTATTCAATTTAATCCTAAAACACATAAATGGGCAAATTACCATTTTGCCCCTAATGTTTCACATTTCCACAATTTAATCCCTATTACACAAAACACAAATTAGGCAAAATCTCACAACAACATGGTTAGGCCAAACCCTCCTTATGATCATATAAGTCCATACATTTCATTTATTTTACATTTTAACCCCTCAAAAATTTATTTTCTCAATTTAGCCCTATTTAGCTAAATTCATCAAAAATTCAAGAGCAAAGTATGTTCATCAATTACATATCTATAATTTAACACCATAAAACATCACAAAACTCAACATACCATCAATGGCATTTTACACAAACATCATCAATTCATGAAATTGAGACATGGGCTTTAAAGCTTTTGAAGCAACGATTACCAAAACGTAGAAATTATCGAAAACCGATCAAAAACTAACCTTTAATCCAACAAGATGAGTGTCGTACCCTAAGCTTGTTTCCTTCTTTTCTTTCTTAGCTACATTCAGCCTAAAGAACACAAAGATGATAATGGCTTTCTTTTGTTTTATTATTACATAGATTATGTTTATTACTAAATTACTTAACTAACCATTTAACTAAAATAAAACTAACATTTTAACTAAGGGTATTAGTGACCTTTATCGTCCACTACCTTTAAAAATGGGCAATTTGCCCTCTAAGGATTCCATATTAAAAAGCCAGTATCATCTAGGCACTTTCCACTATAGTTTGCAACTTTTACACTTTACACGATTAAGTTCTTTTATTTAATTAAGCATACAAACAATCAAATTTTCATATGAAACTTTCACACATACTAATTCACATGTAATAAACACAGAAAATAATATTTAAAGATTTTTTAGACTCGAATTCGTGGTCCCGAAACCACTATTCTGATTAGGGTCAAATTCGGACTGTTACAACTCTCCCCGCTTAGGGATTTTCGTCTCCAAAAATCTTACAATTAAACAAGGTCGGATATTGTTGCCTTATTGAATCCTCAGGCTCCCACGTAGCCTCTTCTATTCCATGCCAATTCCATAATACTTTTACTAACGGAATTTTCTTGTTTCTCAACTCTTTCACTTCACGAGCTAAGATACGGATCGGTTCCTCTCGTACGTCATATCAGATCGGATTTCAATCTCAGACGGAGTAATCACATGTGACGAATCAGATTTATATCTACGAAGCATCGAAACATGAAATACATTGTGTATCTTTTCTAGTTCAGAGGGAAACTTTAATCTATAAGCAACAGGCCTAACATGTTCGATGATCTCATAAGGACCGATGAACCTCGGACTTAATTTACCTTTACGCCCAAATCGAAGCACTTTCTTCCACGGAGAAACTTTTAAAAATACCCGGTCTCCAATCTGAAACTCAGTGTCTTTACGTTTCAAATCTGCATATGACTTTTGTCGATCTGATGCAGCTTGCAGACTATTACGGATCACTGCCACTTTCTGCTCAGCCTCTTTAATCATATCAACCCCGTGTATCTTGTTTTCACTGAGCTCAGTCCAGTACAAAGGTGTACGACATTTACGATCGTGCAAAGCTTCGTAGGGTGCCATTTTGATACTAGATTGAAAGCTATTATTATAAGCAAATTCATTCAGAGGTAAGTATCGTTCCCACGTACCTTCAAACTCGAGGACGCAACATCTCAACATATCCTCAAGTATCTAAATGGTTCGTTCAGATTGACCATCTGTCTGCGGATGAAAAGCTGTGCTAAAATGTAGTCTAGTACCTAAAGCACCTTGTAATTTCTTCCAAAACCGCAACGTGAATCTCGAATCTATGTCTGAAACCATGGAAATCGGCACACCATGTAATCTCACAATTTGAGGTACATACAACTCAGCAAGCTTATCGAGCGAAAAGTCCGTACGAACTGGAACAAATTGAGCTAATTTGGTTAGTCTATCCACTATAACCCAAATTGCATCTTTCTTGCTCGGTGTCGTAGGCAAGCCGGATACAAAATCCATAGTAATTCTGTCCCATTTCCATTCAGGTATCATGATCGGCTGAAGTAACCCAGAAGGAACCTGATGTTCGGCCTTTACTTACTGACAAACTAAGTATTTCGAGACAAATTCAGATATGTCCCGTTTCATACCAGGCCACCAATAGAACTATTTCAGATCATTATACATTTTTGTGCTACCCAGGTGAACAGATAATCGGCCATTGTGAGCTTCATTCAATATTGTCTGAATCAAATTCGAATCCCTCGGAACACATATTCGATCTTTGAATTTCAAGTAGTCATTCTCATCAATTTGAAACTATGTCTCAGCATTACTTTCACACTGAACTCGCCTTGCCAACAAATTTCTGTCAACTTTCTGAGCATCACAAATTTGTTGAATATACAATGGTCTTGCTTTTAATTCGGCTACTAACAAATCATCATCAGACATAACTATATGTGCATTCAACGTACGAAGAGCAAATAATGACTTACGACTTAAAGCATCCACAAAAACGTTAGCCGTTCCCTGATGATATTCAATCACTAACTCATAATCTTTCAACAGCTCTAACCATCTGCGTTGTCTCAAGTTCAAATCTCTCTATGTCATTAAATACTTCAAACTCTTTTGATCTGAATAAACATTACATTTCTCACCAAACAGATAATGACGCCATATATTTAACGCGAATACAATGGCTGCTAGCTCTAAATCATGCATCGAATAATTTCTTTCGTGTGAGTCGAAGCATAAGCTATGACTTTGCCTTCATGCATCAAAACGCAACCCAAACCATTCAAAGATGCATCACTATAACAAACTAATTCATTACCCGACTCAGGCTGGACTAACACTGGAGCTTCGGTCAAAAGAGTTTTCAACTGATCGAAACTTTTCTGACACTTTTCCGACCATTCAAATCTAACATCTTTCTGTAATAGCTTTGTTAACGGGGTAGCTATTATATAAAAACCTTTCACAAATCGACTATAGTAACCAGCAATTCCCAGAAAGCTTCGAATTTCGGAAACATTCTTCGGTGGTTTCCAATCGAGTATAGCTGATATTTTATTCGGATCAACCCGAGCACCTGATGCTGAAACAACGTGACCTAGAAAACTGACTTCACTCAACCAAAACTCACATTTACTAAACTTTGCATACAACTGTTTATCTCGCAAAGTTTGTAGCACAAGTCCTTGGTGCTCAGCATGCTCGGTTTTATCTCTGGAGTAGATCAGAATATCATCTATAAACACTACTACAAATCGATCCAAATACTGACTGAAAATTTGATTCATCAGATCCATAAAAACAACAGGTGAATTAGTGAGACCGAAAGGCATAACCAAAAACTTATAGTGTTCGTACCTCGTTCGAAAAGTAGTCTTTGGCACATCGGAATCTCTGACTTACAACTGATAATAACCCGACCTCAAATCTATCTTTGAAAACACTGAAGCCCCTTTCAAGTGATCAAACAAGTCGTCAATCCGTGGCAACAGGTATTTATTCTTTATAGTTACCTTATTGAGCTGTCGGTAATCAATGCACATTCTCATAGTCCCATCTTTCTTTTTCACAAAGAAAATTAGTGCACCCCAGAGAGAGAAACTCGATCGTGCAAAGCCCCTATCTGTCAACTCTTGCAACTGTGCTTTCAACTTTTTTAATTCTGTAGGTGCCATCCGATACGGAGCTATCGGAATCAGAGTCATCCCTGGTACTAATTCAATACCAAACTCTACTTCTCGAACAGGTGGCGAACCCGGTAATACCTCAGGAAACACATCTGGATACTCATACACGACTGGAACGGATTCAATCTTCTTTTCAGATACTTTACTATCAAGCACATAAGCAAAGTAAGCTTCATTCCCCTTTCTCATATATTTCCGAGCTAACATTGAAGATATTACCGCTGGTAACCCATTTAGATCATTAGATTCAATCCGAATAATTTCACCATTCTGACATCTCAAATCAATGGTTTTTCTTTTACAATTAACAACAGTATCGTGCAAAGTCAACCAGTCCATTCCCAGGATTATATCGAATTCGTCAGAAGGCTGAGCACACTACATTTAGCTCCACGTGGGACAAATCATCTAACTTTCATTTGTTTGCCAAAAGCTCTTTTAAAAATTTAATTGAGTTGGGCATCTGCAAAAGAGCTTCAATAAACGGTAAGTTAATATGAAAGTTTTTCAAAAGTTTAAGAAATTTACCGAATTGTTCATTTTTGCGATCTTTCTTTGTCGCGTTGGGATATGGCACAAGAGGTGTATACTCTTTACTTACCGATTTTGGTTTACTGTGGCTTTCATCAACCTTACCTTTACTTACCAAGCTTTCTTGCCTTGGTTCTAGTTTGGACTCAACTAACCCTTCTTCACCTCGAACAGTAATAGCATGGAGTTACTCTATTGGGTTAGTTTCGGTGTTGCTAGGCAAGCTACCTTGTGGTCTTTCGGAAACTAATTTAGCCAGTTGTCCAATTTGATTTTCAGGCCCTTGAATCGATGCTTGATGGTTTTTCAATACTGTCTCGGTATTCTGAAAATGAGTCACTGATAATGAAATAAATTTTTCTAGCATATCTTCAAGGTTCAGCTTCTTCTCTTGCTGGTAGGGTGGTTGGAAACTTGGAGGGGGTTGTGGTCTTTGATTCCTTTGACCTCTCCATGAAAAATTTGGATGGTTCCTTGGAAACACGAAAATTTATACACTTTTTCATGCCCTTTTAAACTTAAATTTATGCAGCTTCGATTAAATTCTTGTCAGAAAATAATTAAATATTATAAAATAATTAAATTGTGCTAAAAATATGAACATGATGAATTTTAATTAATTTTATAGTTAATTTTTATTTATTTTGACTATTTTCGACAGATTCGCACAAAGGGCGAAAATCAGCTCGGCAGACACTGCTCGAAGAATAAACCCGATAAGCAATTTGAAGTATCAAGGCGAATTTATTTCCAGCCCAAGACGGTCTAATTATGAAGATTTAAACATAATATAATTAATTTTAGTTTATTCCCAATTTAATTTGGGCTAAATAAATTATTATTAATTAATTATGGAAGAAGGGTCCAGTTAAACCGCACTGGTTGAACCGAACCGATTAAACCAAACCAGCCACCAATTGGGCAGCCCAAACCGTCCATAATGATGGCCCAAATTATCTTATTAGCTGATTAATTAAGCTTGCAAAGAATCCCTTGAAGACCTTTTAAAATTTCATTCAAACCCCTCCAAATATTATGGCTGTGTAGATTTGCCCCATGCTATATTTAGCAAAGTTGAATCCTTCAACTTTACCACATGGATGGCCGGCCAAGGGAGGCCTCTTTTGCTGCTGCTATTTGCTATTTTTAGCAGCCTTGATCAGCTATAAATACACCCCCTTGCTGCTCATTCAAAACATACCTCAAGCCTCCAACATTCTCCTCTCTCACTTTCTCTCAATTTCCATTTTCCCATTTCCCTTTTGTGTTCTTGTGCCGATTTCTCCTCTTGGAAAAGAGGTGTTTTCCCAGCCATTTGGAGCAGCAAGTGGAGTGTTCATAAGCCACCTTGACAACCGAGGATAACGAAGAACGAAGAACGGAGCAATCAGTCAAGCCACGGAGAAACACCGGATTTGCTTCTTATTCCCTATCTCTTTAAATTTCGTTATTGTTTTGACAAACATGTTTATGAATATTTATGCTGTTGGGATGTTTAATTTAATCAATTTAGCTTGAATTTAATTCGTGTTGGGTTGACTGCATTTCGTCCTCTTGAATTATTAAAATTGTGTTTATGCTGTTAAAGGCCTCGGTAAAATGTTTGATTGAGTAAAATCATGTTTAAGTTATCTGGCATTATAATTGTTTAGATAGCTAATGAATTAATTATTTAAACACATTGGAATTGTAATTAATGGACACAATACTTAATCTGTGCATGTTTAATTCTTCTAAGGTAGCTGAAGATTAAATTAGCATTGTATTTTGGCGATACATATGCCTTGCATAACTTGCAGGATTTTGTGATTAAATTGTTTCAAGGTAAAAATACTTTGTTATATTGCATGATCTTTTATATGCTTATTAGGTTGAATTAATCAGTTGAATCACATAGGAATATGCGAGAGATTGTTTAATTTAATAAGTATGTATGTGCAATAACATGTTTACTTTTAGAAGTCTGTTTAATCGATCGAATTCGCATAGAAATATGTACAAGAGATGAATGGATTTTTATTTGTAAGTATGTTCATAAGTTAGCAAATTACCGAGTTGCCATGTTTTAACAAGATTAGACAAGAGTTTAATAATTCTAAGGTAAGAAATGTTATTAATCCAACACA
This sequence comes from Gossypium australe, assembly GCA_005393395.2. Taxonomy (NCBI): domain Eukaryota; kingdom Viridiplantae; phylum Streptophyta; class Magnoliopsida; order Malvales; family Malvaceae; genus Gossypium; species Gossypium australe. The sequence continues at coordinate 111,292,898 of CM016616.1, forward strand.
ATTATATCATCTTGATTAAAATCAGTTTTTGAAATCGTGCATTAGAACATTGTGTTATTTTATTTACTTTGTTTTTTTTAGTTTTTAAATATTTCTCAAAACCATATATTTTTCCCTCACCAAAGTGTTTGAAATCATTTCATAAATAATTCTTTTACAGTCCCTGTGGGTATGATAACTCGACATTTACTTGTCACTTTATTACTTGTTACGATTGTGTACACTTGCACATTTCCACCGTACCAAGTTTTTGGCGCCGTTGCCGGGGGCTGTTTTTCAAAATTCATTATTTGTGAATCTGTTTTACATTTTGGTTTATTTATTTTTTGTATTGAAATTTTTACTTAATTAATTTTTCTGTGAATATTTCAGGTGTTTATGAGTATTGACCAGATTATTGACTTACTCCCTGTGGACCCTGAAATAGAACGAACTTTCCGACAACGAAGAAGACAAGCAAACCAGAGAAGGACCGAAGGAATGAATTTCGAGAATATGAACCAAGGAAACAAAGCAAACCCTACTCAGAATCCTATCCTTATTGCTGATGATAGAGATAGAGCCTTAAGACAATATGTCGTGCTAGTATTTAACGATCTTAATCCGGGTATTAGGAGACCCGAAATCGAGGCACAACACTTCGAGCTGAAGCCAGTCATGTTCCAGATGCTTTAGACAGTGGGCCAATTCAACGGAATGCCTACTGAAGATCCTCATCTTCACTTAAGACTATTCATGGAAGTGAGCGATTCTTTCAAGTTAGCCAGAGTACCCGAAGATGCCTTACAATTGAAGCTGTTCCCATATTCGTTAAGGGATAGAGCTCGTGCCTGGTTGAATTCATTGCCACCGAACTCCATTTCTACATGGCAAGAGTTAGCCGAGAGATTCCTCATGAAGTATTTTCCGCCAAGCAAGAATGCTAAGTTAAGGAACGAGATGACTGCTTTCCACCAAATGGATGACGAGTCCTTGTATGAGGCATGGGAAAGATTTAAAGAGTTATTACCAAAATGCCCTCATCATGGAATCCTTCATTGCATTCAACTTGAGACATTCTATAATGGTCTCAACGCTCACACAAGGATGGTAGTGGACGCCTCTGCTAATGGTGCTCTCCTTTCTAAGTCTTATAACGAGGCTTATGAAATTATTGAGAGGATTGCCAGCAACAATTATCAATGGCCAACCAGTCGAGCAGTGTCAGGAAGACGAGTCGCTAGAATTCATGAAGTAGATGCTTTTACTTCACTCGCATTTCAGGTATCATCGATATCCTCAATGCTTAAAAATCTTACTACTAATGGGTCTAATAGTTTCGCAGCACAGCCGCATAATCAATTTGAGAATATAGCCTGTGTTTATTGTGGGGAGGGACATTTGTTTGAAGAATGTCCATCGAACCCAGAATCTGTGTACTACATGGGCAATCAGAACCAAAACTGAGGAAGGCAAGGGCTGCAATCCAACTTTTATAACCCATCGTGGAGAGACCACCCGAATTTTTCCTGGAGTAACCAAGGGGCTGGAACCAGTACCACTTACACCTAACCCAGACCAACCCAACCGGCTAATTTTCCGCAACAAGTTCAGAAACCAGTTCAAGCTGAAATATCCAATAGCCTGGAGAGTTTGCTAAAGACATACATGGCAAAGAATGATGCCTTAATCCAGAGCCAAGCAGCTACATTGAAGAATTTGGAGAATCAAGTGGGCCAGCTTGCAACTGAACTTAGGAACCAACCACAAGGTGCTCTACCTAGTGACACGGAAAATCCAAGAAAGCCGGGGAATGAACATTGGAAATCGTTGACATTGAGGAGCGGAAAGATAGTAGAGCCCTACACTGTCGAAGTTGAAAAGGAGCAAGCACAAGACTCAGAAGAAGTTCAACCAAGTGTTGAAACCCCAGTTTCACTAGAACCGAAATCTACAAAACCTGGCAAAGTAACCTCAGGACCAGTCAATTTTGATCAACCAACAATTTCATTAGATGCAGAATTACTGCTAAAGGCGAATCAACCAGAACCAGTTCTAGTAATAAAACCACCACCACCCTACCCTTAAAGACTTCAGAAGCCGAAGCAGGAAATTCAATTCAAGAAGTTCCTTGACGTACTCAAGCAACTTCACATCAACATCTCGTTGGTCGAAGCACTTAAGCAAATGCTGAACTATGTCAAGTTCATGAAAGATATCTTGTCTAAGAAACGAAGACTTGGAGAATTTGAGACGGTAGCTCTGACGAAGGAATGCAGTGCATACCTTTAGAACAAACTACCCCCAAAATTGAAGGATCCTGGATGTTTTACCATACCATGCAATATTGGATCAACATATTGTGGTAAAGCATTATGTGACTTAGGCGCAAGTATCAACTTGATGCCTATGTCAATATTTAAGAAGTTAGGGATAGGAGAAGTTAGACCAACTACGGTTGTACTTCAACTAGCAGATCGATCCTTAGCGCATCCAGAAGGAAAAATCAATGACGTATTGGTATGTGTAGATAACTTTATCTTTCCTGCTGACTTTGTAATTCTAGACTTTGAAGTAGACAAAGAAGTGCCAATTATCCTAGGAAGACCATTCTTAGCAACTGGAAGGACCCTTATTGATGTGCAAAAGGGCGAGCTGGCTATGCGTGTTCAGGATGATCAGGTAACATTTAATGTTTTTAAGTCAATGCGATTTCCTGACACAATGGATGATTATTCTGCAGTATCTGATTTAGAGGAATTAATAGTAGAGAAGCAACTTAACTGTGTTGAGGATCCACTGGAAAGAATTTTGACATCGGATCCGCCAAATGATGAAGAGGAGGATGAATACTTAGCTTTGCTAGAAGCTAATCAAAAGGGATTTAATCCGCAATCCCATTTTGAATATTTGGAATTAGAGAAAAGAGATTACATGCAACCAAAAGCATCAATCGAGGAGCCACCTAAATTAGAACTCAAGGTATTACCTTCACACTTGAAATATGTTTATTTAGGTAACGCCTCCACTCTGTCTGTGATTGTTTAAGCAGAATTAACTACTGAACAAGAAGAGAAACTTATCAGAGTATTGAAACAATTCAAGAAAGCTATCGGATGGACCATAGCCGATATTCGCGGTATTAGCCCATCTATATGCATGCACAAGATCATATTAGAAGATGGCGAGAGAGGAACGATTGATGGACAATGGAGACTGAACCCCATCATGAAAGATGTAGTAAAAAAGGAAATTTTCAAGTGGTTGGATGCGGGTATAATTTACCCCATCTCAGACAGTTCATGGGTGAGTCCAGTCCAGTGCATACTGAGGCCGTGGGGAACGAGAATAATGAGTTGATACCAACTAGAACAGTTACGGGATGGAGAATCTGCATTGATTATCGGAAGCTGAACAAGGCGACTGGGAAAGATCATATCCCTTTGCTGTTTTTGGACCAAATGTTGGATAGACTCGCAGGACGAGACTATTAATGTTTTCTCGTTTGGGTATAATCAGATTACAGTAGCACCAGAAGATCAACACAAAATGACATTCACCTGCCCGTACGATACATTCGCATTTAGACGCATGCCATTTGGTTTATGTAATGCACCAGCTACATTTCAAAGATGTACGATTCAAAGATGTACGATGTCTATTTTTGCTGACATGGTTGAGAAGTATTTGGAAGTTTTCATGGACGATTTCTCAGTATTTGGAGATACTTACGATGATTGCTTAGCCAATCTAGCTAAGGTACTGAGGCGATGCGAAGAAACAAATCTCGTACTCAACTGGGAAAAATGCCATTTTATGGTACGAGAAGGAATTATTCTGGGGCATCAGATAATGATACATGGGATCGAGGTGGACAAAGCAAAAGTAGATGCTATTGAGAAACTCCCACCTCCAACATCGGTAAAAGGTGTTAGGAGCTTTTTGGGCCACGTAGGTTTCTATCGAAGATTTATCAAGGACTTCTCCAAAGTGGCTAAACCCTTATGCAAGCTATTGGAGAAAGACTCGATATTCAAGTTTGATGAGGAATGCTTAAAAGCCTTCGACGATCTGAAGAGTCGATTAGTCACGGCACCCATAATCGCCACACCAGACTGGGATTTGCCATTCGTGTTGATGTGTGATGCAAGTGACTTCGCTATTGGAGCTATCTTGGGCCAGCGAAGGAACAAAGTTTTTCATCCCATCTACTACGCAAGTAGAACTCTAACCGGAGCTCAACTGAACTATACGGTAACAGAAAAATAGTTACTTGCTATTGTATTTGCTTTCGACAAGTTTCGATCTTATCTTGTAAGTACCAAAGTGATTATCTACACGGACCACTCCGCAATTAAGTACTTATTAGCCAAGAAAGATGCTAAGCCGAGATTGATCCGGTGGGTGCCTCTACTTCAAGAGTTCGATCTAGAAATTTAAGATCGAAGGGGAGTAGAAAATCAAGTAGCAAATCACTTATCCAGATTGGAGCCGTAAGAAGGAAATTCTCCACTTGTATCGATCCAAGAGACATTTCTAGATGAACATATACTGAAGGTAAATCATGTCCATAATATTCCTTGGTTTGCTGATTTTGATAACTATTTAGCTTGTGGTTTGATGCCGATTGATAAAACTTATCAACAAAGAAAAAAGTTTCTTCACGATGTGAAGTACTATTTCTGGGAAGAGCCATATCTGTTTAAAAAGTGTGCAGATCAGATGATTAGGAGATGTGTGGCAGAAGATGAAAAATCGAAGATTTTATACCACTGTCATTCAGCTCCGAGTGGAGGACACTTCGGAGGTATTCGTACAGCAGCAAAAGTATTGCAAGCCGGATTCTTTTGGGCAACACTATTTAAGGATGCATATGCCTATGTAAAGAGTTGCGATCGATGCCAGAGGGTTGGAAACGTCACCAACAGAAATGAGATGCCTCGAACAAATATCATTGGGGTAGAATTGTTCGATGTTTAGGGTATTGACTTTCTTGGTCCTTTCCCTCCGTCTTTTGGTCACAAGTATATATTGGTAGCAGTAGATTATGTGTCCAAGAGGGTCGAGGCTGAAGCTTATCCGACGAACGATGCCAAGGTTGTGATGAAGTTCTTGCAGAAACATGTGTTCACAAGGTTTGGAACCCCAAGAGCTATTATCAGCGATGAAAGGACCCACATTGTGAACAAGTGGTTAAAATGGTTGCTAGATAAACATGGAGTGAAACACAAGGTTGCTACAGCTTACCATCCGCAGACAAATGGGCAAGCTGAGCTAGCGAATAAGGAGATCAAAGGCATACTTGAGAAGGTAGTTTGCCCGAACCGACGAGATTGGTCTAAGAGACTAGATGATGCTTTATGGGCTTACAGAACAGCATACAAGACACCCTTAGGAATGTCACCCTATAGGTTGGTCTTTGGGAAAGCCTGTCATCTACCTCTGGAGTTAGAGCATAGAGCTTACTGGGCTCTTCGACAACTCAATTTGGATCTCAATCTGCGTAAAGAGAAACGAATGCTCCAACTCAACGAGCTAGAGGAATTTCAAATGTTCTCATACAAAAATGCCAAATTACTTAAAGAAAGACTCAAGAAATGGCATGACAAGCATATTCGAGTTCGAGAGTTTAAAACAGGTCAGCAAGTCTTGTTATTTAATTCTAGATTGAAGTTCTTCCCAGGTAAGTTAAAATCACGATGGTCCAGTCCATTTACGATTCATCATGTCTATCCATATGGGGTTGTTGAACTCCAAGGTAAGGGAGGTAATTTTCAAGTCAGTGCTCAGCGTTTGAAACATTACTACAGAGAAAAACCTGAATGGGATAAAATCTCATTCAGTTTATCTGATCCTTAGGTTTTCTTGCTTTCAATAAATTATTTAGGGTATATTTTCGGGTTTATTATGTTCAAATAAATTCTGTCTAGGAGATTGGAACTTAAGCAGGACCGCTTGTGACCCCTCCAATCTTTCCTGGGAATTGATTTTTGCATAATTTTCCAAGAAATTAGCCCATAAATGACAAAATAATTTTTTGGTTTTTTCAAATAAAAAGGTCAATTTTGACCCAAGTCTTAAATTGCAACTCAATTTCAAATTTTCATTAAGTCTAGGACTAAATTGAATTATTTTTAAATTTTGGTTGCTATTTTCGTAAATAATAAAAATTAGGTGCCTCTTTTTGTAAATATGTTTAAAAGGCATCTAGAATAAATGTTTTTACTTAATATCATACTTATAAATTATTGATAAACTTTAATATATAATTATATTTATTATAATTTATATGTTAATTTTTATCAATTTAACTTAGCTTAGGATTAATTTTATTTTATGTTTATCTTAACAAATTAATAGCAATTGCTAATTACTTATGCATATTATTAATTGTTGTTAGCATTGAGTAGAATCAAATGAAGTCCCTAGTGAGGCAGGATCAATGGAACCAGAAGCTGAACCTGATGTCGAAGCCTCAATGTTTGGAGCTCCACCGCCTAGCCCAGATCTTCGTGATGAGCTGTTGAAGCTGATGGATTTAATGCAACACATGCAATGGCAGCAACAAGCCTACTGGCGTTACTCAAAAATAAGAGATGACTCGATGAGGAGTGCTTTCAAGAAAATTTATAACGACCCATTTATTTTTGTGCCTGAGTTTCCAGATTTCATATTTGAGCCATGGATTTCATCATCAAAGAAGGAGCAAGGCGATTCATGCAGAGGCAATACTAATGGAGCAAAAGATGAGTCGAATTCGGAAGGATCGGCAAACAAATAAAAAAGGGGAGGACTTCAACTTTAGTTTATTTTTATTTTTATTTTTATTTTTACTTTAGGATTAGGTTAATTAGGAATTTTTATTTTTGCACAATAAAATAAGAGATATGAAGCATGAATAAAATCTGAACAAGTCTCAAAGGCTAAAGTGTGGTAATAGATATATACATGTCTAAGATTGGATTTTAGAGAGAGCCTGGTACTTAAGCAGTCAATTTGACTCACCTCCTCTTTTCTAAATATCCTACCTGGTGTATAGTATCTATTCACTTTTAACAATGAGGACATTGTTCACTTTAAGTAGGGGGACCGAAAATTTGAATTGATTCCACTCAGAATAAAATTTTCTTTTAGTTATGATTAGGATATATTTCTGTTCAATAAATTGAATTTTGTTAAGTATGCTGAACTTCAGTATTAATAAAGTTCTATTATTTCAATAAGTTATTATGTTAGCTCAATAATGATATGAATGTATTTTTAATAAAGCATGTAAATTCGTACCATAAAAATTTTAGTTCCCTACGAAAAAATTAGGCATGCATGAAAGATTAAGTCTTTAGAATTGACTTAGTAATTTCTTGAGGCGAAATCCTAGGAAGCATGGAATGTTGAAAATGATTTAGGCAACTGTTGTTTGGACTGTTTGAGCCTTTCAAGCCGACCCTGATAAAATTATCCTTGGAAACCCAATTTTGAGACTAAATAGCCTAATTTAATTTGGACCTATGCAATATTTAGCCATCAATTTTCTCTTCATTACTTCTAAAATTGTCCCAAACACTGGACTCAGTACTATTCAGAAGATTGTTTGAAAATAAGTTTGGGGGAGTTGAAAAGATGTATCAAATGCTCGAAAATTGTAGTACATGAAGCAAATGCTCGAAACTGAGCTTGCAAAAAAAATAAAATAAAAAAACATGTACTCAAAATGAAATAAGTGGTCGAAAGAGCATAAGTTGGGTATCAAGGGTGAAAATTTTGAAGGTTCGATTTTAAGCTGAGTCTAGGGTTTTTAAGCCAAAAACTTGTCTATCTTTTACCTACCCCTAAGCCCAGCCACGTTACAACCTTATTAAAGACCCATTGATTCAAAGTTCCAATGTTACCTACATTAGTAGAGAGAAACTGCTCTGTTCAACATATGAAGACATCAGTTAAGCTTAATGATTGCAGTTTAATTTTGAATAAGGAATTAAAATCAACTTGGTAGTGAGTAACATGTCTTTATTAAGAAACATTTAGTCTAATTTTGCTAGTATAATAATTGTTGAGATTAATTTGAACGATATGTATACTTAAGTAGCATAACTATCAAATTTCTTATTTTTGAGCATAAGTATATCAAATTCATAAATTTGAGAAAAAAATTGTTTTGACGGAGTTTTTCAGAGGTGTTTTCAAGAAAATTCTTTTCAAAATTGTGCATTACTTGGGACGAGCAATGAATTAAGTTTGGGGGTGTGGAAACACGGAAATTTATACACTTTTTCATACCCTTTTTAACCTAAATTTATGCAGTTTCGATTAAATTCTTGTCGGAAAATAATTAAATATTATAAAATAATTAAATTGTGCTAAAAATATGAACATGATGAATTTTAATTAATTTTATTGTAACATCCTGAAAAGGGCCTATGCATTTTCGGTTTAATTGTACGAAATGACATGTCTTAAGTATTTATTGAATATTTTTGGAAACCCGGAAATGTATGGAAAAGATTTAGAAATGAACATTTTGGAAACCTAAAAATGTATAGAAATGTTAAGTTTAAAAATGGAAAGTGAACATTTTTGGAAACTAGGAAATGATTTGGAAATGATTCAAAAGAGGAAGTGAACATTTCTGGAAACTTGGAAATGTAAGGAAATGTCAAGTTTAAAGAGCCAAACTTAGAAATGTCGAGTTTTAAAGTTTAAAAGAGGAAACTGAGGCGAGGTGGTCTTAAGAGAAAAAGTATGTGAAATTTGACACACAAACGGGCTTGGAAAAGTGGCATGAAGATGCCACTTAGGGCCTTTAGAAATGGCGCCACATGCAAGGGTGTTGGGCCTGAGTTCGAGTCACATGGGAAGCAAATAAAAGAAGTTTTATTTTTGCTTCTAGATGCACAAAGGTGGACGGCACAAGGCTTGCAAAAGAGGAGTTTCATTCTCTTTTAAATTTGGCTAATTAGGAGATAAATAAAGGATTTTGTTTTGGATTATTTCTAAGAGATAATAAGGATTGTTCTTTATTTATCTTTTTATTAAAGAGATAAAGTTATCAAATAAAGAAGAGTGGTGGCCAAGTAAGGGATTCTAGGGGATAAATTCGGCTATAAAAGGAAGAACATAGGGCTACTCATCAATTTTCTTCCTCCTCTTTCTCTGCCGAATTCCCTAGCCTCTCTTCTCTCCTCTTTTTCTTTTGTCTAGCCGAATTCCTCTTCACCGTTAGTTCCCCTTGCCGATTTTCTTTAAGATCATATCCCTTCTCTTCTCATAGTTTTCTTTAAAAAGCCGAAACTAGGTAATTGTTAGAACCTAGCCGATTGTTCACTAAAGCCAAAGCTGAATCTTTGTTGTGACAGAAGGGTATTGCCGATTTCATCCATAGAGGTAAGATCAACTATTATTTGATTTCCAATCTCTCTTTTTTAGTTGAAATATAGGAATCTAACTCCTTTAGGATTCCATGGCCGAAACTTTGAAGGGATCTTTTTGGATTTCGGCAGCTGTCGACTACAAGGAAGAATATTTCGGGATTTCTAAGATTAAGGTAAGACATCTAATATTCGGCCATGGGCCATTTAATGATGATTAAGTGTTAGAAATCAATCTAACATGTGCTTATAGGATTTTCGATAGCACTAAGAAAGCAAGGATCTATTTCGGGATTTGAATAATCATCAAATCAGCATCAAAGGTAAGTTTTAAGAATACTAATCCTACTAGGATTTGGAATTGTGGCCAAATGGCTTTTTATTAAAGTAATAAGTGATAAATCAAATGTAGGGATTAAGGATCTAAGCATTAGATCAAGCTTTTCGGGATCTCAAGGAATTGCTAAGCGAATCAGGTGTGTACCCCACACTATTTCTTGATATGTGTCATGGCATGTTTAATAAAAATATATGTGATATTAAGAATATGAAAGTGGTTAAGGTACCATGTTATGGTACTAAGTACTCAGGTACGTTTCCTACTCCTACTAGGAATTTGAAATATGTTATTTAACATGAGATTAAGAATAAGAACGTGAACTCTGGCATATTTATGCATATTACTATTATATGGGGCATATGGGTTGTTTTTGAAAGGGGAAGTGAATGTGGTGACCTAAGAACATGAACACGGTGACCTAAGACCGTGATATCTGAATGTGGTGACCTAAGACCACAGTAATCTAAATGTGGTGACCTAAGACCACAGTAATCTGATCGTGGTGACCTAAGACCACGAACGCGGTGACCTAAGACAGCGATATGGAGTGTAGTGGAAGGAGGGTCGACTTAGTAGTCCCCACGGTGTACAGGTTGGTACGGGGGAGTGTAGCGGATGGCTTATTAGGTTTGGGCTTGGGAATGCATCATCAATTGTATGCTATGATATGAATGTGTAATATTTGTTATGCCTGATTCTGTTATGATTTAGTGTTGTGTACACATTGAGTCTGTTGACTCACCCCGTTGTGGGACTATTTTCAGGTGACGAACAGTAATGGACCGGGCTCGGCAGAAGCTTAGGGATGGCCATGCACAACAAGAAATTTATGATTTGGACACTTATTTATTTTAAGTACTTTAAATTTATTTTGGGGAAATATTTGATGTAATAAGGCCATAAGGCCATAGTTGAATTTCTTTAATTCTTTTTAGCTTTATTTATTATGTTTACAAATTTTTATTAGGTTAAAGATTAAGAAATTAATTTTTGAATATACTCTATATGTTTATCACTTAAGATTAAAAAGGGTTTTCCATATAAAAATCGAATCCGTTTCCAACTCAAGCCCAACCCAAAACAACATTTTTTTAAAAAAATCACACAAGTTTTCTCTAAGTAACAAAAGAATTTGAAACCGGTTTACTTGAGGAACATACCAAATCTGGTCAAAGCCCGTGGGCCGGGTTTGGGGTGTTTCAGTTTGGTATCAGAGCCCAGTTTTAAAACTCTCGGCCTGTGGGCTAAGGCCCAAAACATTTTCAAAATCGAGCCAAGTAAGCTTTATGAAAGTATTTTATGAAGTAAGCAGGTTTTCTGGCATGGCACCTAAGTCTCCGACCCGCAGTCCACCAGGTAAGTACCCCTAACCATCTGTGTGATTATGTGATTTATAGAAGGGTAGAAAAGGAATGGAACGTAGAATAGTATGATAGGAGCTTGAACTCTAGGACTAGTCTACTCAAACACAAATACATAAGACTTAAGGACCATTAAACAAACCTATGGCTAAGTCACTGAGTTAGGGTGTGGTAACCCCTGTGCGCATGTCTAGGATTGGATCCGGAAGAGCTTGGTATTTAAGCAGTCCTAGTGACTCACCTCCTCTTCGCAGGAATCCTACCTGGTGCGCAGCTTCGGTTCACCCTAACCCAGAGGGTTCAGTGGGTGTGGCAACCTCTGTGCGCATGTCTAGGAATGGTTTTGGTGGGAGCTTGGTATTTAAGCAGTCCGCGTGACTCACCTCCTCTCCATTTGAATCCTGCCTGGTGCGTAGCTTTGGTTCACCCTGACCAAGAGGACTCGGTCATAGGCTAAACACAATAACTAAAACCCGAAAGGGAACTAGCCATGTTTTTATGGAAACCCTAATTGTAAAACTCTTAAAAATCATATTTTCTTTAATTTGTGAAAACTATCTCAAAAAAAAAAAATTCGAAAAATTTCTGAAATTTCAAAATTTACCCTAGTGGTAAAATTACCAAAATGCCCTTGATTTATAAAATGACCAACTACTCAACAGTTTTTGTCAAAATTTCATCATTTTATAAATGTTCAAAACCCTAATTTGCAAAATATCAAAATACTTTGATTTTGGAAAATTACAAATTGCCCCTGACTTACAAAATTACCAAAATGACCCTGGTTTCCAAAATTATGCAACATCACTGTTTTGGAAAGTACAAGTCTCAAAAAGAACTCTCAAAGTTTTGCAAAGTTTGGAAACACCCCGGAAATATTAAACTTTACAAATTTACCCTGGTCTATTATCAAAATACCCCCGAGGTCCAAAATTACCGAAATACCCTCGGATTTCAAAATTTTCCAAAATACCCCGGGAATTTAAAAATTCCAAAATACTTTTTGACAAAAATTCACCAAGGAACTTTTCTTTCGAAAAAAATTATGAAAATACCCCTGTAGGACAAATTACAAAAATACCCCTGGGTAGAGGAAAAATAAAAACAAGGAAAACTACAACGTTTCTTTGAATGAACGAAGGTTCATAATTGTTTGATGGATGTATGAATGAATGGAAAGACTGTGTGCATGTATGAATACGAAAGAACCACTTCTAAAACTCTTTTCATAAAATTTCTTCGCGGGTAATCAAGTGAAACAAAAGTACTAATTCATAAAACTTCTTAATCAGATCTCGACGTTGGAAATGAGCTCTAGAGGACGTGGTCATCGTGGACGCGGTCGAGGAAGAATGACTAGGTCAGAACCCGTTAGATCGGGTCAAGGGTCTGACAATGAGGTACCACCACCACCACCACCCCCAGCTGTTGGTGTTGAGCAACAGGCTCAGACGGGGGAGGATGCTGTGTCGCAGGCTGTGCTACGAGTTTTGGAGTTGGTGGCTGGTGCAGGAGGAAATTCGGGAAATCGAAAGTCTGTGCCTGAACGGCTTCGAGCTAATGGAGCCGAAATGTTTCGTGGAGTATCTGGTGTGGCACCCAGTACAGCTGAGTACTGGTTGGAAGCAACTGAGCGCATCATGGATGAGCTTGATCTGGCCCCTGAGGAGAAGTTGAAAGGAATGGTGGCACTGTTACGCGATGAAGCGTATCAATGGTGGTTAACTGTGCGGGACAGTGCCACAGCTGAGGATCTGACCTGGGAATATGTTAAGGAAGCATTTCAAAAGAAGTATGTGGGAACCAGGTATGCTGATGAGCAAAGGAAGGCTTTTCTGGTGCTGGTTCAAGGGAACAAGTCTGTTGCAGAATATGAGGCTGAATTTCTGAGGTTGAGCCGGTATGCCTGAGTAGTAGTGGCAACGGAGCATGAGCGCTGTGTCTGTTTTGAGGACGGACTAAGGGATGATCTGAGATTGTTGATAGCACCGCATCAGGAGCGGGAATTTTCTGCGTTAGTGGAAAAGGCTAAAGTGGCTGAAGGAATCAAGGATTCTACCAAGCAGGCTATGGACCAGAATAGGCCTAAAAGAGGTTTTGGATCATCTGGAAAGGTTCATAAGAGGCCTAGAGTTGATGGGCCGCGAGGTCAGCAAGTCGGTTCAGAGGGGCGGTATCGTCCTTGTAATGTGTGTGGAAAGAAGCACTTAGGAGAGTGCTGTAAGAAAACAGGAGGATGTTTTAGGTGTGGGTCCAAGGACCATGTGATCAAGGATTGTCCTAAGAACCTAGATGAAAGCCGACCAGCAGCTCAGAATGTTAATCAGGCTGGTAGAGGGGGACCGCAGCCTCAACGAGGTCGTGGTTCGAGTAACAGAGGTAATGGTGCTGGCAGAAGCCGTGGAACGCAGGGCAGAGGTGCTGCTAATGCTGAGGCAAGGCAACCGGGTTTGGTTTATGCGGTTTGCCGGAAGGAAGATGGAGACGCGCCGGATGTTATAACCGGTACGTTCTTTATTTATGGCAAGCCCTATTTTGCTTTTATTGATGTGGGCTCGACCCATTCTTATGTTGCATGTGGTGTAATGGAAACACTAGGCCTAGACTCTGAACTTTCTGATAGGCAGATGACTGTAGTAAGCCCATTAGCCAAACTGTAGTAGTGGATAAGATCTTTCGGAATGTACCCCTAGAGATTCAAGGAGTAAACTTTCGGGCTGACTTAATGGAACTACCCTTTGGGGAGTTTGAACTCATACTTGGAATGGACTGGCTAGTAGAGCACAGAGCCATGTTGGATTGTGCGGCTAAACGAATGGAACTAAGGACCTCGAAGAATGAGGTAGTACTAATGATCGGAGAAAGAAGAAACTACCTGTTTAACGTAGTTTCAGCGTTAAAGGCTGAGAAAATGGTTAAGAAAGGGTGCAAGGCGTTCTTGGCCTTCGTAAGTGCTTGGGTGGAAAGGAAGAAGGTGTTAGTGGAGTTAGAACTGTAAGGGATTTTGAAGATGTGTTTCTGGAGGAATTACCAGGAATACCCCCAAATAGGGAGGTAGAGTTTGGAATAGACTTGCTACCGGGAACAGCTCCTGTGTCAATTGCTCCGTACCGAATGGCACCAAAGGAGTTGGTTGAGCTCAAGGCTCAAATCCAAGAATTGTTGGATTGTGGGTTCATTCGACCCAGTGTGTCTCCATGGGGAGCACCAGTCCTGTTTGTAAAGAAGAAGGACAGAACTATGCGGATGTGCATAGATTATCGTCAGTTGAATAAACTGACTTAAGGTCGGGATAGACTTAAGGTCGGGATATCATCAGTTGAAGGTGAAGGAGGCAGATATCCATAAGACAGCTTTTAGGACAAGATACGACCATTTCGAGTTTGTAGTAATGCCGTTTGGGTTGACGAGCGCTTCAGCCGCGTTCATGGATATGATGAACCGAGTTTTTCAACCCTACTTGGATAGGTTCGTCGTGGTGTTCATCAACTATATCTTGGTGTACTCTAAGTCTGAAGAGGAGCATGATGAGCATCTCCGAGTTGTGTTGCAAGTGTTAATGGAGAAGAAGCTCTATGCCAAATTCAGCAAGTGTGAATTTTGGCTTAAGGAGGTGGCATTCTTAGGACATGTGGTATCCGCAGAGGGAATAAGAGTGGATCCTAGGAAGATCGAAGCAGTGTTGGATTGGAAACCACCTAGGTCCGTGGCTGAGATCCGAAGTTTCTTAGGTTTGGCAGGCTATTACAGAAGGTTTGTGGAAGGGTTCTCGTCAATAGCCGCGCCTTTGACAAAGTTATTGAGGATGGAAGTACCCTTTAAATGGACTAATAAGCAACAGGAGAGCTTTGAAAAGCTTAAGAAGGTGTTGACGGAAGCTCCGGTGTAAATTTAGCCGGAGGCAGGAAAGGATTTTGTGGTGTACTGTGACGCTTCGCATACGGGATTAGGCTGTGTGCTAATGCAAGAAGGAAAGGTAGTCGCTTATGCGTCTCGGAAGTTAAGGCCTCATGAGGTTAACTATCCAACCCATGACTTGGAATTGGCAGCAGTGGTTTTCGCTCTTAAGGTGTGGAGGCACTATCTTTATGCAGAAAGGTCGATAATCTACACAGACCACAAGAGCCTTAAGTATTTGTTGACTCAGAAGGAGTTGAACTTGAGGCAGCGAAGGTGGGTGGAGTTGTTGAAGGATTATGATTGCTCGATAGAGTACCACCCGGGCAAGGCAAATGTGGTAGCTGATGCCCTAAGTCGGAAGGTTGTATTGGATCTAAGAGCTATGTTCACTCACTTAAGTTTGTATGATGATGGAAGCCTGTTGGCAAAGTTGCAAGTCAAGCTCACGTGGCTCAATGAGGTAAAAGAGGGGCAGTTGGCTGATAAGGACCCAAGTGCTAAGTTACAGCAAGTACAGAACGGAGAGTTAAAGGATTATGGCGTTGGTGATGAAGGAGTATTGTGCTACAAAGGAAAAGTCTGCATGCCGAGGGACGAGGAGTTAAGACAAAGAATTCTTTGGGAGGCGCATAGTAGCCCTTATGCTATGCATCCCGGAGGCATTAAGCTGTACAGAGATCTAAGGGAACAATTTTGGTGGCCTAATCTTAAGCAGGAAGTGACTGAATTCGTGGGAAAATGTCTGACGTGTCAGCAAGTTAAGGCTGAACACCAAGTTCCATCGGGATTGCTTCAACCAATCGAGATTACACAATGGAAGTGGGAGAGAATTACCATGGACTTCGTTAGTGGGCTTCCCCTTACGCCTACTAAGAAGGACTCGGTATGGGTGATAGTGGACCGTTTGACCAAGTCCGCGCACTTCATTCCGGTAAGAGTTGACTATTCTCTTCAGAAGTTAGCCAAATTATACGTGGCGGAGATTGTAAGGTTACATAGAGTGCCGATGTCAATTATTTTGGATAGAGACCCAAGGTTTACGTCTCGGTTTTGGAGGGCACTTCATCAAGCTTTAGGCACTAAGTTAGACTTCACTACGGCTTTTCATCCACAATCAGACGGGCAGCCTGAACGAGTTATACAAGTGTTGGAGGATATGTTGAGAGGCTGTGTGATGGATTTCCGAGGAAGTTGGGAAGATTACTTGCCTTTAGCTGAGTTCGCCTACAACAACAGCTATCAGGCTAGCATTCGGATGGCACCATATGAAGCGTTGTATGGTCAGAAGTGTAGAACTCCTACTTGTTGGACTGAGTTAGGAGAACGTCGAGTTTTGGGTCCAAAGTTAGTGGCAGAGACTGAAGAAAAGGTTGAGATAATTAGGGCACGGTTAAAGGAAGCCTCTGATAGGCAGAAGTCGTACGCCGACCTTAAGCGAAAGGAAATAGAGTTTGAAGTGGGAGACCAAGTGTTCCTTAAGGTTTCGCCTTGGAAGAAGGTGATGAGGTTTGGTCTCAAAGGGAAGTTAAGCCCAAGGTTTATAGGGCCCTATCGAGTACTGAAGCGAATTGGGCCAGTGGCATACCAATTAGAGTTGCCACCAGAGTTGCAGCAGATGCACGACGTATTCCATGTATCTATGTTACGTCGTTATCGATCGGATCCGTCTCATGTGGTACCAGTTGAAGAAGTGGAGTTAAGGCCAGACTTATCGTACGAGGAAGAGCTGATTCAGATATTGGAACGTGATGTGAAGGTGCTACGGAGGAAGTCAGTTCCTCTAGTCAAAGTATTATGGCGCAATCATGGATCGGAAGAAGCTTCGTGGGAACCAGAAGAGACAATGCGACAGCAATACCCTCAATTATTTTAGATAGGAAATTTCGAGGACGAAACTATTTTAAGGGGGTAGAACTGTAACATCCTGAAAAGGGCCTATGCATTTTCGGTTTAATTGTACGAAATGACATGTCTTAAGTATTATGAATAAATTTCGAATATTTTTGGAAACCCGGAAATGTATGGAAAAGATTTAGAAATGAACATTTTGGAAACTTGAAAATGTATGGAAATGTTAAGTTTAAAAATGGAAAGTGAACATTTTTGGAAACTAGGAAATGATTTGGAAATGATTCAAAAGAGGAAAGTGAACATTTCTGGAAACTTGGAAATGTAAGGAAATGTCAAGTTTAAAGAGCCAAACGAAAATTTTTGGAAACTTAGAAATGACTTAGAAATGTCGAGTTTTAAAGTTTAAAAGAGGAAACTGAGGCAAGGTGGTCTTGTAACACCCATTGACCCGAGTCCATCGCCGGATAAGGGTTTACAGGTGTTACCATGCAATCTAACACTTAAGCTAAAACAATTGAATCATGGATGATCATCTTTATTAACGAATTATCTATAAACAAATAATAAACACATGTGTAACACATAACCTATATGTTAGATCCAAATCATTCATAAAAGAATCATCGATGAACATAATTCATCATACCGTGTATATTACATCAATATCACATAAACAAGTAGATTTCATGAAAATTCATAAATGACTAAGCTTCTTATAGCATAAAGTCCCAGTTACAAATAAACTAATGTGTGCAACCATTACGCATCAATTGTACACCCACTTAATAGGCCGAATATGTATGGTTCCATTATTGGCATTTCATGTACATTACCTAGCATAAACCAAGTTTAACGATTTCATGCACTCAATTAAAACAAGTAATTCAACAAGCCGAATACATATATAAATGAAAATGCAAACATCTCAATTATGCACTCTTTTCCATACTCGACTATGCCTAAACTATTTTAAACATTTTAACCACGTTTGCAATGGTCACCTAGATTTGGCCGAATACACATACTCATTTTATTCAATATAATTCACCCTATTTAAAACAACCGAATTTGATACATATCTAGATACATACTTCACAAGCATATAACTCAAATTCATATTCATATCAATTTCATGCAATTCAAATGCCTAACATCTCTCTCTATTAACCTATCACATATACACATGATTAAAATTCTACCTTAATCTATCAAAGTGACCATCAAAGATCAAAATACATATACATGTCATGGCATATATCTATTAAACCATTTCATATAATGCCTAAACCACATCCAAGCATAAATGATAATTCATGGCATGAGCAAACTATATCATCAAAACACGAAACAAGTTATCCAAAATAGATATCCATTTTCGCATGGCTAGCATATTTACACGATTACAAAACATTAGTTATACTGTTTAGTCTAACCTATACATGCCCTTTTTAGTACAAAACTAAGTTATTCAATACCAAAAGAAAGTCGATAGTGCGGTTGACTTCTTCCCAGATCCTTCGAGTCCGTAGCTTGAACCTAAAATCTATAAAACAAGGGTAAACAAGAATACACACAGTAAGCTTGCTAGCTTAGTAAGTCTCAAGCAATATTTATGACATATACACACATACTTAACAATTTAACTTCCATTCTTACGGCAATTAACATAGATAATTCAATACGAGTTTCACCTAGCCAAATATTAATCATATCCTTAATCTAATCAATAGTAGTTTATCACATGAATTTATACAATAACATTTCCTATATACAACCTATGTATTTGAATATTTCAAGTTACAGAAACATAACATAATTTCGATCTCATTGCACATCATATTCATAACCGAAGTTTTAAGTATCACAATTATATGTCTATACCTCAACTTCTCGTATATATATATATATAAAACATACCAATCAATGATAAGCCTAATATCCTGAGATAAAATTCAATTCGAGTCATTAATTTCATCACATCACAATTAGCTCATATAAAAGTAAACTAACTTACCTTATTACTTACCAATATAATAAGCTAATTTCCTTTTTCTTTTTTTAGAGCTTATAGCTCAATCTACTATGTATATACATCTCAAATTCTCTGTTTTGACGTATCACCGGCAAAAAGCCTGCTAGGCATTAAAGCCCAAAATAAATCACCGGCACGAGGCCTGCTAGGCAGTAAGCTTGAAATGAATCACCGGCACAAGGCCTGCTAGGCACAAAGCCTGACATATATCACCGGCACAAAGCCTGCTAGGCATAAAGCCTGAAATAAGTCACCGGCACTAGGCCTGCTGGGTAATAAGCCCGAATATGTTTATCAAATCAATTCATTAACTTACATTTCTTATCATATACATCACTATCAATTCATATACACAAAACCAATTCACTTGTCATATTGAAAACATATACTTGTTCATATCACATTAACAGAATATATTTAATCCAATTTAACACCTTTACATTCAGCTAACACATAATTCTATAGTCAAAATTATTGAATTTCATCCTTTAACATGTTTATAATTTACTTTTGAACATATAAGTGCTTAAGGACTTACCTCGGCTGTCGATAGACCGTGCAAATCGGCTATTCGAGAACCTTCGTCTTTCCCCGATCTAAATCCGTTTTTCTTTGCTCTTGATCTAAAACACATTAAAATTTAGCTCATTCAAGTACATTTCATCTCAATTTAGTCCCTAAGCACATAAATAGGCAATTTACCATTTTACCCCTACTATTTCAAATTTTTACAATTTAGTCATATTTGCCTAAAACACAAAATACACCAAATTTCTCAATACCCCTTAAGGGCCGAATATGTATAGGGACTATACAAGTCCTTTTCTTTCACTTATTTTGCAAATAAGCCCCTCTAAAATTTCATTTTTACAATTTGGCCCTAAAAACAAAAATTCATCAAAATTTCCAATACATAATTTACTAATTTTTAACTTATCTTTTATCTAACATCATCAAACATCAAAAACCATATAAACCTATCAATAGCCGAACCTCAAACATGCTTAGATTAAAAAATTTTAACATGGGTCAGTTACGGTTTGAAGCAACGATCTCAAAAACGTAAAAATTAACAAAAACCAAATTCAAACTAACCTTGAAATCAAGCTTCCAAGTGCCGAAAATCAAAGAACATAAACCCCCCTTTTCTTTCTCAATATTCGGCCATGAGAGAGTGAGAAAGATGATGGTTTTGTTTATTTCATTTTCACATATTATAAAAGTAATTATTCAATTACTAATTTAACCTTTAATATAAAATAAAAACTAACATATATCTAAAGGTTATTCTTGACATAAGCCACCCACTAACTCAAAAATGGGTTATTTACCCTTTTAATGCTCCACTTTAAAAAGCCATCATCAAATAGGCACTTTACACTATAGTTTGAGACTTTTAAAATTTACGCGATTAAGTCCTTTTTGTCAAATTAAGCACCCAAATGATGAAATTTTTCTACGAAACTTTCACACATTTTAATACACACATAACAAAAACAAAATAAAATATTAAAATATTTCTCGAACTCGGATTCGTGGTCCCGAAACCATCGTTCCGATTAGGGTCAAATTCGGTCTGTTACAGGTCTTAAGAGAAAAAGTATGTGAAATTTGACACACAAACGGGCTTGGAAAAGTGGCCTGAAGATGCCACTTAGGGCCTTTAGAAATGGCGCCACATGCAAGGGTGTTGGGCCTGAGTTCGAGTCACATGGGAAGCAAATAAAAGAAGTTTTATTTTTGCTTCTAGATGCACAGAGGTGGACGGCACAAGGCTTGCAAAAGAGGAGTTTCATTCTCTTTTAAATTCGGCTAATTAGGAGATAAATAAAGGATTTTGTTTTGGATTATTTCTAAGAGATAATAAGGATTATTCTTTATTTATCTTTTTATTAAAGAGATAAAGTTATCAAATAAAGAAGAGTGGTGGCCAAGTAAGGGATTCTAGGGGATAAATTCGGCTATAAAAGGAAGAACATAGGGCTACTCATCAATTTTCTTCCTCCTCTTTCTCTGCCGAATTCCCTAGCCTCTCTTCTCTCCTCTTTTTCTTTTGTCTAGCCAAATTCCTCTTCACCCTTAGTTCCCCTTGCCGATTTTCTTTAAGATCATATCCCTTCTCTTCTCATAGTTTTCTTTCAAAAGCCGAAACTAGGTAATTGTTAGAACCTAGCCGATTGTTCACTAAAGCCAAAGCCGAATCTTTGTTGTGACAGAAGGGTGTTGCCGATTTCATCCATAGAGGTAAGATCAACTGTTATTTGATTTCCAATCTCTCCTTTTTAGCCGAAATATAGGAATCTAACTCCTTTAGGATTCCATGGCCGAAACTTTGAAGGGTTCTTTTTGGATTTTCGCAGCTGTCGACTACAAGGAAGAATATTTCGGGATTTCTAAGATTAAGGTAAGACATCTGATATTCGGCCATAGGCCATTTAATGATGATTAAGTGTTAGAAATCAATCTAACATGTGCTTATAGGATTTTCGATAGCACTAAGAAAGCAAGGATCTATTTCAGGATTTGAATAATCATCAAATCAGCATCAAAGGTAAGTTTTAAGAATACTAATCCTACTAGGATTTGGAATTGTGGCTGAATGGCTTTTTATTAAAGTAATAAGTGATAAATCAAATGTAGGGATTAAGGATCTAAGCATTAGATCAAGCTTTTCGGGATCTCAAGGAATTGCTAAGCGAATCAGGTGTGTACCCCACACTATTTCTTGATATGTGTCATGGCATGCTTAATAAAAATATATGTGATATTAAGAATATGCAAGTGGTTAAGGTACCATGTTATGGTACTAAGTACTCAGGCACGTTTCCTACTCCTACTAGGAATTTGAAATATGTTATTTAACATGAGATTAAGAATAAGAACGTGAACTCTGGCATATTTATGCATATTACTATTATATGGGGCATATGGGTTGTTTTTGAAAGGGGAAGTGAATGTGGTGACCTAAGACCACGAACACGGTGACCTAAGACCGTGATATCTGAATGTGGTGACCTAAGACCACAGTAATCTGAATGTGGTGACCTAAGACCACAGTAATCTTATCGTGGTGACCTAAGACCACGAACGCGGTGACCTAAGACCGCGATATGGAGTGTAGCGGAAGGAGGGTCGACGTAGTAGTCCCCACGGTGTACAGGTTGGTACGGGGGAGTCTAGCGGATGGCTTATTAGGTTTGGGCTTGGGAATGCATCATCAATTGTATGCTATGATATGAATGTGTAATATTTGTTATGCCTGATTCTGTTATGATTTAGTGCTGTGTACACATTGAGTCTGTTGACTCGACCCGTTGTGGGACTATTTTCAGGTGACGAACAGTAATGGACCGGGCTCGGCAGAAGCTTAGTGTGACACCCCAAACACGGTCAATACGCCATGACCGAATCTGGTATGTCACTGAGGAAAATATTTGAAGAAAAACTAGTTGACGATTAAAATTTTTGTGAAAAACCTATTAAAATTCTATATTTGTAGAAAACAAGTATATAATAAGTTAAAACTAATAATTTACTTTGAAATTACGTAAAACTTTAAAATAATTGAATAAGTCGGAGGTTAGAAAACATTTAAATCATTTTAAGAAAACTCAAATTATTACTTTGAAAACCATTTACATTTGATAGTAGTAACTAAATATTTGTAAATCATTTAGATTATCGAAAACACTTAAGTTGTTGAATTTGTCAATTAATTTAGTTACCCGATGGTAACGTTTTAAAAACCATCGCGTTGTGTAGTTTAGAAAACTTTGGGCTCAATTATTAAATTAACCAAGTAATTTATAAGCCATATTTTAAATCAAATCCAAAGCATAAATATAATCCAAAATCCTAATATAAGAGGCCTTATTACAAACCCATAAAAATATAAAACCAAATTTAAATAAAGTAAAGTTCTCAAACCAAAGTTCACGTAGAACCCAAATTTATTGCATGGCCTCCTCGAGTTCATCCGGCTCCATATCCGCGATCTCACGAATCACCTGAAATGATAAGGGAGAAGGTGAGTTACCAAGACTCAGTGCATATTCCCTCTCCCGGGTAATTACCACATACTTACACAAATTATAACAAAGCAACATATATGTATAATGCACCCAACCTAGCCATCCATAACTCCTTTTCTACCCCGTGTGGTACCAAACCACTGGTGTCCAAAGACACAATTGTGTTACCAAAACACTGGTGACCGAGGTCACAAATCAAGTGATGGGGCCAACCCATCGTGTGATACCAAATCACTGGCAGACGATCCCATATCTCAAAGTGGGGCCAACCCACAGTGGAATTAACCACAGGGACAAGTCGCTATGAGGTGCCAAACCTCTGGTGTCCGAAGACACGAATGTGATACCAAATCACTGGAGATACCAAATCTCTGGTGTCCGAAGACACAATGTGATACCAAATCACTGGTGACCGAAGTCACAATCTTCCCCCTCCTCTCATATTTCCCATACCAATGCAATAGATAAAAAAAATCATGTCAATATACTATGATATGAATCATATAATAAATATATCACAAATCGTAGATCATGATTTCAATCCACATGTATTAACAACATATCGAAACGGACTTACCCGAATCCTCATTCATACCATCATGGTATCAAATCCAAATCTCATCGTTTTTCCCACTTTCATAATATGATTAGTAATATCACACATAAACATACAAATATAAACCAAGTTATAAAGTGTGTAAGATACACACCTTTCACCAAAGCAAAAACTATCTTCCGAAGTTCCGATCTAACGCACTAGATCACTTTGTCCAACTTCGATTCGCTAAAGGAATGACTTAAATCGATTATTTCCGAAATCCCAAAGAGCCTAAGAGAATAATCGAATCCTAAATGGTTAGAACCTTGCAAAACAATGCCCAAAGGTTCGGCCTTTGACCATAAGAAAACATCATAGAAACGAGAAAGAAAAGAAAGGAAAACGTCCATGAACACTTAACCCTTTTTATCCAAAATCGATAGAAGAAAACCAAGGAGAGTCTACCCTTGAATATTCGGCCAAAATGATACTAAAAGGAAGTAGAAGATTCGGCTATGGTGAAGTGAAAAAGAAAAGAATAAATAGAATGGAAGTAGATGTTTTATCTTTGAACAAATGAAAAGAAATGGTATTAGAGATGGAGAGATATTTGGCCAAGAGAGTGAAAAAGAAAATGTTTATGAACCAATGTCAAAAAAAAAAAGAAAAGAGAGATGAGGGAGAGAGAGGTTCGGCCAAACACTTAATTTGCCAAAGAAGAAAAATGCTCAACATTGCACCAAAAGATCAAAGTGCATTCGGCTAAAGAGAATAACTTTGAAGATGAAAGAAATAAAATACCAAATGGTGCACAAAAGAGAAGAATTGGTAAAGTTCAAAGGAGTTTCGGTTTTGACACAAAACAAAAGTTGAATGTCTACCTAGCTAGCCGAAAATGCCTACTAACCAAAGAGAAAATTGGCACTAACTAGCTACCAACCAACCAAAAATTCGGCCACCCCCTAGCCATACATACCGTCCACATACATGCACTAAAGCCTTGACAAAGTTTCCAAAACATTCTCCTAAAGCCAAGCCTTTTGTCCCCCCATCTTTCCAAAAGCTTAAGAATCTTATCCCAAATTTCATGCTTTCCTTAATCACATATTCAACTTACCAAAAGAAAATAGTCCAACCTATCATAAATAAGTTTGACCGTCCATTAATGCAAGGATTCAAAAATAAACCTTCAAAATGCTAAACATGCTACTCGAACCTCTAACCTTAAGCCACCTTCCAAACTCCTTAACCAACTTGCCACTTACTCCTCTTATGCTTTAAATGAACACTTAAATTAACTTAAGTGCTAAGCTCACTTAATCCACTTCATTAAAGAAGCCAAACTAAAATTTATTCTAGCTTCCTAATATTTCCAAGCCTTCACACAAATATACTAAACACACAAACAATACTACCCGAGCTAACACAAGTAACTAGATGACACACAAATATTTCCTAAAGCCCATGGCCCAATCGGCCCAATCCTATTAGGCCCAAATTCGGGATGTTACAATTCTACCCTCCTTAAAGAAAATTTCGTCCTCGAAATTTCCAACTAACTAACAGTCGTACATCCTATCTCACCACACTACGCTCTTGTTGCGCACTCTGATATTAATAAAACTACTATACTACTAACATCATTTGAATACGTCAAACCCACATCAATCAAAGTAGCAAACTCTCGCTCCTGATGTGGAGCAATCAACAGTCTCAGCTCGTCCTTCAAACCATCCTCGAATCGGACACATCGCTCGTGCTCCGAAGCCACAATACCTCCAGCATACCGGCTCAATCTTAAGAACTCAGCCTCATACTCTGATACGGATTTACTCCCTTGGACCAAATTCAGGAATGCCTTGTGCTGCGCATCAACGTAACTAGACCCGATATATTTCTTCTGATACGCTGCCTTAAAGAAGTCCCAAGTGAGATCTTCCGCCGCAGCACCATTCCGAACCGTGAGCCACCACTGATATGACTCATCACGAAGAAGCGATACAATCCCTTTCAGCTTTTCCTCGGCATTCAAATCCAAATCCTCCATGATTCGCTCTGACGCCTCTAACCAATATTCAGCTGAGCTGGGAGCTACACCCGGAACACCTCGAAATACCTCGGCTCCGTTGGCTCAGAGTCGCTCTGGAATAGATTTCCGAGCTCCCGCGCCTCCACTTATTCCAACTACCCTCTCAAGAACTCGCAGCATCGCCTGAGACACTGCGTCATCCCCCGTTTGATCCTGATGCTCAACTCCAACCGCTGGTGGTGGAACTGGTGGTACCTCGTTCTCGGATCCTTGACCCGACCTCACTGGCTCAGACACAGCCATCCTACCTCGACCACGTCCACGCATAACACGACCTCGTCCTCGAGTACTCATGTCTAACGTCTCGTTTAATCTAAGTTAAAAGTTTTATGCATTAGTCATTATTCCACTTTCTTTAAAGCACAGTTTTATGAAAAGTTTAATAAGAAGTTGTTTCGCGAGCACACCAAACCTATAGTCTTGGATCTCTAAAGTAGTTCCTACTACTACACAGTCATGCCAACATCATCATATCAAATCATCAAAATCAACAGTTTTGATGTACTTACCAGGGCGGATTGATGCCGGAGACACGGGGCCATGCCTTTCCAAACATTAAATTTTCAATAATGACATTTTCAAACCATACTTCAAAACATTTTGGGCCTCGGACCCACAGCCGAGCTTTTGAACTTAGCTCTGATACCAATTTGTAACACCCCAAACCCGGTCAATACGCCATGACCGAATCTGGTATGTCACTAAGGAAATATTTGAAGAAAAACTAGTTGACGATTAAAATTTTTGTGAAAAACCTATTAAAATTCTATATTTGTAGAAAACAAGTATATAATAAGTTAAAACTAATAATTTACTTTGAAATTACGTAAAACTTTAAAATAATTGAATAAGTCATAGGTTAGAAAACATTTAAATCATTTTAAGAAAACTCAAATTATTACTTTGAAAACCATTTACATTTGATAGTAGTAACTAAATATTTGTAAATCATTTAGATTATCGAAAACACTTAAGTTGTTGAATTTGTCAATTAATTTATGTTACCCAATGGTAACGTTTTAAAAACCATCGCGTTGTGTAGTTTAGAAAACTTTGGGCTCAATTATTAAATTAACCAAGTAATTTATAAGCCATATTTTAAATCAAATCCAAAGCATAAATATAATCCAAAATCATAATATAAGAGGCCTTATTACAAACCCATAAAAATATAAAACCAAGTTTAAATAAAGTTCTCAAACCAAAGTTCACGTAGAACCCAAATTTATTGCATGGCCTCCTCGAGTTCATCCGGCTCCATATCTGCGATCTCACGAATCACCTGAAATGATAAGGGAGAAGGTGAGTCACCAAGACTCAGTGCATATTCCCTCTCCCGGGTAATTACCACATACTTACACAAATTATAACAAAGCAACATATATGTATAATGCACCCAACCTAGCCATCCATAACTCCTTTTCTACCCCGTGTGGTACCAAACCACTGGTGTCCAAAGACACAATTGTGTTACCAAAACACTGGTGACCGAGGTCACAAATCAAGTGATGGGGCCAACCCATCGTGTGATACCAAATCACTGGCAGACGATCCCATATCTCAAAGTGGGGCCAACCCACAGTGGAATTAACCACAGGGACAAGTCGCTATGAGGTGCCAAACCTCTGGTGTCCGAAGACACGAATGTGATACCAAATCACTGGAGATACCAAATCTCTGGTGTCCGAAGACACAATGTGATACCAAATCACTGGTGACCGAAGTCACAATCTTCCCCCTCCTCTCATATTTCCCATACCAATGCAATAGATAAAAAAAATCATGTCAATATACTATGATATGAATCATATAATAAATATCACAAATCGTAGATCATGATTTCAATCCACATGTATTAACAACATATCGAAACGGACTTACCCGAATCCTCATTCATACCATCATGGTATCAAATCCAAATCTCATCATTTTTCCCACTTTCATAATATGATTAGTAATATCACACATAAACATACAAATATAAACCAAGTTATAAAGTGTGTAAGATACACACCTTTCACCAAAGCAAAAACTATCTTCCGAAGTTCCGATCTAACGCACTAGATCACTTTGTCCAACTCCGATTCGCTAAAGGAATGACTTAAATCGATTATTTCCGAAATCCCAAAGAGCCTAAGAGAATAATCGAATCCTAAATGGTTAGAACCTTGCAAAACAATGCCCAAAGGTTCGGCCTTTGACCATAAGAAAACATCATAGAAACGAGAAAGAAAAGAAAGGAAAACGTCCATGAACACTTAACCCTTTTTATCCAAAATCGATAGAAGAAAACCAATGAGAGTCTACCCTTGAATATTCGGCCAAAATGATACTAAAAGGAAGTAGAAGATTCGGCTATGGTGAAGTGAAAAAGAAAAGAATAAATAGAATGGAAGTAGATGTTTTATCTTTGAACAAATGAAAAGAAATGGTATTAGAGATGGAAAGATATTCGGCCAAGAGAGTGAAAAAGAAAATGTTTATGAACCAATGTCAAAAGAAAAGAAAAGAGAGATGAGGGAGAGAGAGGTTCGGCCAAACACTTAATTTGCCAAAGAAGAAAAATGCTCAACATTGCACCAAAAGATCAAAGTGCGTTCGGCTAAAGAGAATAACTTTGAAGATGAAAGAAATAAAATACCAAATGGTGCACAAAAGAGAAGAATTGGTAAAGTTTAAAGGAGTTTCGGTTTTGACACAAAACAAAAGTTGAATGTCTACCTAGCTAGCCGAAAATGCCTACTAACCAAAGAGAAAATTGGCACTAACTAGCTACCAACCAACCAAAAATTCGGCCACCCCCTAGCCATACATACCGTCCACATACATGCACTAAAGCCTTGACAAAGTTTCCAAAACATTCTCCTAAAGCCAAGCCTTTTGTCCCCCATCTTTCCAAAAGCTTAAGAATCTTATCCCAAATTTCATGCTTTCCTTAATCACATATTCAACTTACCAAAAGAAAATAGTCCAACCTATCATAAATAAGTTTGACCGTCCATTAATGCAAGGATTCAAAAATAAACCTTCAAAATGCTAAACATGCTACTCGAACCTCTAACCTTAAGCCACCTTCTAAACTCCTTAACCAACTTGCCACTTACTCCTCTTATGCTTTAAATGAACACTTAAATTAACTTAAGTGCTAAGCTCACTTAATCCACTTCATTAAATAAGCCAAACTAAAATTTATTCTAGCTTCCTAATATTTCCAAGCCGTCACACAAATATACTAAACACACAAACAATACTACCTGAGCTAACACAAGTAACTAGATGACACACAAATTTTTCCTAAAGCCCATGGCCCAATCGGCCCAATCCTATTAGGCCCAAATTCAGGATGTTACAATTCTACCCTCCTTAAAGAAAATTTCGTCCTCGAAATTTCCAACTAACTAACAGTCGTACATCCTATCTTACCACACTACGCTCTTGCTGCGCACTCTGATATTAATAAAACTACTATACTACTAACATCATTTGAATACGTCGAACCCACATCAATCAAAGTAGCAAACTCTCGCTCCTGATGTGGAGCAATCAACAGTCTCAGCTCGTCCTTCAAACCATCCTCGAATCGGACACATCGCTCGTGCTCCGAAGCCACAATACCTCCAGCATACCGGCTCAATCTTAAGAACTCAGCCTCATACTCTGATACGGATTTACTCCCTTGGACCAAATTCAGGAATGCCTTGCGCTGCGCATCAACGTAACTAGACCCGATATATTTCTTCTGATACGCTGCCTTAAAGAAGTCCCAAGTGAGATCTTCCGCCGCAGCACCATTTCGAACCGTGAGCCACCACTGATATGACTCATCACGAAGAAGCAATACAATCCCTTTCAGCTTTTCCTCGACATTCAAATCCAAATCCTCCATGATTCGCTCTGACGCCTCTAACCAATATTCAGCTGAGCTGGGAGCTACACCCGAAACACCTCGAAATACCTCGGCTCCGTTGGCTCAGAGTCGCTCTGGAACAGATTTCCGAGCTCCCGCGCCTCCACTTATTCCAACTACCCTCTCAAGAACTCGCAGCATCGCCTGAGACACTGCGTCATCCCCCGTTTGATCCTGATGCTCAACTCCAACCACTGGTGGTGGAACTGGTGGTACCCCGTTCTCAGATCCTTGACCCGACCTCACTGGCTCAGACACAGCCATCCTACCTCGACCACGTCCACGCATAACACGACCTCGTCCTCGAGTACTCATGTCTAACGTCTCGTTTAATCTAAGTTAAAAGTTTTACGCATTAGTCATTATTCCACTTTCTTTAAAGCACAGTTTTATGAAAAGTTTAATAAGAAGTTGTTTCGCGAGCACACCAAACCTATAGTCTTGGGTCTCTAAAGTAGTTCCTACTACTACACAGTCATGCCAACATCATCATATCAAATCATCAAAATCAACAGTTTTGATGTACTTACCAGGGCGGATTGATGCCGGAGACTCGGGGCCATGCCTTTCCAAACATTAAATTTTCAATAATGACATTTTCAAACCATACTTCAAAACATTTTGGGCCTCGGACCCACAGCCGAGCTTTTGAACTTAGCTCTGATACCAATTTGTAACACCCCAAACCCGGTCAATACGCCATGACCGAATCTGGTATGTCACTGAGGAAAATATTTGAAGAAAAACTAGTTGACGATTAAAATTTTTGTGAAAAACCTATTAAAATTCTATATTTGTAGAAAACAAGTATATAATAAGTTAAAACTAATAATTTACTTTGAAATTACGTAAAACTTTAAAATAATTGAATAAGTCATAGGTTAGAAAACTTTTAAATCATTTTAAGAAAACTCAAATTATTACTTTGAAAACCATTTACATTTGATAGTAGTAAACTAAATATTTGTAAATCATTTAGATTATCGAAAACACTTAAGTTGTTGAATTTGTCAATTAATTTATGTTACCCGATGGTAACGTTTTAAAAACCATCGCGTTGTGTAGTTTAGAAAACTTTGGGCTCAATTATTAAATTAACCAAGTAATTTATAAGCCATATTTTAAATCAAATCCAAAGCATAAATATAATCCAAAATCATAATATAAGAGGCCTTATTACAAACCCATAAAAATATAAAACCAAATTTAAATAAAGTTCTCAAACCAAAGTTCACGTAGAACCCAAATTTATTGCATAGCCTCCTCGAGTTCATCCGGCTCCATATCCGCGATCTCACGAATCACCTGAAATGATAAGGGAGAAGGTGAGTCACCAAGACTCAGTGCATATTCCCTCTCCCGGGTAATTACCACATACTTACACAAATTATAACAAAGCAACATATATGTATAATGCACCCAACCTAGCCATCCATAACTCCTTTTCTACCCCGTGTGGTACCAAACCACTGGTGGTGCCAAACCACTGGTGTCCAAAGACACAATTGTGTTACCAAAACACTGGTGACCGAGGTCACAAATCAAGTGATGGGGCCAACCCATCGTGTGATACCAAATCACTGGCAGACGATCCCATATCTCAAAGTGGGGCCAACCCACGGTGGAATTAACCACAGGGACAAGTCGCTATGAGGTGCCAAACCTCTGGTGTCCGAAGACACGAATGTGATACCAAATCACTGGAGATACCAAATCTCTGGTGTCCGAAGACACAATGTGATACCAAATCACTGGTGACCGAAGTCACAATCTTCCCCCTCCTCTCATATTGCCCATACCAATGCAATAGATAAAAAAATCATGTCAATATACTATGATATGAATCATATAATAAATATATCACAAATCGTAGATCATGATTTCAATCCACATGTATTAACAACATATCGAAACGGACTTACCCGAATCCTCATTCATACCATCATGGTATCAAATCCAAATCTCATCATTTTTCCCACTTTCATAATATGATTAGTAATATCACACATAAACATACAAATATAAACCAAGTTATAAAGTGTGTAAGATACACACCTTTCACCAAAGCAAAAACTATCTTCCGAAGTTCCGATCTAACGCACTAGATCACTTTGTCCAACTCCGATTCGCTAAAGGAATGACTTAAATCGATTGCTTCCGAAATCCCAAAGAGCCTAAGAGAATAATCGAATCCTAAATGGTTAGAACCTTGCAAAACAATGCCCAAAGGTTCGGCCTTTGACCATAAGAAAACATCATAGAAACGAGAAAGAAAAGAAAGGAAAACGTCCATGAACACTTAACCCTTTTTATCCAAAATCGATAGAAGAAAACCAAGGAGAGTCTACCCTTGAATATTCGGCCAAAATGATTCTAAAAGGAAGTAGAAGATTCGGCTATGGTGAAGTGAAAAAGAAAAGAATAAATAGAATGGAAGTAGATGTTTTATCTTTGAACAAATGAAAAAGAAATGGTATTAGAGATGGAAAGATATTCGGCCAAGAGAGTGAAAAAGAAAATGTTTATGAACCAATGTCAAAAGAAAAGAAAAGAGAGATGAGGGAGAGAGAGGTTCGGCCAAACACTTAATTTGCCAAAGAAGAAAAATGCTCAACATTGCACCAAAAGATTAAAGTGCATTCGGCTAAAGAGAATAACTTTGAAGACGAAAGAAATAAAATACCAAATGGTGCACAAAAGAGAAGAATTGGTAAAGTTCAAACGAGTTTTAGTTTTGACACAAAACAAAAGTTGAATGTCTACCTAGCTAGCCGAAAATGCCTACTAACCAAAGAGAAAATTGGCACTAACT
The DNA here is from genome assembly GCA_005393395.2 of Gossypium australe. Lineage (NCBI taxonomy): Eukaryota > Viridiplantae > Streptophyta > Magnoliopsida > Malvales > Malvaceae > Gossypium > Gossypium australe. The sequence continues at coordinate 111,325,103 of CM016616.1, forward strand.
AGCTACCAACCAACCAAAAATTCGGCCACCCCCTAGCCATACATACCGTCCACATACATGCACTAAAGCCTTGACAAAGTTTCCAAAACATTCTCCTAAAGCCAAGCCTTTTGTCCCCCCATCTTTCCAAAAGCTTAAGAATCTTATCCCAAATTTCATGCTTTCCTTAACCACATATTCAACTTACCAAAAGAAAATAGTCCAACCTATCATAAATAAGTTTGACCGTCCATTAATGCAATGATTCAAAAATAAACCTTCAAAATGCTAAACATGCTACTCGAACCTCTAACCTCAAGCCACCTTCCAAACTCCTTAACCAACTTGCCACTTACTCCTCTTATGCTTTAAATGAACACTTAAATTAACTTAAGTGCTAAGCTCACTTAATCCACTTCATTAAATAATCCAAACTAAAATTTATTCTAGCTTCCTAATATTTCCAAGCCTTCACACAAATATTGTAACACCCCAAACCCGGACAAGACACCACGTCCGAATCTGGTATGCTACGGGGAAAACGTTTTGGGAAAACTAGATTTTTCGTTTAAAGGTTGAGTGAAAACACAGTGGGTTCGATACAATTTGAGTAGTCTTGTTTGGAAAACAGTATTTGAAACCCGGAGATTTTAAAAACTTAACCGGAATTTGTAGTTAAAACGAGTTTGAATTCTTTAAAACCTCATCAGTTTCTTAGTGATACATAAAGCACTTTTAAACTTAGAAGAACTACAAGTCTGATTTGAAAACCATTTGTATTTGTTTATCAAAAGACTTTGTGTGATACCCGATGGTATAATTTAAAAACACGTTGCGTTTTAGTTTTGAAAACTTTATCTTTCCATATTTTAGTAAAATTTATTCCAAGTTACTTTGTTAGGCATATTAAATCTAATTAAAACATCCACCAACTTAAAACATAAATTTAAAGACCTTTACAAATCCAAATAGAAACCCAAATAAAAGTAAATAACTAAAGTACCCAAAATATAGAGTCTGAGTAAAGGCTTTATTCAGCATGGCATAAGCACCCCGAGTCCATCCCGGCTCCAAGTCCGCGTCTACGAGTCACCTGAAATGTCAAGGAGAGGGTGAGTCGAGTGACTCAGTGTGTAAATCCCACTCCCGAAGAACAACATGCCAACACACAGCATACATAGCAATATAATCAATGCAACCCAATCCTAACCATCCATGTCTCCTTTTCTACCCCGTGTGGTACCAAACCACTGGTGGTGCCAAACCACTGGTGACATATAGTCACAATGTGCTACCAAAGCACTGGTGTCCCAAAGACACAATATCCGTCAATGTGCTACCAAAGCACTGGTGTCCCAAAGACACAGTTGTGCTACCAAAGCACTGGTGACCGAAGTCACAAATCCGATGATGATGGGGCCAACCCATCGTGTGTTACCAAAACACTAGCAGACGATCCCATATCTCAAGTGGGGCCAACCCACGGTGGTCAAACCACAGGGACAAGTCGCAATGAGGTGCCAAACCTCTGGTGTCCCAAAGACACAATGTGCTACCAAAGCACTGGTGACCGTAGTCATAAATCCGATGATGATGGGGCCAACCCATCGTGTGTTACCAAAACACTGGCGTCAATCCCGTATAATCATCTGTGGGGCCAACCCACTGTGGTACTGAGCCACTGGGACGAGACGCTGAGGTACCAAACCTCTGGAGGTGCCAAACCTCTGGTGACCCAAGTCACAAAGTTGTGCTACCAAAGCACTGGTGCTCGTCAGCACAAAGTATCATACTCCCTCCTCTCATATCACCCATCAACATGCCAAACTCATGTAATCATGCATATCATCTATCATGCAAATTATGCCCACATACCCAGCATAAACTCTCATGGCATACATAAATAACATAGGTCATGATATCATATAAATCATCAATAACTCATAATGATATTAGTAGTAACTTACCCGAATCCAAGCTCATACCCAAATGGGTATCATATCAATCCATCAACTGCCATAAATTTTAATAGGCATACAGGTTTATTAATAATATTCCTAAATATAAGTGTGTTAGTATACACACCTGATTATACGAGCCTAGAAATCCCTACGAACGATCTATGTCCCTCGGTTGTCAAGCCCCTAAAACAATCGGCCAACCTAGGATTAGGCACTTACAACATTCGGCTATCAACCAATAACCAAAGGGATTAATATCGAACCCTTACCAAAACTTACCCCTCCTGGCTAATCAGGAAAACAAAGCTCCACTTGATTGTATCCAAAATCCCAATGACCTATAACAAAGAGGTTAATACCCTTCCAAAAATAACCATATTCGGCCTTTAAGCAACCCACATCAACAAAGTGTAAAGGAGAAGGGAGATGGCCATTCGGCCCTGCACTTACCAACACCGACACCAATATTCGGCCAACCCAACACCAGGGAAGAGAAGAGATTCGGTCAAGGCTTCAACAAAAGGAGAAAAGAATTCGGCTTCCGGTGTTTTAATATCCTTAAATTCGGCTTTAGTGTAAAGGAGAGAAAAAGATTGTGATGAGTAGAGTTTCGGCACAAAAAGAAAGGAGAAAAGAAATGGAGAATTCGGCTCAAGAGCTTTTGAAATGGAAAGAAAATAGAAAATGGATGGGGACAAGTACTTACGGTTTTGGAAAAAGATAGAAAATGTGTTTTAGGAATTAGTGTTTCGGCTTAATGGAATGGTAAGGCACCCATGAAAGATTCGGCTAGGAGGGAGATATGAATTCGGTTTCAACAATTGAAGAAAAAAGAAAAGAATTGATTGAGGACTTTCGGTTTCAAAGGGGTGTCAAAAATGAAAGAATTTTCTATGGCAAAAATCGGCTTGCTTTGACAAAATGAAAGAACTTGGTTGCTACTAACCTTTGACCGAAATTGCCTAAGAGAATTGCCAAAATGCAAAATGCATTTCGGCACACCTTCCCACTTCCCAAAGCCGGCCACCTTCTCCCCCACTCCCAATTATTCGGCCATATCCCCCAAATTGCTCCCATTCACTCATTCAAACATTTTGAATAAGTCTCCTTCCTAAACTCACTCTCCACCCCTCTTTTAAACCACTTGACTTGGTCCAAGTAGCATTTAAACCACATACAACTCTCCCCCTATGCCGTCCCAAAAAGAAATAAAAAGGAGTACTCCGCAGCTCGAACACTGGACCTCCACTCCCCCTTGCAGATGTCGCCACACCAAACTCCAAGTGGCGCAAGCTCTGCCACTTTGCTAGCTCCTCATTGTGCAATAAAATCCCATTTTATTTTCTTAAGCCCCCAACTCTATCCACTCCCCACACCTAAGGCCAAAACTAAAATTTTCCTACCTACTCAGGCATACACTTAGCCTATAATTAAACCCTAAAGCACCGAAATAGCAACACAGCACACAACACATGCAAAACATGCCACAACGAAATAGCCCCTAACCCGGGATTTACAGTTCTACCCCCCTTAAAAAAATTTCGGCCTCGAAATTACCTGGTCAAAAAGAGTTGGGGTATTGCTGTCTCATCGTATCCTCGGGTTCCCACGTCGCTTCTTCTACGCCATGATTCCGCCAAAGTACCTTAACCAAAGGCACAGACTTCCTACGCAGAACCTTCACCTCCCGATCAAGAATCTGCACAGGTTCCTCTTCCATAGACAAGTCTGGATTCACCTCGATCTCTTCCACTGCTACCACATGCGACGGATCTGAACGATACCTCCGAAGCATCGAAACATGGAAGACATCATGAATCTGACTAAGCTCTGCTGGCAACTCAAGCTGATACGCTACTGGTCCAAACTCGCCTCAACACTCTATACGGCCCAATAAACCTCGGACTTAGCTTACCTTTCTTCCCGAACCTCAGAACCTTCTTCCAAGGCGAGACCTTCAGAAACACTCGATCCCCAACAGCAAACTCTATATCTCTTCGCTTAAGGTCGGCATAAGACTTCTGTCGATCCG
>CM016616.1:111329241-111401413 GCA_005393395.2 Gossypium australe
TAGTTTAGAAAACTTTGGGCTCAATTATTAAATTAACCAAGTAATTTATAAGCCATATTTTAAATCAAATCCAAAGCATAAATATAATCCAAAATCCTAATATAAGAGGCCTTATTACAAACCCATAAAATATAAAACCAAATTTAAATAAAGTAAGTTCTCAAACCAAAGTTCACGTAGAACCCAAATTTATTGCATGGCCTCCTCGAGTTCATCCGGCTCCATATCCGCGATCTCACGAATCACCTGAAATGATAAGGGAGAAGGTGAGTTACCAAGACTCAGTGCATATTCCCTCTCCCGGGGGTAATTACCACATACTTACACAAATTATAACAAAGCAACATATATGTATAATGCACCCAACCTAGCCATCCCATAACTCCTTTTCTACCCCGTGTGCGTACCAAACCACTGGTGTCCAAAGACACAATTGTGTTACCAAAACACTGGTGACCGAGGTCACAAATCAAGTGATGGGGCCAACCATCGTGTGATACCAAATCACTGGCAGACGATCCCATATCTCAAAGTGGGGCCAACCCACAGTGGAATTAACCACAGGGACAAGTCGCTATGAGGTGCCAAACCTCTGGTGTCGAAGACACGAATGTGATACCAAATCCTGGAGATACCAAATCTCTGGTGTCCGAAGACACAATGTGATACCAAATCACTGGTGACCGAAGTCACAATCTTCCCCCTCCTCTCATATTTCCATACCATGCAATAGATAAAAAAAATCATGTCAATATACTATGATATGAATCATATAATAAATATATCACAAATCGTAGATCATGATTTCAATCCACATGTATTAACAACATATCGAAACGGACTTACCCGAATCCTCATTCATACCATCATGGTATCAAATCCAAATCTCATCGTTTTTCCCACTTTCATAATATGATTAGTAATATCACACATAAACATACAAATATAAACCAAGTTATAAGTGTGTAAGATACACACCTTTCACCAAAGCAAAAAACTATCTTCCGAAGTTCCGATCTAACGCACTAGATCACTTTGGTCCAACTTCGATTCGCTAAAGGAATGACTTAAATCGATTATTTCCGAAATCCCAAAGAGCCTAAGAGAATAATCGAATCCTAAATGGTTAGAACCTTGCAAAACAATGCCCAAAGGTTCGGCCTTGACCATAAGAAAACATCATAGAAACGAGAAAGAAAAGAAAGGAAAACGTCCATGAACACTTAACCCTTTTTATCCAAAATCGATAGAAGAAAACCAAGGAGAGTCTACCCTTGAATATTCGGCCAAAATGATACTAAAAGGAAGTAGAAGATTCGGCTATGGTGAAGTGAAAAAGAAAAGAATAAATAGAATGGAAGTAGATGTTTTATCTTTGAACAAATGAAAAAGAAATGGTATTAGAGATGGAGAGATATTTGGCCAAGAGAGTGAAAAAGAAAATGTTTATGAACCAATGTCAAAAAAAAAAAGAAAAGAGAGATGAGGGAGAGAGAGGTTCGGCCAAACACTTAATTTGCCAAAGAAGAAAAATGCTCAACATTGCACCAAAAGATCAAAGTGCATTCGGCTAAAGAGAATAACTTTGAAGATGAAAGAAATAAAATACCAAATGGTGCACAAAAGAGAAGAATTGGTAAAGTTCAAAGGAGTTTCGGTTTTGACACAAAACAAAAGTTGAATGTCTACCTAGCTAGCCGAAAATGCCTACTAACCAAAGAGAAAATTGGCACTAACTAGCTACCAACCAACAAAAATTCGGCCACCCCTAGCCATACATACCGTCCACATACATGCACTAAAGCCTTGACAAAGTTTCCAAAACATTCTCCTAAAGCCAAGCCTTTTGTCCCCCCATCTTTCCAAAAGCTTAAGAATCTTATCCCAAATTTCATGCTTTCCTTAATCACATATTCAACTTACCAAAAGAAAATAGTCCAACCTATCATAAATAAGTTTGACCGTCCATTAATGCAAGGATTCAAAAATAAACCTTCAAAATGCTAAACATGCTACTCGAACCTCTAACCTTAAGCCACCTTCCAAACTCCTTAACCAACTTGCCACTTACTCCTCTTATGCTTTAAATGAACACTTAAATTAACTTAAGTGCTAAGCTCACTTAATCCACTTCATTAAAGAAGCCAAACTAAAATTTATTCTAGCTTCCTAATATTTCCAAGCCTTCACACAAATATACTAAACACACAAACAATACTACCCGAGCTAACACAAGTAACTAGATGACACACAAATATTTCCTAAAGCCCATGGCCCAATCGGCCCAATCCTATTAGGCCCAAATTCGGGATGTTACAATTCTACCCTCCTTAAAGAAAATTTCGTCCTCGAAATTTCCAACTAACTAACAGTCGTACATCCTATCTCACCACACTACGCTCTTGTTGCGCACTCTGATATTAATAAAACTACTATACTACTAACATCATTTGAATACGTCAAACCCACATCAATCAAAGTAGCAAACTCTCGCTCCTGATGTGGAGCAATCAACAGTCTCAGCTCGTCCTTCAAACCATCCTCGAATCGGACACATCGCTCGTGCTCCGAAGCCACAATACCTCCAGCATACCGGCTCAATCTTAAGAACTCAGCCTCATACTCTGATACGGATTTACTCCCTTGGACCAAATTCAGGAATGCCTTGTGCTGCGCATCAACGTAACTAGACCCGATATATTTCTTCTGATACGCTGCCTTAAAGAAGTCCCAAGTGAGATCTTCCGCCGCAGCACCATTCCGAACCGTGAGCCACCACTGATATGACTCATCACGAAGAAGCGATACAATCCCTTTCAGCTTTTCCTCGGCATTCAAATCCAAATCCTCCATGATTCGCTCTGACGCCTCTAACCAATATTCAGCTGAGCTGGGAGCTACACCCGGAACACCTCGAAATACCTCGGCTCCGTTGGCTCAGAGTCGCTCTGGAATAGATTTCCGAGCTCCCGCGCCTCCACTTATTCCAACTACCCTCTCAAGAACTCGCAGCATCGCCTGAGACACTGCGTCATCCCCCGTTTGATCCTGATGCTCAACTCCAACCGCTGGTGGTGGAACTGGTGGTACCTCGTTCTCGGATCCTTGACCCGACCTCACTGGCTCAGACACAGCCATCCTACCTCGACCACGTCCACGCATAACACGACCTCGTCCTCGAGTACTCATGTCTAACGTCTCGTTTAATCTAAGTTAAAAGTTTTATGCATTAGTCATTATTCCACTTTCTTTAAAGCACAGTTTTATGAAAAGTTTAATAAGAAGTTGTTTCGCGAGCACACCAAACCTATAGTCTTGGATCTCTAAAGTAGTTCCTACTACTACACAGTCATGCCAACATCATCATATCAAATCATCAAAATCAACAGTTTTGATGTACTTACCAGGGCGGATTGATGCCGGAGACACGGGGCCATGCCTTTCCAAACATTAAATTTTCAATAATGACATTTTCAAACCATACTTCAAAACATTTTGGGCCTCGGACCCACAGCCGAGCTTTTGAACTTAGCTCTGATACCAATTTGTAACACCCCAAACCCGGTCAATACGCCATGACCGAATCTGGTATGTCACTAAGGAAAATATTTGAAGAAAAACTAGTTGACGATTAAAATTTTTGTGAAAAACCTATTAAAATTCTATATTTGTAGAAAACAAGTATATAATAAGTTAAAACTAATAATTTACTTTGAAATTACGTAAAACTTTAAAATAATTGAATAAGTCATAGGTTAGAAAACATTTAAATCATTTTAAGAAAACTCAAATTATTACTTTGAAAACCATTTACATTTGATAGTAGTAACTAAATATTTGTAAATCATTTAGATTATCGAAAACACTTAAGTTGTTGAATTTGTCAATTAATTTATGTTACCCAATGGTAACGTTTTAAAAACCATCGCGTTGTGTAGTTTAGAAAACTTTGGGCTCAATTATTAAATTAACCAAGTAATTTATAAGCCATATTTTAAATCAAATCCAAAGCATAAATATAATCCAAAATCATAATATAAGAGGCCTTATTACAAACCCATAAAAATATAAAACCAAGTTTAAATAAAGTTCTCAAACCAAAGTTCACGTAGAACCCAAATTTATTGCATGGCCTCCTCGAGTTCATCCGGCTCCATATCTGCGATCTCACGAATCACCTGAAATGATAAGGGAGAAGGTGAGTCACCAAGACTCAGTGCATATTCCCTCTCCCGGGTAATTACCACATACTTACACAAATTATAACAAAGCAACATATGTATAATGCACCCAACCTAGCCATCCATAACTCCTTTTCTACCCCGTGTGGTACCAAACCACTGGTGTCCAAAGACACAATTGTGTTACCAAAACACTGGTGACCGAGGTCACAAATCAAGTGATGGGGCCAACCCATCGTGTGATACCAAATCACTGGCAGACGATCCCATATCTCAAAGTGGGGCCAACCCACAGTGGAATTAACCACAGGGACAAGTCGCTATGAGGTGCCAAACCTCTGGTGTCCGAAGACACGAATGTGATACCAAATCACTGGAGATACCAAATCTCTGGTGTCCGAAGACACAATGTGATACCAAATCACTGGTGACCGAAGTCACAATCTTCCCCCTCCTCTCATATTTCCCATACCAATGCAATAGATAAAAAAATCATGTCAATATACTATGATATGAATCATATAATAAATATATCACAAATCGTAGATCATGATTTCAATCCACATGTATTAACAACATATCGAAACGGACTTACCCGAATCCTCATTCATACCATCATGGTATCAAATCCAAATCTCATCATTTTTCCCACTTTCATAATATGATTAGTAATATCACACATAAACATACAAATATAAACCAAGTTATAAAGTGTGTAAGATACACACCTTTCACCAAAGCAAAAACTATCTTCCGAAGTTCCGATCTAACGCACTAGATCACTTTGTCCAACTCCGATTCGCTAAAGGAATGACTTAAATCGATTATTTCCGAAATCCCAAAGAGCCTAAGAGAATAATCGAATCCTAAATGGTTAGAACCTTGCAAAACAATGCCCAAAGGTTCGGCCTTTGACCATAAGAAAACATCATAGAAACGAGAAAGAAAAGAAAGGAAAACGTCCATGAACACTTAACCCTTTTTATCCAAAATCGATAGAAGAAAACCAATGAGAGTCTACCCTTGAATATTCGGCCAAAATGATACTAAAAGGAAGTAGAAGATTCGGCTATGGTGAAGTGAAAAAGAAAAGAATAAATAGAATGGAAGTAGATGTTTTATCTTTGAACAAATGAAAAAGAAATGGTATTAGAGATGGAAAGATATTCGGCCAAGAGAGTGAAAAAGAAAATGTTTATGAACCAATGTCAAAAGAAAAGAAAAGAGAGATGAGGGAGAGAGAGGTTCGGCCAAACACTTAATTTGCCAAAGAAGAAAAATGCTCAACATTGCACCAAAAGATCAAAGTGCGTTCGGCTAAAGAGAATAACTTTGAAGATGAAAGAAATAAAATACCAAATGGTGCACAAAAGAGAAGAATTGGTAAAGTTTAAAGGAGTTTCGGTTTTGACACAAAACAAAAGTTGAATGTCTACCTAGCTAGCCGAAAATGCCTACTAACCAAAGAGAAAATTGGCACTAACTAGCTACCAACCAACCAAAAATTCGGCCACCCCCTAGCCATACATACCGTCCACATACATGCACTAAAGCCTTGACAAAGTTTCCAAAACATTCTCCTAAAGCCAAGCCTTTTGTCCCCCCATCTTTCCAAAAGCTTAAGAATCTTATCCCAAATTTCATGCTTTCCTTAATCACATATTCAACTTACCAAAAGAAAATAGTCCAACCTATCATAAATAAGTTTGACCGTCCATTAATGCAAGGATTCAAAAATAAACCTTCAAAATGCTAAACATGCTACTCGAACCTCTAACCTTAAGCCACCTTCTAAACTCCTTAACCAACTTGCCACTTACTCCTCTTATGCTTTAAATGAACACTTAAATTAACTTAAGTGCTAAGCTCACTTAATCCACTTCATTAAATAAGCCAAACTAAAATTTATTCTAGCTTCCTAATATTTCCAAGCCGTCACACAAATATACTAAACACACAAACAATACTACCTGAGCTAACACAAGTAACTAGATGACACACAAATTTTCCTAAAGCCCATGGCCCAATCGGCCCAATCCTATTAGGCCCAAATTCAGGATGTTACAATTCTACCCTCCTTAAAGAAAATTTCGTCCTCGAAATTTCCAACTAACTAACAGTCGTACATCCTATCTTACCACACTACGCTCTTGCTGCGCACTCTGATATTAATAAAACTACTATACTACTAACATCATTTGAATACGTCGAACCCACATCAATCAAAGTAGCAAACTCTCGCTCCTGATGTGGAGCAATCAACAGTCTCAGCTCGTCCTTCAAACCATCCTCGAATCGGACACATCGCTCGTGCTCCGAAGCCACAATACCTCCAGCATACCGGCTCAATCTTAAGAACTCAGCCTCATACTCTGATACGGATTTACTCCCTTGGACCAAATTCAGGAATGCCTTGCGCTGCGCATCAACGTAACTAGACCCGATATATTTCTTCTGATACGCTGCCTTAAAGAAGTCCCAAGTGAGATCTTCCGCCGCAGCACCATTTCGAACCGTGAGCCACCACTGATATGACTCATCACGAAGAAGCAATACAATCCCTTTCAGCTTTTCCTCGACATTCAAATCCAAATCCTCCATGATTCGCTCTGACGCCTCTAACCAATATTCAGCTGAGCTGGGAGCTACACCCGAAACACCTCGAAATACCTCGGCTCCGTTGGCTCAGAGTCGCTCTGGAACAGATTTCCGAGCTCCCGCGCCTCCACTTATTCCAACTACCCTCTCAAGAACTCGCAGCATCGCCTGAGACACTGCGTCATCCCCCGTTTGATCCTGATGCTCAACTCCAACCACTGGTGGTGGAACTGGTGGTACCCCGTTCTCAGATCCTTGACCCGACCTCACTGGCTCAGACACAGCCATCCTACCTCGACCACGTCCACGCATAACACGACCTCGTCCTCGAGTACTCATGTCTAACGTCTCGTTTAATCTAAGTTAAAAGTTTTACGCATTAGTCATTATTCCACTTTCTTTAAAGCACAGTTTTATGAAAAGTTTAATAAGAAGTTGTTTCGCGAGCACACCAAACCTATAGTCTTGGGTCTCTAAAGTAGTTCCTACTACTACACAGTCATGCCAACATCATCATATCAAATCATCAAAATCAACAGTTTTGATGTACTTACCAGGGCGGATTGATGCCGGAGACTCGGGGCCATGCCTTTCCAAACATTAAATTTTCAATAATGACATTTTCAAACCATACTTCAAAACATTTTGGGCCTCGGACCCACAGCCGAGCTTTTGAACTTAGCTCTGATACCAATTTGTAACACCCCAAACCCGGTCAATACGCCATGACCGAATCTGGTATGTCACTGAGGAAAATATTTGAAGAAAAACTAGTTGACGATTAAAATTTTTGTGAAAAACCTATTAAAATTCTATATTTGTAGAAAACAAGTATATAATAAGTTAAAACTAATAATTTACTTTGAAATTACGTAAAACTTTAAAATAATTGAATAAGTCATAGGTTAGAAAACTTTTAAATCATTTTAAGAAAACTCAAATTATTACTTTGAAAACCATTTACATTTGATAGTAGTAAACTAAATATTTGTAAATCATTTAGATTATCGAAAACACTTAAGTTGTTGAATTTGTCAATTAATTTATGTTACCCGATGGTAACGTTTTAAAAACCATCGCGTTGTGTAGTTTAGAAAACTTTGGGCTCAATTATTAAATTAACCAAGTAATTTATAAGCCATATTTTAAATCAAATCCAAAGCATAAATATAATCCAAAATCATAATATAAGAGGCCTTATTACAAACCCATAAAAATATAAAACCAAATTTAAATAAAGTTCTCAAACCAAAGTTCACGTAGAACCCAAATTTATTGCATAGCCTCCTCGAGTTCATCCGGCTCCATATCCGCGATCTCACGAATCACCTGAAATGATAAGGGAGAAGGTGAGTCACCAAGACTCAGTGCATATTCCCTCTCCCGGGTAATTACCACATACTTACACAAATTATAACAAAGCAACATATATGTATAATGCACCCAACCTAGCCATCCATAACTCCTTTTCTACCCCGTGTGGTACCAAACCACTGGTGGTGCCAAACCACTGGTGTCCAAAGACACAATTGTGTTACCAAAACACTGGTGACCGAGGTCACAAATCAAGTGATGGGGCCAACCCATCGTGTGATACCAAATCACTGGCAGACGATCCCATATCTCAAAGTGGGGCCAACCCACGGTGGAATTAACCACAGGGACAAGTCGCTATGAGGTGCCAAACCTCTGGTGTCCGAAGACACGAATGTGATACCAAATCACTGGAGATACCAAATCTCTGGTGTCCGAAGACACAATGTGATACCAAATCACTGGTGACCGAAGTCACAATCTTCCCCCTCCTCTCATATTGCCCATACCAATGCAATAGATAAAAAATCATGTCAATATACTATGATATGAATCATATAATAAATATATCACAAATCGTAGATCATGATTTCAATCCACATGTATTAACAACATATCGAAACGGACTTACCCGAATCCTCATTCATACCATCATGGTATCAAATCCAAATCTCATCATTTTTCCCACTTTCATAATATGATTAGTAATATCACACATAAACATACAAATATAAACCAAGTTATAAAGTGTGTAAGATACACACCTTTCACCAAAGCAAAAACTATCTTCCGAAGTTCCGATCTAACGCACTAGATCACTTTGTCCAACTCCGATTCGCTAAAGGAATGACTTAAATCGATTGCTTCCGAAATCCCAAAGAGCCTAAGAGAATAATCGAATCCTAAATGGTTAGAACCTTGCAAAACAATGCCCAAAGGTTCGGCCTTTGACCATAAGAAAACATCATAGAAACGAGAAAGAAAAGAAAGGAAAACGTCCATGAACACTTAACCCTTTTTATCCAAAATCGATAGAAGAAAACCAAGGAGAGTCTACCCTTGAATATTCGGCCAAAATGATTCTAAAAGGAAGTAGAAGATTCGGCTATGGTGAAGTGAAAAAGAAAAGAATAAATAGAATGGAAGTAGATGTTTTATCTTTGAACAAATGAAAAAGAAATGGTATTAGAGATGGAAAGATATTCGGCCAAGAGAGTGAAAAAGAAAATGTTTATGAACCAATGTCAAAAGAAAAGAAAAGAGAGATGAGGGAGAGAGAGGTTCGGCCAAACACTTAATTTGCCAAAGAAGAAAAATGCTCAACATTGCACCAAAAGATTAAAGTGCATTCGGCTAAAGAGAATAACTTTGAAGACGAAAGAAATAAAATACCAAATGGTGCACAAAAGAGAAGAATTGGTAAAGTTCAAACGAGTTTTAGTTTTGACACAAAACAAAAGTTGAATGTCTACCTAGCTAGCCGAAAATGCCTACTAACCAAAGAGAAAATTGGCACTAACTAGCTACCAACCAACCAAAAATTCGGCCACCCCCTAGCCATACATACCGTCCACATACATGCACTAAAGCCTTGACAAAGTTTCCAAAACATTCTCCTAAAGCCAAGCCTTTTGTCCCCCCATCTTTCCAAAAGCTTAAGAATCTTATCCCAAATTTCATGCTTTCCTTAACCACATATTCAACTTACCAAAAGAAAATAGTCCAACCTATCATAAATAAGTTTGACCGTCCATTAATGCAATGATTCAAAAATAAACCTTCAAAATGCTAAACATGCTACTCGAACCTCTAACCTCAAGCCACCTTCCAAACTCCTTAACCAACTTGCCACTTACTCCTCTTATGCTTTAAATGAACACTTAAATTAACTTAAGTGCTAAGCTCACTTAATCCACTTCATTAAATAATCCAAACTAAAATTTATTCTAGCTTCCTAATATTTCCAAGCCTTCACACAAATATTGTAACACCCCAAACCCGGACAAGACACCACGTCCGAATCTGGTATGCTACGGGGAAAACGTTTTGGGAAAACTAGATTTTTCGTTTAAAGGTTGAGTGAAAACACAGTGGGTTCGATACAATTTGAGTAGTCTTGTTTGGAAAACAGTATTTGAAACCCGGAGATTTTAAAAACTTAACCGGAATTTGTAGTTAAAACGAGTTTGAATTCTTTAAAACCTCATCAGTTTCTTAGTGATACATAAAGCACTTTTAAACTTAGAAGAACTACAAGTCTGATTTGAAAACCATTTGTATTTGTTTATCAAAAGACTTTGTGTGATACCCGATGGTATAATTTAAAAACACGTTGCGTTTTAGTTTTGAAAACTTTATCTTTCCATATTTTAGTAAAATTTATTCCAAGTTACTTTGTTAGGCATATTAAATCTAATTAAAACATCCACCAACTTAAAACATAAATTTAAAGACCTTTTACAAATCCAAATAGAAACCCAAATAAAAGTAAATAACTAAAGTACCCAAAATATAGAGTCTGAGTAAAGGCTTTATTCAGCATGGCATAAGCACCCCGAGTCCATCCCGGCTCCAAGTCCGCGTCTACGAGTCACCTGAAATGTCAAGGAGAGGGTGAGTCGAGTGACTCAGTGTGTAAATCCCACTCCCGAAGAACAACATGCCAACACACAGCATACATAGCAATATAATCAATGCAACCCAATCCTAACCATCCATGTCTCCTTTTCTACCCCGTGTGGTACCAAACCACTGGTGGTGCCAAACCACTGGTGACATATAGTCACAATGTGCTACCAAAGCACTGGTGTCCCAAAGACACAATATCCGTCAATGTGCTACCAAAGCACTGGTGTCCCAAAGACACAGTTGTGCTACCAAAGCACTGGTGACCGAAGTCACAAATCCGATGATGATGGGGCCAACCCATCGTGTGTTACCAAAACACTAGCAGACGATCCCATATCTCAAGTGGGGCCAACCCACGGTGGTCAAACCACAGGGACAAGTCGCAATGAGGTGCCAAACCTCTGGTGTCCCAAAGACACAATGTGCTACCAAAGCACTGGTGACCGTAGTCATAAATCCGATGATGATGGGGCCAACCCATCGTGTGTTACCAAAACACTGGCGTCAATCCCGTATAATCATCTGTGGGGCCAACCCACTGTGGTACTGAGCCACTGGGACGAGACGCTGAGGTACCAAACCTCTGGAGGTGCCAAACCTCTGGTGACCCAAAGTCACAAAGTTGTGCTACCAAAGCACTGGTGCTCGTCAGCACAAAGTATCATACTCCCTCCTCTCATATCACCCATCAACATGCCAAACTCATGTAATCATGCATATCATACTATCATGCAAATTATGCCCACATACCCAGCATAAACTCTCATGGCATACATAAATAACATAGGTCATGATATCATATAAATCATCAATAACTCATAATGATATTAGTAGTAACTTACCCGAATCCAAGCTCATACCCAAATGGGTATCATATCAATCCATCAACTGCCATAAATTTTAATAGGCATACAGGTTTATTAATAATATTCCTAAATATAAGTGTGTTAGTATACACACCTGATTATACGAGCCTAGAAATCCCTACGAACGATCTATGTCCCTCGGTTGTCAAGCCCCTAAAACAATCGGCCAACCTAGGATTAGGCACTTACAACATTCGGCTATCAACCAATAACCAAAGGGATTAATATCGAACCCTTACCAAAACTTACCCCTCCTGGCTAATCAGAAAACGAAAGCTCCACTTGATTGTATCCAAAATCCCAATGACCTATAACAAAGAGGTTAATACCCTTCCAAAAATAACCATATTCGGCCTTTAAGCAACCCACATCAACAAAGTGTAAAGGAGAAGGGAGATGGCCATTCGGCCCTGCACTTACCAACACCCGACACCAATATTCGGCCAACCCAACACCAGGGAAGAGAAGAGATTCGGTCAAGGCTTCAACAAAAGGAGAAAAGAATTCGGCTTCCGGTGTTTTAATATCCTTAAATTCGGCTTTAGTGTAAAGGAGAGAAAAAGATTGTGATGAGTAGAGTTTCGGCACAAAAAGAAAGGAGAAAAGAAATGGAGAATTCGGCTCAAGAGCTTTTGAAATGGAAGAAAATAGAAAATGGATGGGGACAAGTACTTACGGTTTTGGAAAAAGATAGAAAATGTGTTTTAGGAATTAGTGTTTCGGCTTAATGGAATGGTAAGGCACCCATGAAAGATTCGGCTAGGAGGGAGATATGAATTCGGTTTCAACAATTGAAGAAAAAAGAAAAGAATTGATTGAGGACTTTCGGTTTCAAAGGGTGTCAAAAATGAAAGAATTTTCTATGGCAAAAATCGGCTTGCTTTGACAAAATGAAAGAACTTGGTTGCTACTAACCTTTGACCGAAATTGCCTAAGAGAATTGCCAAAATGCAAAAATGCATTTCGGCACACACCTTCCCACTTCCCAAAGCCGGCCACCTTCTCCCCCACTCCCCAATTATTCGGCCATATCCCCCAAATTGCTCCCATTCACTCATTCAAACATTTTGAATAAGTCTCCTTCCTAAACTCACTCTCCACCCCTCTTTTAAACCACTTGACTTGGTCCAAAGTAGCATTTAAACCACATACAACTCTCCCCCTATGCCGTCCCAAAAAGAAATAAAAAGGAGTACTCCGCAGCTCGAACACTGGACCTCCACTCCCCCTTGCAGATGTCGCCACACCAAACTCCAAGTGGCGCAAGCTCTGCCACTTTGCTAGCTCCTCATTTGTGCAATAAAATCCCATTTTATTTTCTTAAGCCCCCAACTCTATCCACTCCCCACACCTAAGGCCAAAAACTAAAATTTTCCTACCTACTCAGGCATACACTTAGCCTATAATTAAACCCCTAAAGCACCGAAATAGCAACACAGCACACAAACACATGCAAAACATGCCACAACGAAATAGCCCCTAACCCGGGATATTACAGTTCTACCCCCCTTAAAAATAATTTCGGCCTCGAAATTACCTGGTCAAAAGAGTTGCGGGTATTGCTGTCTCATCGTATCCTCGGGTTCCCACGTCGCTTCTTCTACGCCATGATTCCGCCAAAGTACCTTAACCAAAGGCACAGACTTCCTACGCAGAACCTTCACCTCCCGATCAAGAATCTGCACAGGTTCCTCTTCCATAGACAAGTCTGGATTCACCTCGATCTCTTCCACTGCTACCACATGCGACGGATCTGAACGATACCTCCGAAGCATCGAAACATGGAAGACATCATGAATCTGACTAAGCTCTGCTGGCAACTCAAGCTGATACGCTACTGGTCCAACTCGCCTCAACACTCTATACGGCCCAATAAACCTCGGACTTAGCTTACCTTTCTTCCCGAACCTCAGAACCTTCTTCCAAGGCGAGACCTTCAGAAACACTCGATCCCCAACAGCAAACTCTATATCTCTTCGCTTAAGGTCGGCATAAGACTTCTGTCGATCCGAAGCTTCCTTTAATCGAGCTTGAATCAACTTTACCTTGTCTTCTGTCTCAGCAACCAACTCAGGTCCCAACAACTGACGTTCACCTAACTCAGTCCAACATGTAGGTGAGCGACACTTCCTACCATACAGCGCCTCGTATGGAGCCATCTTAATACTCGCTTGGTAGCTGTTGTTGTAGGCAAACTCAGCTAACGGTAGAAACTCCTCCCAACTACCTCTGAAATCCAAGACACAACCTCTCAGCATGTCTTCTAAGATCTGAATAACCCTTTCTGATTGTCCGTCAGACTGCGGGTGAAAAGCCGTGCTGAAATCCAAACGAGTACCCAATGCTTGATGCAATGCCTTCCAGAACCTTGAAGTAAACCTGGGATCCCTGTCTGAGATTATCGAAACTGGAACACCGTGCAACCTTACTATCTCTGAAACATACAGCTTCGCTAGCTTCTGGAGTGAGTAGTCGACCCTCACCGGAATAAAGTGAGCTGATTTAGTCAGACGATCCACCACTACCCAAACTGAATCCTTCTTGCTTGGCGTAAGCGGTAACCCACTGACAAAATCCATGGTTATCCTTTCCCACTTCCACTGCGGAATCTTCACAGGCTGAAGCAAACCCGACGGCAACTGATGTTCAGCCTTAACCTGTTGACAAGTCAGACACTTCCCGACAAACTCTGTCACCTCCTTCTTCAGACCAGGCCACCAAAACTGCTCTCTCAAATCCTTGTACATTTTGCTACCTCCAGGATGCATAGCATGAGGACTGCTATGTGCGTCCTGAAGAATCTTCTGCCTCAGCTCAACATCTTTAGGCATACAAGCCTTACCCTGAAAACACAACACCTCGTCACTAGACAAGCTGTAACCCTCCAAACCACCATTCTGCACTTGCAACCTTCGCGCACTCAGAACCTCATCCTCTAATTGTTTCTCTCTGATCTGCTCAACCCAAGTAGGCTTAACCTGCAGCTCTGCCACAATACTCCCGTCGTCAAACAAGCTCAAATGGGCAAACAAAGCTCTTAAGTCTGAAACAACCTTACGGCTTAACGCGTCTGCTACCACGTTAGCCTTGCCCGGGTGATACTCAATAGAACAGTCGTAATCCTTCAGCAACTCAACCCATCTACGCTGCCTCAAATTCAAATCCTTCTGAGTCAGTAGATACTTCAGACTCTTATGATCCGTGTAGACTATCGATCTCTCCCCATATAAGTAGTGCCTCCAAATCTTTAAGGCGAAAACTACAGCCGCTAGCTCCAAATCGTGCGTCGGATAGTTGACCTCATGTGGCCTCAGCTGTCGAGAAGCGTAAGCCACAACCTTACCTTCCTGCATCAACACACAACCCAGACCCGTATGTGATGCATCACAGTAGACTGTGTATTCCTTACCAGCCTCAGGTTGAATTAGGACCGGAGCCTCAGTCAAAACCTTCTTTAACTTGTCAAAGCTTTCCTGCTGTTCCTCAGTCCAAACAAACGGAACCTCTTTCCTTAACAACTTGGTCATCGGCGCTGCTATCAACGAGAAACCCTCAACAAACCTTCGGTAGTATCCGGCCAAACCCAGAAAACTACGAACCTCAGCCACTGTCCTAGGTGGCTTCCAATCCAGAACTGCCTCAATCTTACGAGGATCTACCCGAATACCCTCAGCTGACACTACATGACCCAAAAATGTCACTTCCCTCAGCCAAAACTCGCACTTACTGAACTTAGCATAAAGTTGCTTCTCCCTCAAGATCTGCAGCACCAACCTCAAATGCTTATCATGCTCTTCCTCTGTTCTCGAGTACACTAAAATATCGTCTATGAAAACCACCACGAACTGATCCAGATACTGCTGAAACACTCTGTTCATCATATCCATAAACGCTGCCGGTGCGTTTGTCAACCCAAATGGCATTACCAGGAATTCGTAGTGCCCATACCGAGTCCGAAACGCTGTTTTATGGATATCAGCCTCCTTAACCTTCAACTGGTGATACCCAGACCTCAGATCAATCTTAGAGAATACCGCAGCACCCTTCAGCTGATCAAACAAGTCATCTATCCGTGGCAACGGATACTTGTTTTTAATCGTCAGCTTGTTCAACTGGCGGTAGTCTATGCACATCCGCATCGTGCCATCTTTCTTCTTAACAAAGAGAACTGGGGCACCCCACGGCGAAACACTTGGCCTGATAAAACCTCGATCCAATAACTCCTGGATCTGAGCCTTAAGCTCCACCAATTCCTTTGGCGCCATCCTATACGGAGCAATAGACACTGGCGCAGTCCCGGGTAACAGATCAATCCCGAACTCTACCTCTCGATCTGGCGGCAAACCCGGAAGCTCCTCAGGAAACACATCAGCAAATTCCTTAACAGCACGAACCTTCTCAACAGCAGACTTTTTAGCCTCCAAGGCATACACATGAACCACATACGCTTCGCAGCCCTTCCTGACCATCTTCTCCGCTTTCAGAGCAGATATCACATTTGACAAGTAATCTCTCCTATTACCTATCATAGCCACCTCATCACCATCAACCGTCTTAAGAACCATGCGCTTAGCCGCGCAATCCAACCTCGCCTGGTACCTGACCAGCCAATCCATCCCGAGAATCAAATCGAACTCCCCAAACGGCAGTTCCATCAGATCAGCAGCAAACACTACCCCTTGGAGTTCTAGGGGTACCTCTCTAAACAGTTTATCTACTACTACAGAGTGACCTAAAGGACTAATCACAGTCATCTGTCTAGAAGATATCTCAGAGTCTAAGTCCATTGTCTCTACTATACTACTAGCAACATAAGAGTGCGTAGACCCCACATCAATTAAAGCAGTATAAGGAGTACCAAAAATCAGAAACGTACCGGTTATGACGTCCGGTGCGTCGCCCTCCTCTCGGCGCCTCGCAGCATACACTAATCCCGGCTGCCTAGCCTCAGAACTACCTGCACCTCTGCCCGGTGCTCCACGGCCCCGACCAGATCCATAACCACCTCTGCCATTACCACGGCCCCTCTGCGGTGGCGGTCCATTACCTCTGAACGGATTACGGCTCTGACTCTCAGACTGAATCCTGGCCATCCTACGCGGACAATCCCTAATGCGATGCTCCAGAGAACCACACTCGAAGCAACCTTTACCTCCAGTCCAGCAACCACCCCAATGAGTTTTCCCACACTGATTACACTGCGGTGGTCCCTGCCTAGCAGCAACAAACCTCGCAGACTGATCTGCCCACTCGGTCTAGCCCTCTTCTGCGGATTACCCGACGAACCAGAAGACCCAAAGCTCCTCTTAAGCCTACTCCTGTCCATACTCTGCCTCACGGACTCCTTAACACCCTCAGCCACCTTAGCTTTCTCAACCAAGACAGCAAACTCACGCTCCTGCTGTGGAGCAATCAGCAGCCTCAACTCGTCTCGCAGACCATCCTCGAAACGAACACACCTCTCATGCTCAGTGGCTACAATGCCCCTGGCATACCTACTCAGCTTCAGGAACTCAGCCTCGTACTCAGCAACGGATTTACTCCCCTGAACAAGCCTCAGAAATGCCTTTCTCTGGGAGTCAATATAACTAGCCCCGATGTATTTCTTCTGATATGCAGCCCGAAAATAATCCCACGTCAAATCCTCTGCTGCCACACTGTCCCGAACTGTGAGCCACCACTGATATGACTCATCCCGGAGAAGAGATACGATACCCTTCAGCTTCTCCTCCGTCGTCAAGTCCAGATCATCCATGATCCGTTCAGTTGCCTCTAGCCAGTACTCAGCAGTGCTAGGAGCAACACCAGAAACACCTCGGAAGAATTCGGCCCCGTTAGCCCGGAGTCGCTCAGGAACTGATTTCCTAACTCCTGCACCACCACTAGCCCCGGCTACCCTTTCCAACACTCGCAGCATCGCCTGTGACACTGCGTCATCCCCGGTCTGATCTTGGAACTCACCACCTCCAGCTGGTGGCGGAACCGGTACCTCATTTTCTGAACCCTGCCCAGATCCTACGGGCTCAGAAACCGTCATCCTACCCCTACCTCTACCACGAGTATTACGACCACGTCCGCCTCGAGTGCTCATGTCTAATCTTTCTACGTATCTGATTAAGGAATTTTTTATGCATCAGTATTTATTCCACTTGTTTAAAAAGCAAGTCTTATGAATATTTAAAGAGGATTTGTTCTCGCAAGTTCACAGAATCCTATCAGTTTCAATCTCTAAGGTAGCACACTATTGCTATCATCAATCATATAACATCCAATCAAATCACAGAGAATAGTTCGGGGTACTTACCTGGGCGAACTGGTGCCGGAGACTCGGTGCCATGCCTTTCAAGACCATGTATTTCAAAACCACACTTAAACAGACTTTTTTAAAAAAAACATTTTGGGCCTCAGGCCCACAGCCGAGCCTTTGAACCTGGCTCTGATACCACAAATGTAACACCCCAAACCCGGACAAGACACCACGTCCGAATCTGGTATGCTACGGGGAAAATGTTTTGGGAAAACTAGATTTTTCGTTTAAAGGTTGAGTGAAAACACAGTGGGTTCGATACAATTTGAGTAGTCTTGTTTGGAAAACAGTATTTGAAACCCGGAGATTTTAAAAACTTAACCGGAATTTGTAGTTAAAACGAGTTTGAATTCTTTAAAACCTCATCAGTTTCTTAGTGATACATAAAGCACTTTTAAACTTAGAAGAACTACAAGTCTGATTTGAAAACCATTTGTATTTGTTTATCAAAAGACTTTGTGTGATACCCGATGGTATAATTTAAAAACACGTTGCGTTTTAGTTTTGAAAACTTTATCTTTCCATATTTTAGTAAAATTTATTCCAAGTTACTTTGTTAGGCATATTAAATCTAATTAAAACATCCACCAACTTAAAACATAAATTTAAAGACCTTTTACAAATCCAAATAGAAACCCAAATAAAAGTAAATAACTAAAGTACCCAAAATATAGAGTCTGAGTAAAGGCTTTATTCAGCATGGCATAAGCACCCCGAGTCCATCCCGGCTCCAAGTCCGCGTCTACGAGTCACCTGAAATGTCAAGGAGAGGGTGAGTCGAGTGACTCAGTGTGTAAATCCCACTCCCGAAGAACAACATGCCAACACACAGCATACATAGCAATATAATCAATGCAACCCAATCCTAACCATCCATGTCTCCTTTTCTACCCCGTGTGGTACCAAACCACTGGTGGTGCCAAACCACTGGTGACATATAGTCACAATGTGCTACCAAAGCACTGGTGTCCCAAAGACACAATATCCGTCAATGTGCTACCAAAGCACTGGTGTCCCAAAGACACAGTTGTGCTACCAAAGCACTGGTGACCGAAGTCACAAATCCGATGATGATGGGGCCAACCCATCGTGTGTTACCAAAACACTAGCAGACGATCCCATATCTCAAGTGGGGCCAACCCACGGTGGTCAAACCACAGGGACAAGTCGCAATGAGGTGCCAAACCTCTGGTGTCCCAAAGACACAATGTGCTACCAAAGCACTGGTGACCGTAGTCATAAATCCGATGATGATGGGGCCAACCCATCGTGTGTTACCAAAACACTGGCGTCAATCCCGTATAATCATCTGTGGGGCCAACCCACTGTGGTACTGAGCCACTGGGACGAGACGCTGAGGTACCAAACCTCTGGAGGTGCCAAACCTCTGGTGACCCAAAGTCACAAAGTTGTGCTACCAAAGCACTGGTGCTCGTCAGCACAAAGTATCATACTCCCTCCTCTCATATCACCCATCAACATGCCAAACTCATGTAATCATGCATATCATACTATCATGCAAATTATGCCCACATACCCAGCATAAACTCTCATGGCATACATAAATAACATAGGTCATGATATCATATAAATCATCAATAACTCATAATGATATTAGTAGTAACTTACCCGAATCCAAGCTCATACCCAAATGGGTATCATATCAATCCATCAACTGCCATAAATTTTAATAGGCATACAGGTTTATTAATAATATTCCTAAATATAAGTGTGTTAGTATACACACCTGATTATACGAGCCTAGAAATCCCTACGAACGATCTATGTCCCTCGGTTGTCAAGCCCCTAAAACAATCGGCCAACCTAGGATTAGGCACTTACAACATTCGGCTATCAACCAATAACCAAAGGGATTAATATCGAACCCTTACCAAAACTTACCCCTCCTGGCTAATCAGAAAACGAAAGCTCCACTTGATTGTATCCAAAATCCCAATGACCTATAACAAAGAGGTTAATACCCTTCCAAAAATAACCATATTCGGCCTTTAAGCAACCCACATCAACAAAGTGTAAAGGAGAAGGGAGATGGCCATTCGGCCCTGCACTTACCAACACCCGACACCAATATTCGGCCAACCCAACACCAGGGAAGAGAAGAGATTCGGTCAAGGCTTCAACAAAAGGAGAAAAGAATTCGGCTTCCGGTGTTTTAATATCCTTAAATTCGGCTTTAGTGTAAAGGAGAGAAAAAGATTGTGATGAGTAGAGTTTCGGCACAAAAAGAAAGGAGAAAAGAAATGGAGAATTCGGCTCAAGAGCTTTTGAAATGGAAGAAAATAGAAAATGGATGGGGACAAGTACTTACGGTTTTGGAAAAAGATAGAAAATGTGTTTTAGGAATTAGTGTTTCGGCTTAATGGAATGGTAAGGCACCCATGAAAGATTCGGCTAGGAGGGAGATATGAATTCGGTTTCAACAATTGAAGAAAAAAGAAAAGAATTGATTGAGGACTTTCGGTTTCAAAGGGTGTCAAAAATGAAAGAATTTTCTATGGCAAAAATCGGCTTGCTTTGACAAAATGAAAGAACTTGGTTGCTACTAACCTTTGACCGAAATTGCCTAAGAGAATTGCCAAAATGCAAAAATGCATTTCGGCACACACCTTCCCACTTCCCAAAGCCGGCCACCTTCTCCCCCACTCCCCAATTATTCGGCCATATCCCCCAAATTGCTCCCATTCACTCATTCAAACATTTTGAATAAGTCTCCTTCCTAAACTCACTCTCCACCCCTCTTTTAAACCACTTGACTTGGTCCAAAGTAGCATTTAAACCACATACAACTCTCCCCCTATGCCGTCCCAAAAAGAAATAAAAAGGAGTACTCCGCAGCTCGAACACTGGACCTCCACTCCCCCTTGCAGATGTCGCCACACCAAACTCCAAGTGGCGCAAGCTCTGCCACTTTGCTAGCTCCTCATTTGTGCAATAAAATCCCATTTTATTTTCTTAAGCCCCCAACTCTATCCACTCCCCACACCTAAGGCCAAAAACTAAAATTTTCCTACCTACTCAGGCATACACTTAGCCTATAATTAAACCCCTAAAGCACCGAAATAGCAACACAGCACACAAACACATGCAAAACATGCCACAACGAAATAGCCCCTAACCCGGGATATTACAAATATACTAAACACACAAACAATACTACCCGAGCTAACACAAGTAACTAGATGACACACAAATTTTTCCTAAAGCCCATGGCCCAATCGGCCCAATCCTATTAGGCCCAAATTCGAGATGTTACAATTCTACCCTCCTTAAAGAAAATTTCGTCCTCGAAATTTCCAACTAACTAACAGTCGTACATCCTATCTCACCACACTATGCTCTTGCTGCGCACTCTGATATTAATAAAACTACTATACTACTAACATCATTTGAATACATCGAACCCACATCAATCAAAGCAGCAAACTCTCGCTCCTGATGTGGAGCAATCAACAGTCTCAGCTCGTCCTTCAAACCATCCTCGAATCGGACACATCGCTCGTGCTCAGAAGCCACAATACCTCCAGCATACCGGCTCAATCTTAAGAACTCAGCCTCATACTCTGATACGGATTTACTCCCTTGGACCAAATTCAGGAATGCCTTGCGCTGCGCATCAACGTAACTAGACCCGATATATTTCTTCTGATACGCTGCCTTAAAGAAGTCCCAAGTGAGATCTTCCGCCGCAGCACCATTCCGAACCGTGAGCCACCACTGATATGACTCATCACGAAGAAGCAATACAATCCCTTTCAGCTTTTCCTCGGCATTCAAATCCAAATCCTCCATGATTCGCTCTGACGCCTCTAACCAATATTCAGCTGAGCTGGGAGCTACACCCGAAACACCTCGAAATACCTCGGCTCCGTTGGCTCAGAGTCGCTCTGGAACAGATTTTCGAGCTCCCGCGCCTCCACTTATTCCAACTACCCTCTCAAGAACTCGCAACATCACTTGAGACACTGCGTCATCCCCCGTTTGATCCTGATGCTCAACTCCAACCGCTGGTGGTGGAACTGGTGGTACCTCGTTCTCGGATACTTGACCCGACCTCACTGGCTCAGACACAGCCATCCTACCTCGACCACGTCCACGCATAACACGACCTCGTCCTCGAGTACTCATGACTAACGTCTCGTTTAATCTAAGTTAAAAGTTTTATGCATTAGTCATTATTCCACTTTCTTTAAAGCACAGTTTTATGAAAAGTTTAATAAGAAGTTGTTTCGCGAGCACACCAAACCTATAGTCTTGGGTCTCTAAAGTAGTTCCTACTACTACACAGTCATGCCAACATCATCATATCAAATCATCAAAATCAACAGTTTTGATGTACTTACCAGGGCGAATTGATGCCGGAGACTCGGGGCCATGCCTTTCCAAACATTAAATTTTCAATAATGACATTTTCAAACCATACTTCAAAACATTTTGGGCCTCGGACCCACAGCCGAGCTTTTGAACTTAGCTCTGATACCAATTTGTAACACCCCAAACCCGGTCAATACGCCATGACCGAATCTGGTATGTCACTGAGGAAAATATTTGAAGAAAAACTAGTTGACGATTAAAATTTTTGTGAAAAACCTATTAAAATTCTATATTTGTAGAAAACAAGTATATAATAAGTTAAAACTAATAATTTACTTTGAAATTACGTAAAACTTTAAAATAATTGAATAAGTCATAGGTTAGAAAACATTTAAATCATTTTAAGAAAACTCAAATTATTACTTTGAAAACCATTTACATTTGATAGTAGTAACTAAATATTTGTAAATCATTTAGATTATCGAAAACACTTAAGTTGTTGAATTTGTCAATTAATTTATGTTACCCGATGGTAACATTTTAAAAACCATCGCGTTGTGTAGTTTAGAAAACTTTGGGCTCAATTATTAAATTAACCAAGTAATTTACAAGCCATATTTTAAATCAAATCCAAAGCATAAATATAATCCAAAATCATAATATAAGAGGCCTTATTACAAACCCATAAAAATATAAAACCAAATTTAAATAAAGTTCTCAAACCAAAGTTCACGTAGAACCCAAATTTATTGCATGGCCTCCTCGAGTTCATCCGGCTCCATATCCGCGATCTCACGAATCACCTGAAATGATAAGGGAGAAGGTGAGTCACCAAGACTCAGTGCATATTCCCTCTCCCGGGTAATTACCACATACTTACACAAATTATAACAAAGCAACATATATGTATAATGCACCCAACCTAGCCATCCATAACTCCTTTTCTACCCCGTGTGGTACCAAACCACTGGTGGTGCCAAACCACTGGTGTCCAAAGACACAATTGTGTTACCAAAACACTGGTGACCGAGGTCACAAATCAAGTGATGGGGCCAACCCATCGTGTGATACCAAATCACTGGCAGACGATCCCATATCTCAAAGTGGGGCCAACCCACGGTGGAATTAACCACAGGGACAAGTCGCTATGAGGTGCCAAACCTCTGGTGTCCGAAGACACGAATGTGATACCAAATCACTGGAGATACCAAATCTCTGGTGTCCGAAGACACAATGTGATACCAAATCACTGGTGACCGAAGTCACAATCTTCCCCCTCCTCTTATATTGCCCATACCAATGCAATAGATAAAAAAATCATGTCAATATACTATGATATGAATCATATAATAAATATATCACAAATCGTAGATCATGATTTCAATCCACATGTATTAACAACATATCGAAACGGACTTACCCGAATCCTCATTCATACCATCATGGTATCAAATCCAAATCTCATCGTTTTTCCCACTTTCATAATATGATTAGTAATATCACACATAAACATACAAATATAAACCAAGTTATAAAGTGTGTAAGATACACACCTTTCACCAAAGCAAAAACTATCTTCCGAAGTTCCGAACTAACGCACTAGATCACTTTGTCCAACTCCGATTCGCTAAAGGAATGACTTAAATCGATTGCTTCCGAAATCCCAAAGAGCCTAAGAGAATAATCGAATCCTAAATGGTTAGAACCTTGCAAAACAATGCCCAAAGGTTCGACCTTTGACCATAAGAAAACATCATAGAAACGAGAAAGAAAAGAAAGGAAAACGTCCATGAACACTTAACCCTTTTTATCCAAAATCGATAGAAGAAAACCAAGGAGAGTCTACCCTTGAATATTCGGCCAAAATGATTCTAAAAGGAAGTAGAAGATTCGGCTATGGTGAAGTGAAAAAGAAAAGAATAAATAGAATGGAAGTAGATGTTTTATCTTTGAACAAATGAAAAAGAAATGGTATTAGAGATGGAGAGATATTCGGCCAAGAGAGTGAAAAAGAAAATGTTTATGAACCAATGTCAAAAGAAAAGAAAAGAGAGATGAGGGAGAGAGAGGTTCGGCCAAACACTTAATTTACCAAAGAAGAAAAATGCTCAACATTGCACCAAAAGATTAAAGTGCATTCGGCTAAAGAGAATAACTTTGAAGATGAAAGAAATAAAATACCAAATGGTGCACAAAAGAGAAGAATTGGTAAAGTTCAAACGAGTTTCAGTTTTGACACAAAACAAAAGTTGAATGTCTACCTAGCTAGCCGAAAATGCCTACTAACCAAAGAGAAAATTGGCACTAACTAGCTACCAACCAACCAAAAATTCGGCCACCCCCTAGCCATACATACCGTCCACATACATGCACTAAAGCCTTGACAAAGTTTCCAAAACATTCTCCTAAAGCCAAGCCTTTTGTCCCCCCATCTTTCCAAAAGCTTAAGAATCTTATCCCAAATTTCATGCTTTCCTTAATCACATATTCAACTTACCAAAAGAAAATAGTCCAACCTATCATAAATAAGTTTGACCGTCCATTAATGCAAGGATTCAAAAATAAACCTTCAAAATGCTAAACATGCTACTCGAACCTCTAACCTCAAGCCACCTTCCAAACTCCTTAACCAACTTGCCACTTACTCCTCTTATGCTTTAAATGAACACTTAAATTAACTTAAGTGTTAAGCTCACTTAATCCACTTCATTAAATAAGCCAAACTAAAATTTATTCTAGCTTCCTAATATTTCCAAGCCTTCACACAAATATACTAAACACACAAACAATACTACCCGAGCTAACACAAGTAACTAGATGACACACAAATTTTTCCTAAAGCCCATGGCCCAATCAGCCCAATCCTATTAGGCCCAAATTCGGGATGTTACACTTAGGGATGGCCATGCACAACAAGAAATTTATGATTTGGACACTTATTTTATTTTAAGTACTTTAAATTTATTTTGGGAAAATATTTGATGTAATAAGGCCATAAGGCCATAGTTGAATTTCTTTAATTCTTTTTACCTTTATTTATTATGTTTACAAATTTTTATTAGGTTAAAGATTAAGAAATTAATTTTTGAATATACTCTATATGTTTATCACTTAAGATTAAAAAGGGTTTTCCATATAAAAATCGAATCCATTTCCAACTCAAGCCCAACCCAAAACAACATTTTTTTTTAAAAATCACACAAGTTTTCTCTAAATAACAAAAGAATTTGAAACTGGTTTACTTGAGGAACATACCAAATCTGGTCAAAGCTCGTGGGACGGGTTTGGGGTGTTTCATTTATAGTTGATTTTGATTTATTTTGACTCTTTTCGACAGATTCGCACAAAGGGAGAAAATCAGCTCGGCAGACACTGCTCGAAGAATAAACCCGAGAAGCAATTTGAAGTATCAAGGCGAATTTATTCCCGCCCAAGACGGTCCAATTATGAAGATTTAATCATAATATAATTAATTTTAATTTATTCCCAATTTAATTTGGGATAAATAAATTATTATTAATTAATTATGGAAGAAGGCTCCAATTAAATCGCATTGGTTGAACCGAACCGATTGAACCGAATCAGCCACCAATTGGGCAGCCCAAACCGTCCATAATGATGGCCCAAATCAGCTTATTAGCTGACTAATTAAGCTTGCAAAGAAGCCCTTGAAGACCTTTCAAAATTTCATTCAAACCCCTCCAAATATTATAGCTTTGTAGATTTGCCCCATGCTATATTTAGCAAAGTTGAATCCTTCAACTTTGCCACATGGATGGACGGCCAAGGGAGGCCTCTTTTGCTGCTGCTACTTTCTATTTTTAGCAGCCTTGATCAGCTATAAATACCCCTTGTTGCTCATTCAAAACATACCTCAAGCCTCAAACATTCTCCTCTCTCACTTTCTCTCAATTTCCATTTTCCCATTTCCCTTTTGTGTTATTGTGTCGATTCTCCTCTTGGAAAAGAGGTGCTTTCCCAGCCATTTGGAGTAGCAAGTGAAGTGTTCATAAGCCACCTTGATAACCGAGGATAACGAAGAACGATGAACGAAGAACAGAGCAATCAGTCAAGCCACGGAGAAACACCGAATTTGCTTCTTGTTCCCTATCTCTTTAAATTTTGTTGTTGTTTTGACAAACATGTTTATGAATATTTATGCTGTTGGGATGTTTAATTTAATCAATTTAGCTTGAATTTAATTCGTGTTGGGTTGATTGCATTTCATCCTCTTGAATTATTAAAATTGTGTTTATGCTGTTAAAGGCCTCGGTAAAATGTTTGATTGAGTAAAATCATGTTTAAGTTATCTGGCATTATAATTGTTTAGATAGCTAATGAATTAATTATTTAAACGCATTGGAATTGTAATTAATGGACACAATACTTAATCTGTGCATGTTTAATTCTTCTATGGTAGCTGAAGATTAAATTAGCATTGCATTTTGGAGATACATATGCCTTGCATAACTTGTAGGATTTTGTGATTAAATTGTTTCAAGGTAAAAATACTTTGTTATATTGCATGATCTTTTATATGCTTATTAGGTTGAATTAATTAGTTGAATCACATAGGAATATGTGAGAGATTGTTTAATTTAATAAGTATGTATGTGCAATAACATGTTTACTTTTAGAAGTCTATTTAATCGATCGAATTTGCATAGAAATATGTACAAGAGATGAATGGATTTTTATTTGTAAGTATGTTCATAAGTTAGCAAATTACCGAGTTGCCATGTTTTAACAAGTATAAACACGAGTTTAATAATTCTAAGGTAAGAAATGTTATTAATCCAACAAAACTATATCATCTTGATTAAAATCAGTTTTTGAAATCATGCATTAGAACTTTGTGTTATTTTATTTACTTTGTTTTTTTAGTTTTTAAATATTTCTCAAAACCAGATATTTTTCCCTCACCAAAGTGTTTGAAATCATTTCATAAATAATTCCTTTACAGTCCCTGTGGGTACGATAACTCGATATTTACTTGTCACTTTATTACTTATTACGATTGTGTACACTTGCACATTTCCACCGTACCATTCCTCCATCCTGGATTATATGTGTTACTGTAAGGATTATTTGGAGGTTTAGAGTTATTACCCATATAATTCTGTTGCTCATTCTCCATGCTAGGATTGTAGGGTAGATATTCTGAGGTATTCATCCCTCCTCCATTTGTGTCACATTGCATCACCAGATGTACCTGCGTAGAAACACATAAACCATTAATCTTTTTTATTTAAGAGCTCTACTTGGTTTGATAACATGGTGACCGAGTCGAGATTGAAGACACCAGTGGCTTTTGTCGGCTTTGTTCTCATAACTTTCCACTGATAGTTATTCAGTGACATCTCCTCTATAAACGCATAAGCCGTTTCAGGTGTTTTGTTATTTAGAGTCCCACCGACAGCTATATCGATTTGTAGAAGGTTTGCACTTGTAACCATAGAGGTAATCCATGGCGAGGGCACCTTTTCAATAAGTCCTTATACCTCTCCCATGCATCGTAAAGAGTTTATAAATCCATCTGCATAAAAGAAGAGATATCATTCCTCAACTTTGCCATTTTAGCCAGCGAAAAATATTTTAGTAGAAACTTTTCGATCATTTGTTCCCAAGTGGTGATGGAACCTAACGAGTTCAACCACTATTTAGCTTTATTTCTCAAGGAAAAAGGAAACAACTGAAGGCGAATGGCATCATCAGAAATGCCATTAATCTTAAAAGTGTCACAGAATTCTAGAAAGTTGGCCAAATGAGTATTTGGATCCTTATCCTGCAAACCATCAAACTGAACAAACTGTTGAATCATTTGAATAGTGTTAGGTTTCAGTTCAAAATTATTTGCAGCAATAGTAGGTCTAACAATACTCGATTGAGCCCTAGTTAAATTGGGCTTAGCATAATTGTACATAGTACGAGGAGTAGGATTTTGATTCACAGGATTTGCGGCAACCACAGGAGGTAGCGGATTATTATCAGCCATCTTCTCGGTAATATTGGTATCGTCCTCTTGCTCTTCCTCTATATACTGTAGACTTCACCTTATTTCTCTACAGTTTCTGCGAGTGGTACTTTCAATCTCACTGTTAAAAAGCAATGGTCCTGACGGGTTCCTTCTAGTCATAAACTAAAATACCTGCCAAAAGCAAATAAAAGGAAAGTTAGTAAATTAAAATAAAAACACAAATAAATTGCAATAAAAATAAAAATGGCTAAAGTAATAAAAATTAAGCATTCCTAATTCTTAGTCCCCGGCAACGGTGCCAAAAACTTGATGGTCTCGAGTAGTATAGTTATGGTGAGTCTGAAATATCGTACCCACGAGGACTAAAAGTACTAGTAGTTACTATCTTTGTATTATCTAGCCTATAATTAAATGAATTGTTTTTAATCTAAAACTAAACTAATTAACTGTCAACGCGACAGAGAGTGAAGAAAGTAATCGAATAAACCAATGACAAAGAGAATACCCAAAGAAGAATCTACCTAGACTTCACTTATTATTATGACTTTGAATTAAATGATTTATTCACTTGCATTGATCCGTAGAAATCCCTAAATTATGTTAATATCTCTTTCGAGACTAAGAACAACTGACTCTAGGTTGATTAATTGAAATCTCTTTCTAATTAAAACCCCTATCGTCGCATTAACTCGATTTATGGATTCCCTTATTAGATTTGACTCTAATCCAGTAGATTTATGTTGTCCTATTTCTAGGGTTGCAATCAACTCCACTTAATTATGTTAGATCTACTCTTAAACATGGACTTTTGCTGCACTGAATAAGCACATCAAACTTGAATTAACATCCTGAAAATATTAAAGCAGGAATTAAAAGCACATAATCAAGAACAAGTATTTATCATGTAATTCAGATAATTAAATAATAAGGTTCATCATAGGTTTCATCCTCCCTAAGTATTTAAGGAGTTTAGTTCATACTCATAGAGGAAAACATCTCAAAATAAGAATAACAACAAGACATTAAAAACCCAATAAAACTTTGAAGGAAATTCGACTGGAGATCTTCAATCTTGGAGTGGATCTGCTTCCGAGATAATTCCAACGGCTTTCTTCGAGTAATTTCTTTGTTCTACTCTGCGTCCCCCTTTAAGTCCTCTTCTAGTGTGTATTTATAGACTTTAGAATGCTAAGAAACCCTAAAAATTTGGTTTTTCCGTGTAACAGGGAAGTAGGGTGCGAAATCGACACGGGCTTGTAACATCTCGAATTAGTGGGCTTATGCGTTTAATGTGTAGACATGTTCAATGTGTTAATTTGAGAATTAGAGGTGCAAATTGGGCTCAAGCTTGGGCTGAGGTCTTGGCTAAATATTTTGTTTAGGCACTTTAGGGCTTAAAATATTGTATCTATAGTTTAAAATATCAAGTTGGGCTTGTGGCCCAGTGGCAAAATGGCGCCACTAAGAGGGAAGGGAGTTGGCGTCAATGGCAAAGGAGGAGGCCCAAATTTTGGCTACTTGGAGCCCAAGTTATAAGGCCAAATTCGACACTTAAAAGGGAGCAATAAGGGGACGATAACAAGGCAAAATTTTAGGGATTTTTAATGAAAAACAATATGTAGATATTATGCTGATAAAGGAGGGAGGAGTTGGAGCTAATTAAGTCTCTTTTAGATGAGTTAGTAGATTAAGATAAAGGAGAAAAGATAGGATTTATCTGCAAGGTTAGGTAAGTGCCAAAATTTCTATAAATAGGGGGGGATAGCTAATCAATTCTGGCATTGGAACCCTACTCTTTCTTCTTTTCCTGTGCCGAAAATTTGAAGGTCATCTCACTTGTTTTCTTTTCTCATCTTTTCTCTTCCAAAAGCCGAAAATCACCATTGTTTTCTCACCTTTTCTTTCTTTTTCTTTGAAATTTCCTTTTAGCCGAATCTTCTGATCTCCATTGTTATCCTTCTCTCATTCACTAAAAACCAAAACTCCCTATTCAATTCTTCTAAAAAGCCGAAAAATACATCTAGTTCATCTTTCTGGGATTTCTTTAAAAAGCCAAAACTCCTAGATCTCTAATCTTCTACGCTTCGATCCTCTTCTGTGATTGCAGAATCTTTCTACAAGGGATAGCTGAAACCTTCTATAGAGGTAAGTATCGATTTGGGTTTTATTTTGATTTTTTCGGCTTTTGGAGACTAGCCGAATGGCTAAATAGTTGGCTAATCTCGTGTTTTCTCTCATTTGCGGCATTCCGGGATTTGAAGGGGATTCAATCGCTTAGATTTCTAAGCCAAAGTTCAGTAGCACTTGGATCGTAACACTTTCGAGATTTCAAGGTAAGGAGATCTACTAATTTAAAACATATAATCCGGGTAAAACACTAACCCTTGGCCGAATATAGGAGAGGCCCTATCTTCGCGTTCTTCCGGCTTTTGAGCAAAGTTGTAGACAAAGGGCATTAGATCTTATTAGTGAGGATATCGACATAGAGAGTAGTACTACGCATTAATCAGGTGTGTAACTTCCCACACCTTTTAGATTGTCTGCTAATATATGTTACTAAATCTGCTTGTACTCTGTTAAATGCCGAAATCCCGGCATAACTGTTGAAAACCCGAGGAGGGTAAAAGCGAATCACCAGGTTAGTGATCATGTACATGAATCATCTCCGCATTATATTATGTTACATGTGCATGGGTGGGTATGAAAGAAGGACAGGGTGTACTTCGAGTACGTGGTTGATGTCAGCTTTGTGCTACATCGTGGATTGGCGCTGACTGAGGTCGCGTTGTGGATCTTTGCGATTTAGTTCGCGTGGTTACCTTGATTGATATGGGCTTTATGCCATATCGTGGCTTGATGGATTGCTGTGTGCTCCATCGTGGTTTGATGTTAGCTATACGCTACATCGTGGATGGCATTGGTTGCCTTTATGGAGGGAAACGGATAGGGTGACTCGATAGTCCCCTGGTGTGTGGTAGGCTGGATAAGGGGGTGTGTAGCGGATGGACCTTAGGATTGGGTTGGGTTTCATGTTGCATTATTCCGTTATGAAATGATACGTGGAAATGGGCCAAGCCCAGTAATCAGTGGATTAATGAGAAAAGGGCCTAGCCCAGTGCTTGAATATGATTTGATTGTGGGCCAAGCCCAGATTGTGGTAATGTTTAAATGATTATTTACATGCTGCATTTGATATTTGGGTTGATTTGTGGCTAGCATGTGGGTGGATATCGGTGGTTTAATTACACACTGAGTCATTATGACTCACCCAATTATTTATCCAACATCGCAGGTGACTTGTTGACCGGACCGGGTCGGAGAGGATGCAAGGTGGCCCATGCAGAAGGAGATTAATTTAATTATTTTTAAGCAATTTATAATACTAAGTGTTTTGTTTAATATTGGTTGTAATAAGGGCCACTTTTGTTTAAAGTACTCTTTTTATGGATGACAGAATTTATATCGTACTTAGAAATATTTTTACAAATGACTTATCTTTTAATAAATTATAATAAAGTTTTAATTCACATATTTTATATCGAGCTTATATTATTAAATAATTTTTAATGGACACACTCCCCAGAAGTTAACAAAATTTTCAATTTTATTCTAAAGTCAAAGATTTTTTCAACCGTCATTCCGCAGTGACATAACCAGATCCGGTCAGGACTTGTGGGCCGGGTTTGGGGGTGTTACAGTTTGGTATCAGAGTGTAATTTATCATTTAAGTGTCTAAAATTAGCATAAGATGAGCAATTGGCAAGGTGGTGTTGGCGCATGAGTAGTTGCATGAGGAAAGAGGTTCGAATCCCATGGATGGCAATAAGGTGACTTTTATTTTTGCATTTTTATGGCATGTGTCGGTCAAACTCTAATTATGGTAAGGATGGACTTTTTCATTTATGGATAGTAGACTAAGGGAAAAAGGCAAGTGTTTAACTTAAGGTAAGGAATCAAAAGGTTTTGGTAAGTTAGGGGGACATAAGACATGAATCAAGGGCTTTGTTTTGGAAACTTTGAATGGTCAATTTGTCCATGAACATGGACGGTTTTGTGGACTGAAAGAGGAGCCGAATTTTGGTGGTAAGTTTTGGGAAAAGTTGGTAGCTTGGGAGAATTTTCATTTTGGTCATTTTGCTTTCCCAAAAACAATTTTTTTTCTCTCATCTTTTCTCCATGGCCGAATGTTGCTAGCATCATTTCCATCAAAATTGTTTTCTTAGCCGAACCATCTTCTCACATATTTTTTTTCTTCTTCATAATCATTCTTTCAAGCCAAGTGTGTCAAAGAAGGCCGAACTCGGGGTATTCTTAATCTTCATGACTCGTTAGAAAATTGAATCGAAGTGTTAAGGTAAGGATTTTTATAGTACTTGTTATATCATTTTAGATGGACTACTAATCGATTTTGTTTTAGGGGACTCTATCGCTCGATTATTATTTTTTTCCGTGAACGTTAGATTTTGGGGCAATCAAAATAGGTTCGAAAAGAGCGGTAATT
This sequence comes from Gossypium australe, assembly GCA_005393395.2. Taxonomy (NCBI): domain Eukaryota; kingdom Viridiplantae; phylum Streptophyta; class Magnoliopsida; order Malvales; family Malvaceae; genus Gossypium; species Gossypium australe. The sequence goes on from CM016616.1 coordinate 111,361,946, forward strand.
AGTGTTTGGAAGAGGGGTGGTTCTGCTATACCCTCAAATTTCAAACGAAGGGCTGTGTCGGGAATTCGAGACTTTCCATCGGGTTGTGCACCCTCTTCCGGTGAAAATCGATTATTTGAAGTCGTACGTACCCCTGAGCCATTATTTGTTCGTGGTTCTTCATCGGGTTATGAACCATCAATCAGAGAGAAATCGCATATAGTTGTTGTTCGAGATTCCGAGGGTAAGGATCTAGATTACTTATCATTTATATAGTTTTATAAGTATTAGTGTTCTAATCAAGCGTGATAAATATTTAGGTATCGACGAGCAGGAAAGTATAGTTCTCACTGTTATCAGGTGTGTAGCCCTACACTAAATTTCCGATAGATTAATAGTATTAATGTTAGCATGTGTTAATAAGAAATATGTATGGTAATGGTTGCGGGTACCATTCAGTGGTACATGATATTCAGGTACGTTAAACCCCTAATACTTCGTTAATAATGCTATAAGCATGGATATGAAATGTGTATGATTCCGTTATGATTTTGGGGTATATGGCATGATATCGAAATAATATGTTTATTGCATGGGCATTTGGGTGATATTGATAAAGGGGAAGTGTTTCGGTGGTTTTTACCACATTATCCGGTGACTATGTCACATATTCTGTATTCGGTGACTTATGTCACATATTATGTATCCGGTGACCTCGGTCACATATTATGATTCCGGTGACTTTGTCACAATTATCTGGTGGCCATGCCACAATTTATAAGGGCGATGTGCAGTTGACTGTAGCGCCTGCCTTCGATGGTGTGTAGCGGATGGAGGGTCGATTTAGTATTCCCCACGGTGTGATTGGCAGGTACGGGTGGTGTGTAGCGGATGGATATCTAGGTGGGCTTGGGATTGCATTTCATTTTATATGTACATGTGATTTAATCAGTTATTATCTGATTTGCTATATTATGGGCTTATGGCTAAATGTGATTTAAATGGGCTTTATTGCTATGATCGATTGGGTCTTTAGTGTACTATTGCACATTGAGTCTGTTGACTCACCCCTCGTGGGATATCTTTTTCAGGTGATACTTAGCGTGATGGACCGGGTCAGAGAGAACTACGTGGTGGCCATTGCTCAACTCAGTATATGGGTTTTCTTTTAATTAAACTTACTATGTTTTCTTTTATTATTTCGGGATTTATTTTGGGTTATGTTTTTGTAATAAGGCCGCCATAAACTGTTCTATTTATACGTTTTAAATTTTTATTCTGCTACGCTCAACATTAACTAAATAATTAAATATTTTCGATAACCGAATTAAACTGTTTTGACACCTAAATACCTATGGTTTTCAACTTAATAATAAGTTCTAAATTTGGTTCTTCTTTTGATATATAAATTTTCTAAAAACATAGAGTTAACGATTTTATAAGATACAAACTTAAATCACAACCCGGTTTTCAACAAGATCGTACTTCAAATCTATTCTCTTACCACAAAATCACATGTTTTCCAAAATGACAAAACGAGTTTTTCTTAAGAAGCATACCAGATCCAGTCGGGGCTTGTGGGCCGGGTTTGGGGTGTTTCAGGAGATGCTAACAAAGTTCATCACGGTGTCAGAAACTCATTTCCAAAACACAGAAATAGCACTTAAAAATCAACAAGCATCGATTCAAGGGATCGATAACCAATTAGGACAACTTGCTAAGCTGATCTCTGAATGACCACAAGGTAGCTTGCCAAGCAACACTGAAACAAACCTAAAGGAGCAACTTCATGCCGTTACCGCTCATTATAGTGAAGGGTTAGATGAACCAAAAGTGAGGCAAGAGAATGTGGTAGAGGAAGGTAAGGTTGAGGTAAGCCATGGTAAACCAAAACTGGTAATTGCAGAGTACCAACCTCATGTGCTAGACCCCAATGTGATGAAGAAAGACCACACAGATGAACAATTCAATAAATTTCTTAAACTTCTAAAGAAATTAAATATTAACTTACCGTTTCTTGAAGCTCTTTCGCAGATGCTAAATTCAAGGAAATTTTTAAAAGAGCTTTTGACAAACAAACGGAGGTTAGACGATACGTCGCATGTGGAGCTAAATGCAGTGTGCTCAGTAATTTTACAAAATAAACTACCACGAAAGTTAAAAGCCAAGGGAGTTTTACAATTCCGTGCTTAATTGGTAGTTTATCTGTTGATAATGCTTGAGCTAATTTAGGGGCAAGCATAAATGTTATGCTTATAAAATGTTTAAACAGCTAGGTCTAGGGAAACCCAAACAAACTAGGATGATCATTCAATTAGCTGATAAAAATATTAGAATTCCCAGGGGTATAATCGAAGATGTATTAGTAAAAATTGATAAATTCATATTCCCAATAGACTTTGTCATTTTAGACATGGATGGAGATAACAATGTTCCTTTAATTTTAGGAAGACCCTTTTTAGCAACTACTAGAACTAAAATTGATGTTCGTACAGGAGAACTCACGCTTCGTGTAGGTGACGAAACGATCACTCTTTAGGCTCTTCTTAATGAAGGTGAGAACATAAATTCTATTAATGACCATTCGGTTCAACCTTCTTTTCAGGAAGCACCACGAGATTACAGAACTGATCCATATCCTAGACCTCGTGCCAACAAAGAAATAGATTATGAGGAGCAAAGGCTTCAGATCGATAAACTAGATGAGTGGAAGACACATTTCAAAGAGAAACCAAGAAAACACGATGAACCAAAGTGACTCCATGAGCCAAACCAATTTAAGATCGGAGATCAGGTATTGTTAGATAAAACAGACCTCGGATTGCCACTTCAAACCTTGATACAAATGAAAAGATCCCTTTCACGGTACTGAATATCTTCCCATACAGAACAGTCGAGGTAACTAATCCTACACTCGACACAAACTATATAGTGATCATAAAACTGATAGAAGGGAAGACAAGTTTCAACTCCTCAAACCACCATGATTATGCGAATGAAGGGTAAGTCCAGCTTAAGACTTTAAACGAGCGCTTCTCGGGAGGCATCCCGAGCACTAACTTTAGTAATATCATATTTTCGATTTTTAGCACCCAACTAACAACTAGCCAAGTTAATAAAGCGCAGGTTTCTCATTTTACACGGCCTTGCACACGGGCGTGGTTGTGGTCGTGTGGACACCACGAATAGGCACAATGGCGTGGCATAGACCGTGCGAACCAAGGATGAAAATTCCCCAAAACACGGTCTACGATAAAATGCCACGGCCGTGCGATTCGGCCGTGGTCGGCACTGAGAAATCTACACGGGCATGCAACACGCCTATGCTTTTAGGTCGTGGCCGACACTAATTAAGCAACATGGGCGTAGAAACCTCTACACAAGCGTGGGAGAAACGAACGAAACACCACATGGCCGTGCGATACGGCCGTGTGACATAACACGCCCATGGTACACGGGCGTGAGCCACTGAGTTCTATTTAAACCCCCTTCTTCTCACTTTCTCCCCAATTTCTTCTTCTCCCACACCCTAACCACCACACCCCTTCCCTTTTTCTTTATCTTTCCCCTTTCATTTTCCTTTTTCCCTTCCCCTCACTCTTTCTCTACACCACCATCCCCATGTTGAAGAAGCGAAAGGACTCTAGCACAGTCTCCCTGTGTGAAACCAATCTTTATAAGTTCATGTCGGCCGCTTCATTACTTCAATAGGACAAGGACCTTGGAGTCCATTCAGTTTATGTTTTTCTTTTCTATTCTCTTTTATTTTCCTTCACTTTATCTGTCTTGTCTTTAATTTATTTTATTTGCGGAAAATAAAAATAATGGCTAAAGTAATAAAAATAGAGCTTTCTTAATATTTTAGTTCCCCGGCAACGGCGCCAAAAACTTGATTGTCGAAATTCAGAGTTTCAAATTTATAATGAGAATGATCGAACCTAGAAACTAACTCTGATAACGATTTTGAGGCAAGCACACCTATCGAACAGTAGTATAGTTAAGGCAAGACTGGAATGTCAAACCCAAAGGAACTAAAAGTACTAATACTAATTTTCTTTTTATTATCTAGCCTAAAATAATTGAAGTTGTTGTTTAATTTAAATTTAACTATTTACTAAGCTAAAGACGCAAAGACAAAAAAAAAAGAATGAATTGGGGAAATACTGTTGGGAAAACTCAGTTGATTAAGATGATACCCTTAGGAAGAATCCACCTAGACTTCACTTGTTATCTAACACTGAACCAGACGATGTATTCACTTGACTTGATCCGTAAGATTCCCTAAGTTATATTAAACCCTCTCTCGTGTCGAATAACGTCTAACTCTAGGTTGATTAATTGAAATCTCTTTCTAATTAAAACCCCTAGAATCGCATTAACTCGATCTATGGACTCCCATATTAGGTTTCACCCTAATCCGGCAAAATCTCGTCACTCTATCTCTAGGCGTGCGATCAACTCTGCTTAATTGTGCTAGATCTACTCTTAGGCAGGGACTTTTGCTCCTCCACCTAAGCACATTCAACTTGAATCAATATCCCGAAAATATTATCGCATGAATTAAGCACACATAATTAAGAACAAATCAAGTATTTATCATATAGTTTAGAAAACGATAACAAGATCCGTCTTAGGTTTCATCCCCTTTAGGTATTTGAAGGGTTTAGTTCATAACAGTAAAAGAAAACATCTCAAAAGAAAAGATAAAACAAAACATAAGAAATCCCTAAAACCCCCTGAAGGAATTGAAGGAGAGATCCGCCGTCTTGAGTAGAATTCCGGCTTCTTGAGATGGATCAATTGGCTATTTTCGAGTATTTCCCACAAATCTGACCTTTCTGGCTCGGCTCCTTGCCCTAGCTAACCGCCCCCTTTTAGGTTATACTTAGGGGGTTTATATAGGCTTACGAAATAGGTTTCTTTTGTAACACCCCAAACCTGGCCCAAAAACCACGGCCGGATCTGGCATGTCACCTGAGAAGATCTTTTTGAAACTTCGCTTTTTTCAGAAAAATTTTAAACCCTTTCTTGCTAAACTTCAAGTTTTAGTTTGAAAACTCAGAAATAAATTTACGAAGATTTTAATTAGCCCAATTCCTATGTATAGGTGACGTTTGAAAACCTTTGCCGTTCTGTTAGAGTAATCTTGAGGTTTGTTGTCATATTTTGTTCATAAAATCGTTAGTTAATTTGTGGAAAACCTCCATTTGCTTTTTTTAAACATGTCTTATCGATTAATTGTAATTAAAATGTCTAAAGTTTAATCCGGAATTAAAGCAACATAATAGTGGCCTTCTTACATAACAAAAATACCCAAAAGCAGAAAATGACAAATAAGCAAAGTTTAGTTGCATTTAAAAAAGAAACCCGTGCATGGCCACCTCGAGTCCACTCTGTAACACCCCAAACCCGGCCCATTCACGCCGACCGAATTTGGAATGCCACTGCGGAACACTTTCAAAAATATTCTTACTTAATAGTAAAAACCGATAAAAATTTGTTCCCTTATATAAAACATTTTCGTGACTTGAAATTTTCTAAGTAGAAACTAAATTATTATGAAAACACCGGATTCAAAACTTTATTATCCATACTCAAGGAAATAAGACCATTTGCAACAAGCATTTGAAATTGTCCATCCATAATAAAGCATAATAATAAAGATACTTAATAAAAGAATTGAATTACTTTAGTGGGCCTTCTTACAATACACACTTAATCAAAATACTGAAAATATAGATGCTTAATTTATTAAACAAGAGATTCCTTTGCATGAAAATCCGCTTTTGCATGGCCACCTTTGTACCCGCTCCAAACCCGGTCCAAGCTTTATGCGCCACCTGAAAGGTTTAATACAAATTGGGTGAGTCACCAAGACTCAGTGCAGAGTTAGATACACATGTCCTCACATATGGGCTTGGCCCATATCCACACAGTTCATACACATGAATATGAAATTATGAAACTCAACCCATGCTTGTATGTAAATTTATACCATGGCAACATATTACTCGAAACAAACATACATCACATGCCATCACATTTTTGTACATTAATCAATAATCAATTATTATCGTAAATCACTGAAAGATTAATATCATAACCACTAACCTGATTATTCGATCACCCATCTTGGGTATCCATTACCTTAACCCTTATTTCGACTAACAATGCACAACATTTACATTTACATAGAATAACATATATAACAAACAAGAGTACAGTGCGATAACTACGCACCTGACTATAGCGAGATCCTGATCTATCGATTCTAACAAGTCTAAAAATCCCGAAAGCTTCTGCTACTTCTATCGATTTGCCCCTAGCTTATTTTGATCCCGAAATACCACTTGCTCCTAACGATTAGCTCCCGAAGTTATCGAGATTCCTACTAAACTTTGTTAGAATCGGCTCATACACAAATCTATAAACAAAAGCTCTTGGCCGAATATTATACTTACCATTTAACATGAATAATCAAAACTTGAAGACTCCTTTGATGCTCCTTAACACTTAGTCTTTGCAAAACCCGAAGGACTCTTTAATGCTCCTTACTACTCCATGATGCTTGTGAAGTCCCAAAAGAGAGTAAATTTCGGCTTCTATCTTGGCTTTAAAGGCTTGCGGAATAGAAATCAACACTTGATATTCGGCTATGGCTTCAAGATGGAGTTAACAAATATTGGCTATGGTGATCCTCTAAGGTGTCAAGCAAGAAGATGCTACTAGGTTCGACAAAGCCTTCAAAACCGAAAATACCACCCTAGCACTCCTTCAACAACCGAGATTCAAGCTTGCTCTCACTCTCTCTCCTTTTTCTTTCGGCCAAACCCAAGGGATAGAAGAGAAAAATCAAAACATCACTCGGCCAAGACAAGATTGGAAGAAAGAAGAAACCAAGCATGAAGTTTCGGCCATGCTTCCCCAAGCTCAAGGCCGACCAACAAGCTCCCAAGCCCCATGCTTCAAACGGCCATATTTTGCAACCCCAAGACTGCCCATGCTCCTCTTTCCCCACGCCAAGACCCATCTTTGCATAAACTAATAGTAATAATAAAACTAATAATAATAATAATAATATAATAATAATATATAAACTATCCTGTCATTCTAAGCAAACAAAAATAATAAAAACAATGGTTTAAGCCCATGCTCTTGCAGCTTTGAAACAACCAACAAAATAATTAATAAAAACAATAAAATAAAAGATTGAAGCTCCATACTTCCAAAACAATTAAAAAAAAACAAACACCCATGAGCGTTGCTCACGCATGCATGCCCCATGCAGTCCAGCCTCTCACGCCGAACCAAAAAGGAAAACAAGCCCCCAGGTGTGCCTCCAAAGTCTCGAACCCGAGACCTGAGGGAGCTTCTCCTCACCTTCTGCCACTTGACCATTTTGCGTTTCATGCCAATAAACGCATCGAAATTCTTTTAAACCTTACTGCACTGGCTCTTTATGCTTTAGCGCTAAAAGCAAAATAGAACGCCTGAAGCGCGACCCCCAGGACTCGAACACGAGTCCTCCTAGTCGCAGCTCTCAAGCAAAGTCCTTAACCACTCGGCCACTTTGAATTTCATGACATAAAAGCATCGCGACTTCCTTTTAACCCCTTTTTCCGTTAGCTTCCCTTTTACTCAAAATAAAAACTCTCCCTGCGCTTCCAGCGCGACTCGAACGTGAGTCCTCGCGAAGCTCTCTCTCTTGCTGCTAGCGTCCTAGCCACTCGGCCAAGACCTCCATTTGTGACAGGAACCACCTTGATTTTCTTTTAAAGCCTCCTTAGCCACGCGCCTTATTAATGCAAAAACATAATTTCTCCTTTTTTGCTTCCTTTGCAACTCGAACCTCTTCCCTTCTTGCGTAGGCCTCCAAGGCCCTTAAAGCAGCGCCCCAAGCCACTTTACCACCTGGACTTTCATGTCCAAAACCTTCCAAAAATTTTACTTAAGGCCTCCTTCACCCAATTTCCACCTTTAACCCACAATGTTCAAAAATTTCCAAAACACTCCCTTTTTATCCTCGAGCTTTAAGAACCCCTAAAACACACCCAAACCAATCTTAAGGCCTACTAACACTAGGGTTATGCTCCAAACTCGCAACCCCTATTTCAGGATATTACACACTCCTCCAGCCCAAGTCCACTGATATAAGAATTATTACCTGCAAAAATTAGCAGAGGGGTGAGTTACAAGAACTCAGTGTGCAATTTCCCCTTACAGCGATAACTGGGCCTAAGCCCACAGTACTACACTGGGCCTAAGCCCTAATGTCATGGCATATCATTAATGAGTGCAATACAACCCAGTCCGACCTAATAATCCATCCTCTACACTCCACTTCATATGTCCAACCTCAACACTCTTGGGGATTTCTACAATCAACCCTCCATCCGCTACACTCCTCTTTGGCAGTCATGCTACTCAAAGCCGATATAATGTGACAGAGTCACCGATATATGTGGCCTAGCCACTACGATAATGTGACCAAGTCACCGATAAATACATGGCACCGAGCCATCAAAGTTCACCGATAAATACTTCCCCTTTCATCAATATCAACATCCCATCCCATGCAACATACTGACATACTGTAATGAGTATAACATACATCAATAGACATCAACAATCATGCATTTATCTTTTCATGCTACGATACATACATGTCATAAAGATTTTAAGTAACTAACCTGATCCCTCTGGTTTTACCCTCCAAGGGTAACTCGATAAGCATTACCGAAGTTTTCGGCTTTCAATTAACATATGCAAATTCATTTACACCACAATAAAGTAAGGTGTGAGAATTACACACCGGTAAACACGAAGAACTAAACTCTCAATATTGTCGACACTCTCAGAAGAGGGAACAACCGCAATCTGTCTATTCAGATTCGAAGCCGGTCCACAACCCGGTGGAAAGTCTCGTACTGCCGATACCGTACATTTTTTGAACTTAGGGGTAGGGACTACGAGTCCAACCCCCTCCTTCCCTTGACTGGCATTCGTATCCATGACAGATCTTGATCAGAGAACCAGGTTAAAGCAATGAAAAGAAAGAAAGAATAGATACTCATACCGAAGAAGTTCCTTACCTAGAATAACAAGAACCGAACGCCAACTGATTAGCCTAAGAAACCAATTGAGTCCTAAGATCCCCTTGAAAACAGGCCACACGACCACGAGATGCTAGAACCACACCCTTCGAACCAACAGATTGATGAGTGGAGAGTCTACAATCAGCTACTAGCAAAACCGATAGGAAGGGTGCCTACACTTGACGCAAAAAGGGTTTCGGCTTCCACAGAAATATGAAATAAAGAAGAGAAGGAAGAAGATAAAAGAGAGAAATAAGTCTCAGCTAAGTTACTTACAGATTCGGCTTTGAAGGAGAACAACTGGCAAATGGAGTAGGGAGATTCGGCTTAGGTTTGGCTAGGCAGAAGCAAATAGCAAATGGAAGAAAAGAAATGTAAAGAACACAAATCACCACCTTGACATTCGACTAACACCCAAAAGAACAAGAAGGAGAAGAAAACAAAATGTGTTTCGATTATGAAGAAGGAACAAGTCAAAAATGGTGGAAAGAAAATGAGGCACTAGGTTTGGTTGAAGAGAGAAAAGATAAGAGGAGGAAGAAAACAAAGAGAAAGAGAGAACAACCAGAGAGAGTTGAAGTTTCGGCTTTTGCACAAGTTGATTACCAATGCCCAAATTACAAAGAAAGAACTAGATACCCCTAGAGAATTTCGGCACAATGAGAAATAGAAAAAGAAAAACAAATAAGAAAAGAGACTCATAAAGGCTTGCAAGAATCGGCACCCTCACACACACCTAATGACCGACAATGCACCAAAAGAAATAAAAGAAAGGCCTAAGACTCAAAAGACTTTCGGCACACTCACCTCACCTAGCATCAAACTGAAAACCCCCTTCAACCATGCCACATTCGGTGAACAACCCTACCAACCTCAAATCCCAAACTTTTCTCCTACATTCCTTCCCCCTCACTCCTTTGAACCAATTTGAAAAATTCAAACTCCACTTTTCCCTCAAGGCCACACATTCAAACTCTTTGACCCCTTCAACACTCACCCCTTGAAGAGTCCATGCCGAAATCCACCACCTCTCATCCTGACGCCAAAAAGAAATTCCCCAAAAAGTAAGCTATGTGACTCGAACCTGCTCCCTCACTGCTTCCCTGTGGCGTCATCTCCCCTTGCTTCCTAGGCGTCACCTTGCCACTCCACCATTCTCTATCTTGTGATTCCAAAAACCCTCAACTGTACATAAGACCTACCTCTAACAGCTTCCCCCCAAAGAGCCCTAAAACTAAAATTTAACCAAGACTCCAACTCGAACCTGGGCCTTCCTAAAACCCCAAACACATCCAATAAGCAGCCAAAACAAACCAAACACAGAAAAACATGAGATGCAGAACCCCCTAACTTGGAATGTTATAATTCTACACCCTTAAAGAAATTCCGACCTCGAAATTTACCTGGTCAAAAGAGGTGAGGGTATTACTGTCGCATAACATCCTCTGGCTCCCACGTCGTTTCTTCCACACCGTGATTTTTCCACAAGACTTTGACCAAAGGGACTGATTTCCTTCTCAACACCTTAACGTCTCGATCTAAGATCTGCACTGGTTCCTCCTTAAAGGACAGGTCTGATATTACTTCAATTTCCTCCACCAGCACAATGTGAGACGGATCAGAACGGTAACGTCTCAACATCGATAAGGCCGGATAAACCTGGGACTTAGCTTGCCCTTCCGTCCAAACCTCATTACCTTTTTCCACAATGAAACTTTCAAGAAAACCCGATCACCCACTACAAACTCTATTTCTTTACGCTTTAGATCTGCATATGACTTCTGTCTGTCAGAAGCTTCCTTCAACCGAGTCCAAATCAACTTAACCTTCTCTTCCGTCTCTAAGATCAATTTTGGGCCCAACAACTGTCGTTCACCCAACTCTGTCCAGCAGGTAGGGGTTCGACATCTACGACCATATAGCTCTTCATAGGGTGTCATCTGAATGCTGGATTGGTAACTATTGTTGTATGCGAATTCTGCCAGCGGTAGAAAATCCTCCCAACTACCCCTGAAGTCGATAATACAGCCTCTCAACATGTCTTTCAAAACCTGAATTACTCTTTCCGACTAACCATCAGTCTGTGGATGAAACGTCCTGCTAAAATCTAGTCTTGTACCCAGTGCCTGATGCAGCGCCTTCCAAAAACGTGACGTAAACCTAGGATCTCTATCCGATATGATCGACACTGGTACCCCATGCAACCTCACAATCTCTGCCACATACAGCTTAGCCATCTTCTGTAAGGAATAGTCGACAGGAACAGGTACGAATTGAGTTGACTTCGTCAACCGATCAACAATCACCCATACCGAATCTTTCTTAGTAGGCGTAAGAGGTAGCCTACTAACAAAGTCCATCGTTATCCTCTCCCATTTCCACTGTGGAATCTTCACCGGCTGCAGTAACCTCGATGGCAACTGATGCTCTACTTTCACTTGCTGACACGTTAAGCACTTACCCATGAACTCGGTAATTTCTTGCCTCAATCCTGGCCGCCAAAACTGTTCACGTAAATCCCGATACATTTTACTCTCGCCAGGATGCATAGCGTAAGGGCTACTATGCGCCTCCTGAAGAATCATCTGCCTTAACCCAACATCCTTCGGCATGCAGACCCTCTCACGGAAACACAATACCCCATCACTATTCAAACTATAATCCTCTACCCCACCATTCTGTACTTGCAGAAGTCGAGCACTTAACACATCGTCCAAAATCTGCTTCTATCTAATCTGAGTTATCCATGTCGGCTTCACCTGAAGTTCAGCTAGCAAACTCCCATAATCATACAAGGTGAGATGGGCAAACATCGCCCTCAAATTTGATATTACCTTCTGACTTAACACATCCGCCACCATGTTAGCTTTACCCGGATGGTATTCGATTGAGCAGTCATAGTCCTTCAGTAGCTCAATCCACCTTCGCTGCCTCAAATTCAACTCTTTCTGGGTAAGGAGATATTTCAGGTTCTTATGGTCAGTGTAGATGATGGTCTTCTCCCCGTACAGGTAGTGTCTCCAGATCTTCAGAGTGAACACTACCGCAGCTAGCTCCAAATCATGGGTGGGATAGTTCATCTTATGCGGTCTTAACTGCTGAGATGCATACGCAACTACCTTCCCCTCTTGCATCAACACACACCCTAGCCCTGTGTGCAAAGCATCACAATAAACTACAAACTCATTCCCTGCCTCAGGCTGAATCAATATCGGAGCCTCAGTTAAGATCCTCTTCAACTTCTCAAAGCTTTCCTGCTGTTTGTCAGTCCAGAAAAATGGTACTCCCTTCCGCAACAACTTAGTTAAGGGTGCTGCAATCAAAGAGTATCCCTCAACAAACCTTCTGTAATACCCAGCTAACCCAAGAAAACTTTGAATTTCCGCTACCGATTTCGGCAGCTTCCAATCCAAAACAGCTTCAATTTTTCGGGGATCCACCCTAATCCCTTTCGCAGAAATAACATGCCCTAAGAAAGTAACTTCCCTCAGCCAAAATTCACACTTGCTGAATTTGGCATACAACTGCTTATCTCTTAAAACTTGCAGAACAACCCGAAGATGCGAATCATGCTCCTCTTTCGATCTTGAGTAAACCAGAATATCGTCTATGAACACTACTACAAACTGATCCAGATAGGGTTGGAATATGCGGTTCATCATATCCATAAACGCAGCTGGTGCATTCGTCAACCCAAATGGCATCACTAAAAATTCATAGTGACCATAACGAGTTTGAAACACCGTCTTATGAATATCCGTTTCCTTGACCTTAAGCTGATGATAGCCTGACCTCAAATCTATCTTCGAGAAGACTGAAGGCCCCTTAAGTTGATCGAACAAATCATCAATCCTCGGCAGCAGGTATTTGTTCTTGATGGTCAACTTATTCAACTGACGGTAATCATTGCACATACGCCTCGACCCGTCCTTCTTCTTCACAAACAGCACCGGTGCTCCCCACGGAGATACACTTGGTCGAATAAACCCATGATCCAACAGCTCCTGAATCTGAGCTTTAAGTTCTACCAGCTCCTTCGGCGCTATCCTATAAGGGACGATGGACACTGGAGCCGTACCCGGCAGTAGTTCAATCCTAAATTCCACCTCACGATCTGGAGGCAACCCCGAAAGCTCTTCAGGAAAGACATCCACAAATTCCTTCACTGTTCTAACCCCCTCTACAGTCACTTCCTTTGCATCCAAGGCACTGATAAAAGCTAGATATGCCCTACACCCTTTTCGAACCATCTTAACAGCCCTTAATGCTGAAACCACGTTAGATAAATAATTCATTCTTTCCCCTATCACAACCACCTCTTTATTCTCTGGGGTTCTCAACACCATTCGATTCGTCGCGCAATCCAAGTTAGCATGATGTTTAACTAGCCAATCCATGCCCAAGATAAGGTCAAACTCGCCAAATGGTAATTCTATCAAGTCTGTCAGAAACACTACTCCTTGAATTTCTAGAGGCACATCCCTAAACATCTTGTTACTACCACGAATTGTCCTAAATGGCTAACCACAGTCAATTCTCTAGCAGCCATTTCAGATTCTATACTTAAAGTCTCAGATACAGTATAGGCAACATACGAATGAGTCAATCCAATATCAATTAAAGCAAGAAGTGGTTTATCAGCAATAAGGAACGTACTAGTTATGACGTCCGGTGCGTCGCCATCCTCTCGTCGCCGAGCTGCATAGACTAAACCTGGCTGTCTTGCATCTACATTACCAACACCCCTGCTTGGTGCTCCACGACCGCGGCCAAAACCATTTCCCCCTCTGATCAAACCACGACCCCTCGGCAACTGCTGTCCACCTCTTTCCGGGTGCACATAACCCTGGTTTACCGGCCGTACCCTAGCTAACTCCTGCGGACAGTTCCTTATTAGATGATCCCTCGCTCTACACCTAAAGCATCCCTTATCTTTTCCCCAACATTCTCCCGAATGTGATTTCCCATAGTGAGCACACTGTCAAGACTGACCAACAGCAACCGACATCATAACTCGACCCAGCCCATCAAACCTAGGCCTCTTTTGAAAACCCCCAGCTGATCCCGACGGCCCAACACTCCTCTTACTTTTGCCCCTATCTTTATCTCTATTTTGCTTCTCAGTCCGTTTTACCTCCTCGGCTATTTTAGCTTTTTCAAACAAGATGGCAAAGTCCCTCTCTCGCTGCGGAGCTATCAATACTCTCAACTCATCTCGCAACCCATCTTCAAACCGTACACATCGTTCATAATCAGTCGCAATTATCCCTCGGGCTTAACAGCTCAAGCGCAGAAATTCCACTTCATATTCAGCCACGGATTTACCCCATTGTACCAGATTCAGGAATGCTTTCCTCTGGGCATCCACATAGCTTGCCCCAACGTATTTCCCTTGAAATGCTACTTTGAAGAAATCCTAGTTAATACGATCTGCTGGAGTACCCTCTCTTACGGTGAGCCACCACTAGTATGCCTCATCCTGGAGAAGAGACACCGCTCCTTTCAGTTTTTCCTTTGCCTTACAGTCTAGATCATCCATAATCCGCTCGACTGCCTCCAGCCAGTACTCAGCTACATTCAGGGCCACACCAGAGATACCCCTAAACATTTCAGCTCCGTTTGCCCGAAGTCGCTCAGGAATAGGCTTTCGAGATACTGTCCCAGTGCTTGCCTCAGCAACTCGCTCCAGCACACGCAGCATTGCTTGAGACAGGGCATCATCCCCACCAGTTCTATCTTGAGATCCCGCTTCTGCCACAGGTGATGCTGGCGCTTCACCCTGGGGCTCATGCCTTGCTTTCGAGAACTCAGCCTCAGCACCCCGGCCTCTACCACGGTCGCGTGTACCACGTCCACGTCCCCTAGCACTCATGTCTATCGTTTCGTCTGAATCTGATTAAAAATTTTATGTATTAGCATCTCTTTCACTGTTTATTAACGAGTAGTCTTATGATAGTAGAGTTAAAAGAAGTTTCTCGCAGAACATACGTATACCTAAAGGTTTCAGACTCTAAAGTGAAGTTTCTTACTTCCAGCATTCATGGCATAATATAATTACTTCATGCAATTCACCCAATTTAGTCAGAAAAACTTACCGTACGGACTTGGTGTCGGGGAACTCAGGTGCCATGCTTCCAGAAAAATAGATATATATATTTCCTAAACCATTTTCAAACCCAATTTCGAAAAACATTTTGAACCCAAAACCCATGGCCGAGTTTTTAAACCAGGCTCTGATACCACAATTGTAACACCCAAAACCCAGCCCAAACACCACGATCAGATCTGGCATGTCACCAAAGAAGATCTTTTTGAAACTTTGCGTTTTTCAGAAAAATTTTAAACCCTTTTCTTGCTAAACTTCAAGTTTTAGTTGAAAACTCAGAAATAAATTTACGAAGATTTTAATTAGCCCAATTCCTGTGTATAGGTGACGTTTGAAAACCTTTGCCGTTCCGTTAGAGTAATCTTGAGGTTTGTTGTCATAATTTATTTATAAAATCGTTAGTTAATTTGTGGAAAACCTCCATTTGTTTTTTTTTAAAAAGTCTTATCGATTAATTGTAATTAAAATGTCTAAAGTTTAATCCGGAATTAAAGCAACATAATAGTGGCCTTATTACATAACAAAAATACCCAAAAGCAGAAAATGACAAATAAGCAAAGTTTAGTTGCATTTAAAAAAAAACCGTGCATGGCCACCTCGAGTCCACTCCTCCAGCCCAAGTCCAATGATTTAAGAATTATTACCTGCAAAAATTAGCAGAGGGGTGAGCTACAAGAACTCAGTGTGCAATTTCTCCTTACAACGATAACTGGGCCTAAGCCCGCAGTACTATATTGGGCCTAAGTCCTAATGTTATGGCATATCATTAATGAGTGCAATGCAACCCAACCCGACCTAATAATCTATCCTATACACTCCACTCCATATGTCCAACCTCAACACTCCTGGGGATTTCTACAATCAACCTTCCATCCGCTACACTCCTCTTTGGCAGTCATGCTGACAGTCATGCTGCTCAAAGCCGATATAATGTGATAGAGTCACCGATATATGTGGCCCAGCCACTACGATAATGTGACCAAGTCACCAATAAATACATGGCACCGAGCCATCAAAGCAGTGTGACAGAGTCACCGATAAATACTTCCCCTTTCATCAATATCAACATCCCATCCCATGCAACATACTGACATACTGTAATGAGTATAACATACATCAATAGACATCAACAATCATGCATTTATTTTTTCATGCTACGATACATACATGTCATAAAGATTTTAAGTAACTAACCTGATCCCTCTGGTTTTACCATCCAAGGGTAACTCGATAAGCATTACCGAAGTTTTCGGCTTTCAATTAACATATGCAAATTCATTTACACCACAATAAAGTAAGGTGTGAGAATTACACACCGGTAAACACAAAGAACTAAACTCTCAATATTGTCGACATTCTCAGAAGAGGGAACAACCGCAATCTGTCTATTCAGATTTGAAGCCGGTCCACAACCTGGTGGAAAGTCTCGTACTACCGATACCGCACGTTTTTTGAACTTAGGGGTAGGAACTACGAGTCCAACCCCCTCCTTCCTTTGACTGGCATTTGTATCCATGACAGATCTTGATCAGAGAACCAGGTTAAAGCAATAAAAAGAAAGAAAGAATAGATACTCATACCGAAGATGTTCCTTACCTAGATTAACAGGAACCGAACGCCAACTAATTGGCCTAAGAAACCGATTGAGTGCCAATTGAAAATAGGCCACACGACAACGAGATACTAGAACCACACCCTTCGAACCAACAGATTGACGAGTGGAGAGTCTATAATCAGCTACTAGTAAAATTGATAGGAAGGGTGCCTACACTTGACGCAAAAAGGGTTTCGGCTTCCACAGAAATATGAAATAAAGAAGAGAAGGAAGAAGATAAAAGAGAGAAATACATCTCGGCTAAGACACTTACAGATTCAGCTTTGAAGGAGAAAAACTGGCAAATGGAGTAGGGAGATTTGGCTTAGGTTCGGCTAGGCAGAAGCAAATAGCAGATAGAAGAAAAGAAAACACCCAAAAGAACAAGAAGAAGAAGAAAACAAAATGTGTTTCGGTTATGAAGAAGGAGCAAGTCACAAATGGTGGAAAGAAAATGAGGTACTAGGTTTGGTTGAAGAGAGAAAAGATAAGAGGAGGAAGAAAGCAAAGAGAAAGAGAGAACAACCAGAGAGAGTTGAAGTTTCGGCTTTTGCACAAGTTGATTACCAATGCCCAAATTACAAAGAAAGAACTAGATACCCCTAGAGAATTTCGACACAATGAGAAATAGAAAAAGAAAAACAAATAAGAAAAGAGACTCATAAAGGCTTGCAAGAATCGACACCCTCACACACCTAATGACCGAAAATGCACCAAAAGAAATAAAAGAAAGGCGTAAGACTCAAAAGACTTACAGTACACTCACCTCACCTAGCCCCAAACTGAAAACCCCCTTCAACCATGCCACATTCGGTCAACAACCCCACCAACCTCAAATCCCAAACTTTTCTCTTACATTCCCTCCCCCTCATTCCTTTGAACCAATTTGAAAAATTCAAACTCCACTTTTCCCTCAAGGCTACACATTCAAACTCTTTGACCCCTTCAACACTCACCCCTTGAAGAGTCCATGCCGAAATCCACCACCTCTCATCCTGACGCCAAAAAGAAATTCCCCAAAAAGCAAGCTATGCGACTCGAACCTGCTCCCTCACTGCTCCCCGTGGCGTCATCTCCCCTTGCTTCCTAGGCATCACCTTGCCACTCCACCACTCTCCATCTTGTGATGCCAAAAACCCTCAATTATACATAAGACCTACCTCTAATAGCTTTCCCCTAAAGAGCCCTAAAACTAAAATTTAACCAAGACTCCAACTCGAACCCGGGCCTTGCTGAAACCCCCAAACACATCCAATAAGCAGCCAAAATAAACAAAACACACAAAAACATGAGATGTAGAACCCCCTAACTTGGAATGTTACATCTTTGCCCCTAAGTATCCTTTTCCAGTGAAACTCTTCTTTCCAGCGACAGGGACACGGCCATGGCACACGCCCGTGTGAATCGTCTTTAGGCCGTGTTCGGAGTTCTTTAGTGAGGCACGACTGTGTGAATCAGAATCAGGCCGTGTTCTAGTTTATCAGGGAGGCACGACCATGTGGGCTTAAGTCTAGGTCGTGTCGATTTCCACTTTGGCCCAATTTGGTCCGTTTTAGGCCCGTTTCTTGTTATTTCCATCCTCCAGTGCTTTCCTGAGTATAAGACATGAAAAGAAAGGATTAAGAGCACCTTTTTACACAAATCAAGGGATAATGTAACAGCCCGATTACGACCCTAATCGGAACGGTGGTTTCAGGACCACGAATCTGGGTTAGAAAAATATTTTAATAATTTATTTTTTGATATCTATGTTATGTGTTTAAGTATGTGCTAAAATATGGTGGGTTAATTTGTTTGCTTGGGTATTTAATTTAAGTGAAATGAGTAAATCGAGTAAGTGGGAAAAATAGCCATTTATTTAAATTAAGTGGTAAAATTTATTTGACTTCTTAAGTGTGAGTACTTAAATGGAAAATTTACCTTTAAATGGTATAGTGGATGGTAACATGACTTTATAATATATATTATATGTTTATTTTATTGTTAAATCTTGATAATGATATAATATACAATATATACATATTATAATAAAACAAAAGGAGAAAAAGGTTTACATGTTCATCATTATTGGTCTTGGCCGAAACTAACAAAAGAAAAAAAAGAAGAACTTTTCGGTCATTCACAAGCAAAATTAGGTATGTGTTTGCTTTAGATTTTTGAAGATTTTCATATTTTTGACATTGTTGTTTACTCTACTTTCAAGCCCATATATTAATTTTGTGCATTAGTGATGTTTGTGAGATATGCCATTGATGATAGGTTGAGTTTTGTGATGATTTTTGGTATTAAATGAAAGATTTGAGCTAGATGAACATATTTTGTTTTTGAGTTTTTGATGAATGTTGATAATTAAGGATTAATTTGTGAAAATATTATTTTAGAGGGATAAAATGATAAATTTATGAGAAATATGGACTTATATAGTCCTTAGGAAAATTCAGCCCTTATGGAATGTGTTCAAATTTTGAGTAATTTGTGAATTGTGTATTAGGGACTAAATTGCAAAAGTTGTAAATGCTAGGGGTAAAATGGTAAATTGCATAATTATGAGTTTTTGGATTAAATTGGATAAAAATGTATTTGAATGAGTTCAATTTGAATTTATTTAGATCAAGTACAAAAGGAAAAGGAATTGGATCGGGGAAAAGCAAAATTAAACGAATAGTCGAGAAGCTTAATTCATCGACTTCCGAGGTAAGTTTAAGCAAATTGGATTGGATCGTATTTTTATTCTATATTATGTGCATATATATATATATATATATTAATGATTTTAAGCTTGTTAAAATCATGAGGCCGAATGTATTGATGGAATTAGGATGTATTGGCCGAATGTATGACTTGATAGATGTTTAAGTAAACTTGATTTTATTGAGTAGTTTTAATATGTATGTATGCAATATAAGATGGTTGTATGTAAAGATGACTTGAGAGATGATTGTTTAAAGATGGAGAATATATGTTTTATGTATAACAAGTGTGCCGAATGTGATGGTGTGTATTTGAGTAAATGAGATACTTGTAAACCTATAGTTATATGTATAAATATTTGAACATATGTGTAATTTGTAATGAGGAGAAATTTGATTGAGGGCACTATGTGTGCGAGTTCGTAACCGAGCACTGTGTGTGCCAGATCGGTTGTTTGGGCACTATGTGTGCGAGTTTGTAATCGAGCATTGTGTGTGCGAGATCGGTTGTTTGGGCACTATGTGTGCGAAATCAGTCGTATGGCACTATGTGTGCAGAAAATAAGTAACGACACTAAGTGTGCGATACGTTACACGAGTTGCACTATGTGTACGGATTTATGGAGCTTACAATGAAAAAAATAAATGAATGGAGACATCCGAGAAGTGGTAAATAGGTAAATGAGATATGTCAATTGAGTAACTTAATACCAAAGGTAAGTTGTTGTGTATATGAAAGTATAGTATTGAGATGTCATTTTCAATCCTTGAGCTTGTTCGAATGGATAAATGGTATGTTTATATTCGGTTTTTGAGACTGATTGAATTGGTAAATGATGATTTGTAACGTGATATATGAAATGCATTGAGGTATTTGTCGATGTTCAAGTTAGATTGATTTAATTCGTATAATAAATATTTGTAATTTCTTTATTAATGCTTAAACTTACTAAGCTATGATAGCTTACTGTATATGTTTACTTGACTATTTTATAGATTTTGAAAGCTAGCTCATGCTCGGGGATCTCCGTCGAAGTCAAATACACTATCACCAAACTTTGGTATCTTTGTAACACCCCAAACCCAGTCAATACGCCAGGGCCGAATCTGGTATGTCACTGAGGAAAAAGTTTTGAAAAGAATCGAATTAAGAATTAAATTTTAGTGAAAAACTCTTTTAAAATTCTAAATTTGTAGAAAACAGATGTATAATAAGTTTAAACTAATAATTTACATTGAAATTTCATAAATAAAACTTTAAAGCTTAGTTGATAATTCATAGGTTAGAAAACATTTGTATCATTTAAGAAAAACTCGAATTATTACTATGAAAACATTTGCATTTGAATGTGGAAACTTAATATTTGGAAATCATTTAGAAAACACTAAATTTACATTTTACTATCAAACTATTTTTAGTACCCGATGGTAAGATTTCGAAACCATTGCGTTTTTTTTTATAATTTTAGAAAACTTTGGGCTCAATTATTAAATTAACCAAATAATTTATAAGCCATATTTAAAACATATTCAAAGCATATAAATAATCCAAAACATAACTAAAGAGGCCTTATTACAAACCCAAAATAAAACAAAAACCAAATTAAAATAATTTAAAGTACCCCAATTCGAAGTTCATGTAAAATCAAATTTTATTGCATGGCCTCCTCGAGTTCATCCGGCTCCTCATCTGCGATCTCACGAATCACTTGAAAATATAAGGGAGAAGGTGAGTCATCAAGACTCAGTGCATAAATCCTTCCCCCGGTTAATGCAACATTCTTACACAATTTATAATCAAGCAACATACATATAATACACCCAACCTAGCCATCCATAACTCCTTTCCTACCCCGTGTGGTACCAAACCACTAGTGGTGCCAAACCACTGGGGACCCAAAGTCACGATATCCAAAATGTGATACCAAATCACTGGTGACCAAAGTCACGAATAATCAAGTTGTGGGGCCAACCCACGTGTGATACCAAATCACTGGTGACAATCCCATATCTCAAAAGTGGGGCCAACCCACGGTGGTGTTAAACCACAGGGACGAGTCGCTATGAGGTGCCAAACCTCTGGTGTCCCAAAGACACAAATGTGATACCAAATCACTGGTGACCAAAGTCACGAATAGTCAAGTTGTGGGGCCAACCCACGTGTGATACCAAATCACTGGCGACAATCCCATATCTCAAAAGTGGGGCCAACCCACGGTGGTGCTAGACCACAGGGACAAGTCGCTATGAGGTGCCAAACCTCTGGTGTCCCAAAGACACAAATGTGATACCAAATCACTGGAGGTGCCAAACCTCTGGTGTCCAAAGACACGGATATCAAATCCTTCCCCCTCCACTCATGTTCCCAAACCGATGTATTAAGAGTATCAATCATGCCATCATACTTGATATGATCATATAACATATTTAAATAATAGATCATGATATCAATCAACATATATTAACATCATATTGAAACGGACTTACCCGAATCCTTGCACATACCCATCAAGGTATTTTATCAAAATCTCATAGGTTCCCACTTTAATAACATGATTAGACAATATATATATGTATATAACCGAATTATAAAGAGGAATGGGGAAGAAAGAGATTCGGCCAAGAAGAAAGTAAAAGAAATGTTGTGATTTTGAACAATATTCAAAAGAAAGAAAAGAGAGAAAAAGGGATTAAGAGATTCGGCCAACACCTATTTTACCAAAGAAGGAAAGTGTACAAAATTGCACCTAAAGATCAAGGTACATTCGGCTAAAGAGAATAGATTTGGAGAGGAAAGAAATAAAATACCAAATGGTGCACAAAAGAGAAGAATTGGTAAGGTTCAAAGGAGTTTCGGTTTTGACACAAAGCAAAGGTTGAATGCCTACCAAGCTAGCCGAAAATGACTACTAACCAAAGAGAAATTTGGCACTAACTAGCTACCAACCAAACCAAAAATTCGGCCACTCTCCCCCTAGCCACACATGCCGTCCATATACATGGACTTCCAAGTCAAATCTTTCCACACAATTCTTTCCATAACAAGACACCCTACATCATGCCTTATGTTCTCCCATTAGCCTTAAAACCATTGATTTCTTTCCCAAACATCAAACTTACCTTAAACTAATATTCAACTTGCCATAAAGAAAAATTGAAAGTCCAACCTACCATATGTAAAGCTTGACCGTCCATTAATGCTAGGATACAAAAATAAAGTCTTCAAAATGCTAATCATGCTACTCGAACCTCTATCCTCAAGCTACTCTTCATGCATCCTAACCACCTTGCCACTAACTCCACATGTGCTTAATTTAACACTTAAATTAACTTAAGTGTCAAGTTCACTTAATCCACTTCACTAAATTTTTAATACTAAAAATTATTCTAGCTTAGCTAATAATTCCAAGCCTTCACTAGACTATACTAACTCATGAATTATGCACGAACGCATAACCCCTAAATCTAGGATATTACAATTCTACCCTCTTAAAAAAATAATTTTGTCCTCGAAATTACTTACTAGCGATCAATCGTATAGTCTAACTCACCACACTACGCTCTTGCTGCACACTCTGATCTTAATAAAACTAGCATACTACTAACAACATTTGAATACGTCGAACCCACATCAATCAAAGCAGTATATGGAAATCCAATGATCAAGAACATACTAGTTATGACGTCCGATGCGTCGCCCTCCTCTCGACGTCTTGCAGCATACACCAACCCAGGCTGTCTTGCCTCAGTGTTACTTGCACCTCTGCCCGATGCTTCGTGGCCTCGACCAGAACCATTACCTTCTCTACCATTACCACGACATCTCTGCAGTGACGGTCCCTCCTTTCTGAACTGAGCACGACCTTGACCCTCATACTGATTCCTGGCTAGCTTACGTGGACAGTCCCTCACACGATGATCCAGTGAGCCACACTCAAAACATCCTTTCCCTCCGGTCCAACATTCGCCCCAATGAAATTTCCCACATCGGTTACACTGTGCTGGTCCCTGATTAGCAGTAACAGGCCTTCCAGACTGATTCGATCCACTCTGCCTAACCCTCTTCTGAGAATTATCGGCTGACCCGGATGATCCAAAACCTCTCTTATGCTTATTCCTGTCGTGACTCTGCCTTGCAGATTCCTTTATCCCTTCAGCAATCTTAGTCTTTTCAACTAGCGCAGCAAACTCTCGCTCCTGATGTGGAGCAATCAGCAACCTCAGCTCATCTCTTAAACCATCCTAGAACCGGACACATCGCTCGTGCTCCGAAGCCACGATACCTCCAGCATACCGGCTCAATCTTAAGAACTCTGCCTCATATTCTGATACGGACTTACTCCTCTGAACCAAACTCAAAAATGCCTTACGCTGTGCATCAACGTAACCAGACCCAATATATTTCTTCTGATACGCTGCCTTAAAATAGTCCCAAGTGAGATCCTCCGCTGCAGCACTATTCCTCACCGTGAACCACCACTGATATGACTCATCCCGAAGAAGCGACACTATCCCTTTCAGCTTTTCCTCAGCATTCAGATCCAGATCATCCATGATTCGCTCCGTCGCCTCTAACCAATATTCAGCCGAACTAGGAGCTACACCCGAAACACCTCGAAATACCTCGGCTCCATTGGCTCGGAGTCGCTCAGGTATAGATTTCCGAGCTCCCGCGCCTCCACCTACTCCAGCTACTCTCTCAAGAACTCACAGCATCGCCTGAGACACCGCGTCATCCCCCGTTTTATCCTGATGCTCAACTCCAACTGCTGGTGGTGGTGGTGGTGGGGGTACCTCATTCTTGGATCCTTGACCAGACCTCACTGGCTCAGACACAGCCATCCTACCCCTACCGCGTCCACGCATAACACGACCTCGACCTCGAGTACTCATATCTAAAGTCTCGACTTATCTGAATTAAAAGTTTTATGCTTAAGACATCATTCCACTTTCTTTAAAACACAGTTTTATGAATAATTCTTATTAAAGAGTTTTGTTTTCGCGATTACATCCAACCTATAGTTTTGAGTCTCTAGAGTAGTTCCTACTACTATACAATCATACCATCATCATCATCATCAAAATCAACAGTTTGAGATACTTACCCGAGCGGATTGATGCCGGAGACTCGGTGCCATGCTTTTCCAACCATATAATTTTTAATAATAACATTTTAAAACTATACTTTAAAACATTTTGGGCCTCGGACCCACAGCCGAGCTTTTGAACTTAGCTCTGATACCAATTTGTAACACCCCAAACCCGGTCAATACGCCATGACCGAATCTGGTATGTCACTGAGGAAAAAGTTTTGAAAAGAATCGAATTAAGAATTAAATTTTAGTGAAAAACTCTTTTAAAATTCTATATTTGTAGAAAACAGATGTATAATAAGTTTAAACTGATAATTTACTTTGAAATTTCATAAATAAAACTTTAAAGCTTAGTTGATAATTCATAGGTTAGAAAACATTTGTATCATTTAAGAAAAACTCGAATTATTACTATGAAAACATTTGCATTTGAATGTGGAAACTTAATATTTGGAAATCATTTAAATTGTAGAAAACACTAAATTTACATTTTACTATCAAACTATTTTTAGTACCCGATGGTAAGATTTTGAAACCATTGCGTTTTTTTTTTTATAATTTTAGAAAACTTTGGGCTCAATTATTAAATTAACCAAATAATTTATAAGCCATATTTAAAACATATTCAAAGCATATAAATAATCCAAAACATAATTAAAGAGGCCTTATTACAAACCCAAAATAAAACAAAAACCAAATTAAAATAATTTAAAGTACCCCAATTCGAAGTTCATGTAAAATCAAATTTTATTGCATGGCCTCCTCGAGTTCATCCGGCTCCTCATCCGCGATCTTACGAATCACCTGAAAATATAAGGGAGAAGGTGAGTCATCAAGACTCAGTGCATAAATCCTTCCCCCGGTTAATGCAACATTCTTTCACAATTTATAATCAAGCAACATACATATAATGCACCCAACCTAGCCATCCATAACTCCTTTCCTACCCCATGTGGTACCAAACCACTGGTGACCCAAAGTCACGATATCCAAAATGTGATACCAAATCACTGGTGACCAAAGTCACGAATAATCAAGTTGTGGGGCCAACCCACGTGTGATACCAAATCACTGGCGACAATCCCATATCTCAAAAGTGGGGCCAACCCACGGTGGTGTTAAACCACAGGGACGAGTCGCTATGAGGTGCCAAACCTCTGGTGTCCCAAAGACACAAATGTGACACCAAATCACTGGTGACCAAAGTCACGAATAGTTAAGTTGTAGGGCCAACCCACGTGTGATACCAAATCACTGGCGACAATCCCATATCTCAAAAGTGGGGCCAACCCACGGTGGTGCTAGACCACAGGGACGAGTCGCTATGAGGTGCCAAACCTCTGGTGTCCCAAAGACACAAATGCGATACCAAATCACTGGAGGTGCCATACCTCTGGTGTCCAAAGACACGGATATCAAATCCTTCCCCCTCCACTCATGTTCCCAAACCGATGTATTAAGAGTATCAATCATGCCATCATACTTGATATGATCATATAACATATTTAAATAATAGATCATGATATCAATCAACATATATTAACATCATATTGAAACGGACTTACCCGAATCCTTGCACATACCCATCAAGGTATTTTATCAAAATCTCATAGATTCCCACTTTAATAACATGATTAGACAATATATATATGTATATAACCGAATTATAAAGTGTGTAAGATACACACCTGTCATTACCGCAAGTACTAAAATCCGAAGACCCGATCTACCGCACTAGATCACCTTGTCCTATATTCGGCCAAAACACAAAACTTTAAGCAACACTAATCGGCTAATAACACCTTAATCCCAATAGCTTTAGTCTTTTCAAAAGAATGATGAATCGACAAGAATCCTTACCCCTTTGACTTACCAACCTTTGATCGCTAGAGAAGTAAGGCTTAGATCGATTGCTTCCAAAGTCCCGAGGAGCCTAAAAGAAATTGGTTTCTAAGAATGATTAGAACCTTGCAACAAGTACCCAAAATTTGGCCTTTGCCCTCAAGAGAAACAACATAGAAACAAGAAAAAGAATAAGGAAAAACGGCCATAACACATACCTATCTTCCAAAATCGATTGAAGAAAACCAAAAGAATTCCTACCCTTGATGATATTCGGCCAAGGCAACCCAAATAGGATATGAGAAGTTTCGGCTATGGTTTTAGAATAAAGAAAACAATTGATATTCGGCTCAAAAGAGATGAAGAATTAGTATGGCAAAGAAAAATGAAAAGAGAAGAAGGATGATTCGGCTTTAGCAACCAATGAAAGAAAAATCAAGAGGAATGGGGAAGAAAGAGATTCGGCCAAGAAGAAAGTAAAAGAAATGTTGTGATTTTGAACAATAATCAAAAGAAAGAAAAGAGAGAAAAAGGGATTAAGAGATTCGGCCAACACCTATTTTACCAAAGAAGGAAAGTGTACAAAATTGCACCTAAAGATCAAGGTACATTCGGCTAAAGAGAATAGCTTTGGAGAGGAAAGAAATAAAATACCAAATGGTGCAAAAACGAGAAGAATTGGTAAGGTTCAAAGGAGTTTCGGTTTTGACACAAAGCAAAGGTTGAATGCCTACCAAGCTAGCCGAAAATGACTACTAACCAAAGAGAAATTTGGCACTAACTAGCTACCAACCAAACCAAAAATTCGGCCACTCTCCCCCTAGCCACACATGCCGTCCACATAAATGGACTTCCAAGTCAAATCTTTCCACACAATTCTTTCCATAACAAGACACCCTACATCATGCCTTATGTTCTCCCATTAGCCTTAAAACCATTGATTTCTTTCCCAAACATCAAACTTACCTTAAACTAATATTCAACTTGCCATAAAGAAAAATTGAAAGTCCAACCTACCATATGTAAAGCTTGACCGTCCATTAATGCTAGGATACAAAAATAAAGTCTTCAAAATGCTAATCATGCTACTCGAACCTCTATCCTCAAGCTACTCTTCATGCATCCTAACCACCTTGCCACTAACTCCACATGTGCTTAATTTAACACTTAAATTAACTTAAGTGTCAAGTTCACTTAATCCACTTTACTAAATTTTTAATACTAAAAATTATTCTAGCTTAGCTAATAATTCCAAGCCTTCACTAGACTATACTAACTCATGAATTATGCACGAACGCATAACCCCTAAATCTAGGATATTACAATCTTATAAATTACAACTCTTTTGAATTCATGGCATGTGTAGGCTAGGTTTCTTTGGTTTATTTGAATGGTGTTAATTTGTATATAATTGTGACAGACCAAGTTTGACCCTAATCGGAATGGTGTTTTCGGGACCACGAATCTGAGCCCGAGTAATATTCTAATAATTTATTTTATGTCTATTATATGTGAATTAATATGGGTGAAAGTTTCGTAGAAGAGATTTATCGTTTAAGTACTTAATTTGATAAAAATGATATAATCGCGAAAAGCGTAAATGTTGCATGCTAAAGTGTAATGTACCAAATTGCTTGTGGCTTTTCAAGTGAGTGTCCTAAAAGGGCAATTAGCCATTTACCATAGGGATGGACGGCAATGGGCTAAGTTAGATAGGAATATGTGTTAGTTTAATTATATTTTTATTTTATGCTTATGTTAGTATTTTATAAAGAAATAATGTTAGTGTGCATGTTAAATAAAACATAAGATAATGCCACAATCTTCTTCATTCTCTCATGGCCGATTTTAGCTAGTGAAAAGGGGTAAATTGATTTTTTCTCTTGCTTGGGAGGACTTGCATGTCAAGTTCCCCACAATTTAGTATGGTGGACGGCAAGCATGCTATGAAATTATAGTTTTAGTATTTTATAGCTAAAGTAGTATTATTATAATGAGCATGCTAATATGTGTTAGGAAATTAAAAACAAAAAGAAGTATTTTCCTATTTTAATTTCTCTTCTCTCCCCACCTTCTTCACCGATTCAAATTGAAAGAGGAGAAGAAAACTTGAAACCTCCATTGTTTCGGCTTGCATGTGGTAGTAAGGTGAGTAGTTTAGCTTGAGTGTGGAAAAATTTTTACATATTGAATTCGGTTACTTTGAATGCAAAGGAAATCATGTTAAAATTTTGATATTTGGCATGTTAATATTCGGCCTAGGATGAGTACTCTTGTGTGTATTTTGATTTGAAAAATGTTTAATATTGATTCAAAAACAACATGAATTACTTATGAGACTTAAATAAGTTTAAGACTTGTGATTTCAATTATATGGGAATTATAGAAATTATTTTTGGAATTGAGCATAAAAATGCTCTTATTATTCGGTTGAAATGGATGATTATAAATGGTGAACATTTAGCTTGTTGTTCGGTCTTATATTGAAGAATACACATGGGTACATTGAGTTAACAAAATTCGATCATAAAAGAAGTAGTTAAGAGTGTAAAAAGATTGTTTTAATTTATGCATGATGGTGCCTTATATTCGGCCTAAAGTGAAGAAGATTGTTCATGAAATTTTTCTATGAAGTTGATACTAGGATATATATATATATATATATATTGTGAAATCGGTCAAGGATGAATGATTATATTTAGATAGGATTATTGGGTGAAATGGTATGAGAAGTCAATTGCCTAAATTAAATATAAGAAGGACTAAAATGATAAAAGGGAAGATTTGGAGACTCGTAAGAGTCTAATAGCCATTCGGCCATTGAGGAGAAACCTCAATGTGTTGTGTTTTTGCATCGTGGTACATTACGGATTAAATTGAATAAGTTGAGTGTTTAAATTTTTGGTATGATTACCGTTTTAAATTATGTGCATCTTGAGTTGAGCAAATGGATAGAATGGATGTAAATAAAACTTACTTGATGTTTCATAGATCGGGATCAAAAGAAGAAAGAACTTGATCGAGGGAAGGCTAAGGTGACTGAATAGCAGAAAATTTTAAGCATATCGACAACCGAGGTAAGTCCTTTAGTTAAAATATGTCAATAAATTAATTATGAATTTAGTGAATAATGAATTGTGGAAAATTAGAGTATAAATTCATATATAGCCGAATGTGAATGTATAGTATTGAAGTGGATTTATTTTGGCCAATGCAAGGTGAATAAGTAAGATCCTGAGCTACCTTATGTTTAAGGGTTATTTATAAATCTAATGAATGATAAAATTTATATAAGTTTGGTGTAAAATCATGAGTTGACCGAATGTGATGATGATGGATTGGATTGATTTTCAATATTTTAATGCAATGTAAATAAATACATATGATTCGATATGTGATAATGAAATGTGAAAAGTATGTAAAACCATTCTGACCTTCGGGCTTTGAGCCTAGCAGGCCTCGTGCTGGTGACATAATCGGGCTTATGCCTAGCAGGCCTTGTGCCGGTGTTAATTATCGGGCTTTATGCCTAGCAGGCCTTGTGCCGGTGTTACTTTTCAGGCTTTTACGCCTAGCAGGCCTTGAGCCGGTGTTACCTTTCAGGCTTTTAAGCCTAGCAGGCTTCATGCCGGTGATGTATTTTACAAAAGGGAAGTTGAATCTTAACCCAAGACAATTTAAAGCTAACTGATTGAGTATACGGTTCAGGTAAGTATGTAAGGTATGTTATGCCTACTACTACTACTATGGAAATTCGGTTTGCATGTATAAATGCTTGGAATACAAGAAATTTTAATATGGTAGTGTGATTGTTATAAATGCTATAGTTACATAACTTGGGGTATGTGATACTTGTAAAATATATATTAAGTCGTACTGCGAAGTAATACAGGTTTATGGAATCGAAGTATAATTTCTTCGGTTAATGTACTAATAAGATTCGGCTTTATGTAGATAAATTATCATAATTAAATGTTTGTGGAAAATGTCATAAGTTGATTAATTTAAATGTTATGCTATTATAAATCTAGGACTTACTAAGCTAGTAAGCTTAATTATGTGAAATATTTCCTCTGTTTTACAGATTTTGGGTTACGCTACGGGCTCAAGACGGATCGTCAAGGAAGTCGCCAACACTATCAATCTATATTTTGGTACTCTTTCATTTTGGTTTTAAACAAAGGCATGTATAGGAAAAAGGCTTGGCTTTTGTTTGATAAAATTTCACGGTTCATGTATATAATGGCCATGCGAAAATGGCTAAAATTCTAGTTAAGTACGTCGTTGTGTTTTTGATATGTATGTTTGGTTTATGATGGCAAGGTTTATGCTTTCTTAATCAAATTTTAATCATTTTGTTAAGGAAATGTTTATATACGAAATGAATCCTTGAATTAGGAATGTAGGTAGGTTCGGTTAGAAGCTAGTCTTTCATAAAACGCAACAAAACAGCTTGTAGTAACAGCAGTGATGCGAGTTAGAAAAATCACCAAAAATAGGTATATTGACTTAGGAGGTGAATGAGATATGAAATTAAACCTTATTGTGTCTATTTTTACCTGAAAGAAACAGAGTAGGTAAAAGATTTATATATTATAGGATAATTAAGTTTTAGTGAGACCTGCTCTGAATGAATTCGTGAGTCACTGTTCTGTTTTGGAAAAATTGTCAAAAATTGTACAAAAGTAATTAGGAATCATGGTTTATATGTGTAGAACCCTTAATGAGTCTATTTTTCCTTGGTATAAACAAGAACAGTATATGGAATTTGTGAAATGAGATAACTGCATTTTTGTAGAGACAGGTCAGAATTGTCAAGCTGTGTAATAAGGGTAACTTTGATGAATAAACTGTACTAATTGGTCACATGAAAAATTCTGGAAAAATTATGGTGAAAATTTATATGAGTCTAGTTTCAAGAGAAATTTACGGATCTAAATTATGAGTTTTGTAACTCGAGTTATAGTCAGATTAGTCGGCATAACACAGTTTGACAGCTTTAAATTTTTATGTCCTGAACTTGTAGTCAAGTCTAGTAACGCCTCTTGCTCAACTCTGGCGACGGTCTCGGGTAAGGGGTGTTACATTTGATTGGTATCAGAGCTTATGGTTTAGTCGATTCTAGGACTACCGTAGCGCGTGTGAGTCTAGCTATACATGCCTTTTGTATATATATTGATAGTGTGGTGACTTCTGACTGCCTGAACTTTGTTTTATTTAGTAAATGGACTCTGAACCAGAAAGAGCTGTAGCTGATGATGTGGAGAGCGTGGCGCCTGACCGTACCCACGAATCAGCGCCGATAGACTCTCGACCTGTTTCGGGTAGCCACGAAGGAGAAACCAAGCAAGCCTTTTATCGGATGATGAATGAGTGGTTTGCCCAATTTATTCAAAATAACCCGGCTGTACCCCAACCTCCGCCCCCGAATAATCCAACTCCGGATCCTCTAGCTCCCCCAATGATAGACCCAATGAGATCTAGTAGGCCCCCAGTTGACAAAATTCAAAAATATGGGGCCGAAGAATTTAAAGCCAATGACGATGATGATGCTAAGAGAGCCGAAATGTGGCTTGATAATACTGTTCGGGTACTTGATGAGTTGTCTTGTACTCCGGATGAATGCTTGAAGTGTACTATATCCTTATTACGGGACACTGCATATCACTGGTGGAATGCACTAGTATCAGTGGTTCCGAAAGAAAAAGTGACATGGGATTTCTTCCAAACTGAATTTCGCAAGAAGTATATTAGCCAAAGATTTATTGATCAAAAACGAAAAGAGTTCCTTGAGCTGAAACAAGGACGAATGACTGTAACGGAGTATGAAAGAAAGTTTGTCAGGCTCAGCCGTTATGCTAGAGAGTGTGTCTCTACTGAAGCCATTATGTGTAAAAGATTCGAAGACGGCTTAAATGAAGATATAAAGATGTTTGTTGGCGTTCTTGAAATCCAAGAATTTGTAACTTTAGTTGAGAGAGCTTGCAAAGCTGAAGAGCTCGGGAAAGAGAAAAGAAAGGCTGATACAGAAGCCAGAGACATCCGAAAGAGGTCTTCGGGTAAAGTTTTTCATTCCACGAGCAAGAAGCCCAGAGATGACTACAGCCGACAGAAAGCTACTACAGATCCGCCTAGACGGGATCGACATCCTATGAGCTCCCGAGCTACCTCAATAGCCAGTGTTGGTAACATTCCACAAAATAGAGTTGAATGCAAGTACTGTGGGAAATGGCACTCAGGGAGTTGTAGATTCCATGATCGGTCTTGCTATAAGTGTGGATCGTCAGATCATTTTATCAGAGAGTGTCCGAAGTTAGCTGAGTAGAATGCAGTTCAGAACACTACACCGAGCAACGTGCCAATGCGAGGTAGACCACCCAGACATTCAGGCAATGTAGGTGGTAGCCAGAAAGGAACGAAGAACACTACAGATCGATCTGAGGCTAGAGCTCCAGCTAGAGCATATGCTGCGCGAGCTAGAGAGGATGCTTCCTCCCCCGACGTCATTACCGGTACTTTCACTCTTTTTGATACTACTGTGATTGCACTAATTGATCCTGGTTCGACTCATTCTTATGTGTGTGAAACTTTAAAATTTGGCAAGACTCTGCTAGTTGAGTCTACCGAGTTTGTAATTCGTGTGTCCAACCCTTTGGGTAGATGTGTGCTTGTTAATAAAGTGTGTAGAGGTTGCCCGTTGATGGTACGAGACTATTGCTTTCCAGCTGATTTGATGTTGTTGCCCTTCGATGAATTTGATATAATCTTGGGTATGGATTGGTTAACTTCACATGAGGCAGTGGTGGATTGCAAAAGAAAGTTTATTGATTTGAAATGCCAAAATGGTGAGACAATCAGAATAAAATCCTGTGATGTAAATGGGTTACCTATGGTAATATCTTCAATGGTAGCCCAAAAGTATGTGAGAAAAGGGTGTGAGGCCTATTTGGCTTATGTACTGGATAATAAAATGTCCGAGAAACTAATGAAATCAGTACCAGTTGTATGTGAATACACCGATGTGTTTCCTGAAGAGCTACCGGGCTTACCCCCAGTACGAGAGATTGAGTTCGGCATTGAATTAGTGCCGGATGCGACCCCAATTTCGATAGCCCCGTACCGAATGGCGCCTACTGAATTAAAATAATTGAAAGCGCAGTTGCAAGAATTGACAGAGAGGGGTTTCGCACGACCGAGTTTTTCCCCGTGGAGTGCACCAGTTTTATTTGTGAAAAAGAAAGATGGGACAATGCGAATGTGTATCGACTACTGGCAACTAAATAAGGTAACTATAAAGAATAAGTACCTGTTACCTCGGATTGACGATTTATTTGACCAGTTGAAGGGGGCTTCAGTGTTTTCGAAAATAGATTTGAGATCGGGCTATTATCAATTACGAGTCAGAGATTCAGATGTGCCAAAGACGGCATTTCGAACGAGGTACGGACATTATGAGTTTTTGGTTATGCCTTTTGGACTTACTAATGCGCCTGCTGTTTTTATGGATCTAATGAACCGGGTCTTCCGACGGTTTTTGGATCAGTTTGTAGTAGTGTTTATTGATGATATATTGCTCTACTCCAAAAATGAAGCGGTTATATGCAAAGTTCAGTAAGTGTGAGTTCTGGATGAATGAAGTCAGCTTCTTGGGTCATGTTGTTTCTGTGTCAGGTGTTCGGGTGGATCCAAACAAAATAGCAGCTATACTCGAGTGGAAACCACCAAAGAATGTTTCCGAGATCCGAAGTTTCCTAGGCCTCGCGGGATATTATAGACGATTCGTAAAAGGTTTTTCCGTAATAGCTACACCCTTGACGAGACTACTACAGAAAGATGTCAAATATGAGTGGTCAGAAAAATGTCAGAAAAGTTTCGAGCAATTGAAAGCCCTTTTAACCGAGGCTCCAGTGTTAACTCAGCCCGAATCGGGTAAAGAATTTACTATTTTTAGTGATGCTTCTTTGAATGGGTTGGTTGTGTTCTAATGCAAGAAGGCAAGGTGATAGCCTACGCTTCAAGACAATTGAAGCCACATGAAAAAAATTATCCAACTCACGATCTGGAGTTGGCAGCCATTGTGTTCGCATTGAAAATTTGGCGTCACTATTTATTCGGTGAAAAATGTCATGTTTATTCAGATCACAAAAGTCTAAAATATTTAATGACTCAGAAAGATCTAAATTTGAGACAACGCCGATGGTTAGAATTGCTGAAAGACTATGAATTAGTGATTGACTACCATCCGGGGAAAGCTAATGTTGTTGCGGATGCGTTGAGTCGAAAATCATTATTTGCTCTTCGTGCATTAAACGCACGGGTGACGATGTCTGAGGATGGTTCGATCATAGCCGAGTTACAAGCGAGACCGATGTTTATTCAGCAAATTTGCGATGCACAGAAAGTTGACGAAAAGCTAGTTGCTATTCGGATTCAGTGTGAAAACGCTACAGAATCAGATTTCCAGATAGA
Source organism: Gossypium australe (assembly GCA_005393395.2). Taxonomy (NCBI): domain Eukaryota; kingdom Viridiplantae; phylum Streptophyta; class Magnoliopsida; order Malvales; family Malvaceae; genus Gossypium; species Gossypium australe. The sequence continues at coordinate 111,396,814 of CM016616.1, forward strand.
TGCAAATGACTGTCTGAATTATAAAAGTAAATTGTGTGTTCCGATGAACTCAGATTTGATACAGATGATTCTGAGTGAGGCCCATAATGGCCGAATGTCGATACACCCGGGTAGCACGAAAATGTATAATGATTTGAAACAGTTCTATTGGTGGCCTGGCATGAAACGAGATATATCCGAATTTGTCTCCAAGTGCTTAATCTGTCAACAACTGAAAGCTGAGCATCAGGTACCATCCGGATTGCTTCAGCCAATCATGATACCCGAATGGAAATGGGATAGAATCACCATGGATTGTATCTGGTCTCCTAGGACACCTAGTAAGAAAGATGCCGTATGGGTTATCGTTGATAGACTGACTAAATCAGCTCATTTTGTGCCGGTACGTACCGACTATTCACTTGACAAACTCGCCGAGTTGTATGTGTCGCAGATTGTAAGATTGTACGGTGTACCGAGTTCCATTGTTTCAGATAGAGACCCAAGATTTACATCGCGATTCTGGAAGAAATTGCAAGATGCATTAGGTACTAAACTTCATTTTAGTACAGCCTTCCATCCGCAAACAGACGATCAGTCTGAGCGAACTATTTTGATACTTGAGGACATGTTGAGGTGCTGCGTTCTTGAGTTTGAAGGTACGTGGGAACGATACCTACCTTTGATTGAATTTGCGTACAATAATGGCTTTCAATCTAGCATAAAAATGGCACCTTATGAAGCCTTATATGGTCGAAAATGTCGCACACCATTGTATTGGACTGAGCTCAGTGAGAATAAGATACATGGGGTTGATTGGATTAAAGAAACTGAACAGAAGGTGGTTGTAATTAGAAGTAATTTGAAAGCTGCTTCGGATCGTCAAAAGTCCTATGCCGATTTAAAACGCAATGACATTGAATTTCAGGTCGGAGATCGGGTGTTCTTGAAAGTTTCTCGTGGAAGAAAATACTCCGATTCGGTCAGAAAGGCAAGTTGAGTCCGAGATTTATCGGACGTATGAAATCATCGAGCGTATAGGGCCTGTGGCTTATCGATTGAAATGCCCCTTGACTTAGAAAAGATACACAATGTATTTCACGTTTCGATGCTTCGCAGATACAGATCGGATCCGTCCCATGTGATCACCCCGTCAGAGATTGAAATTCGATCTGATTTGACTTATGATGAGGAACCGATCCGTATCTTAGCTCGGGAAACCAAAGAGTTAAGAAATAAAAGGGTTCCATTAGTAAAGATTCTATGGAATCGTCACGGAGTTGAAGAGGCTACGTGGGAGCCTGAAGATTCAGTGAGGCAGCAATATCCGAATTTGTTTAACGGTAAAAATTTTCGAGGACGAAAATCCTTAAGGGGGAGAGTTGTGACAGACCAATTTTGACCCTAATCGGAATGGTGGTTTCGGGACCACGAATCCGAGCCCGAGTAATATTCTAATAATTTATTTTATGTCTATTATATGTGAATTAATATGGGTGAAAGTTTCGTAGAAGAGATTTATCGTTTAAGTACTTAATTTGATAAAAAGGATATAATCGCGAAAAGCGTAAATGTTGCATGCTAAAGTGTAATGTACCAAATTGCTTGTGGCTTTTTAAGTGAGTGTCCTAAAAGGGCAATTAGCCATTTACCATAGGGATGGACGGCAATGGGCTAAGTTAGATAGGAATATGTGTTAGTTTAATTATATTTTTATTTTATGCTTATGTTAGTATTTTATAAAGAAATAATGTTAGTGTGCATGTTAAATAAAACATAAGATAATGCCACAATCTTCTTCATTCTCTCATGGCCGATTTTAGCTAGTGAAAAGGGGTAAATTGATTTTTTCTCTTGCTTGGGAGGACTTGCATGTCAAGTTCCCCACAATTTAGTATGGTGGACGGCAAGCATGCTATGAAAATTATAGTTTTAGTATTTTATAGCTAAAGTAGTATTATTATAATGAGCATGCTAATATGTGTTAGGAAATTAAAAACAAAAAGAAGTATTTTCCTATTTTAATTTCTCTTCTCTCCCCACCTTCTTCACCGATTCAAATTGAAAGAGGAGAAGAAAACTTGAAACCTCCATTGTTTCGGCTTGCATGTGGTAGTAAGGTGAGTAGTTTAGCTTGAGTGTGGAAAAATTTTACATATTGAATTCGGTTACTTTGAATGCAAAGGAAATCATGTTAAAATTTTGATATTTGGCATGTTAATATTCGGCCTAGGATGAGTACTCTTGTGTGTATTTTGATTTGAAAAATGTTTAATATTGATTCAAAAACAACATGAATTACTTATGAGACTTAAATAAGTTTAAGACTTGTGATTTCAATTATATGGGAATTATAGAAATTATTTTTGGAATTGAGCATAAAATGCTCTTATTATTCGGTTGAAATGGATGATTATAAATGGTGAACATTTAGCTTGTTGTTCGGTCTTATATTGAAGAATACACATGGGTACATTGAGTTAACAAAATTCGATTATAAAAGAAGTAGTTAAGAGTGTAAAAAGATTGTTTTAATTTATGCATGATGGTGCCTTATATTCGGCCTAAAGTGAAGAAGATTGTTCATGAAATTTTTCTATGAATTGATACTAGGATATATATATATATATATATATATTGTGAAATCGGTCAAGGATGAATGATTATATTTAGATAGGATTATTGGGTGAAATGGTATGAGAAGTCAATTGCCTAAATTAAATATAAGAAGGACTAAAATGATAAAAGGGAAGATTTTGGAGACTCGTAAGAGTCTAATAGCCATTCGGCCATTGAGGAGAAACCTCAATGTGTTGTGTTTTTTGCATCGTGGTACATTACGGATTAAATTGAATAAGTTGAGTGTTTAAATTTTTGGTATGATTACGTTTTAAATTATGTGCATCTTGAGTTGAGCAAATGGATAGAATGGATGTAAATAAAACTTACTTGATATTTCATAGATCGGGATCAAAAGAAGAAAGAACTTGATCGAGGGAAGGCTAAGGTGACTGAATAGCAGAAAATTTTAAGCATATCGACAACCGAGGTAAGTCCTTTAGTTAAAATATGTCAATAAATTAATTATGAATTTAGTGAATAATGAATTGTGGAAAATTAGAGTATAAATTCATATATAGCCGAATGTGAATGTATAGTATTGAAGTGGATTTATTTTGGCTAGTGCAAGGTGAATAAGTAAGATCCTGAGCTACCTTATGTTTAAGGGTTATTTATAAATCTAATGAATGAAAATTTATATAAGTTTGGTGTAAAATCATGAGTTGACCGAATGTGATGATGATGGATTGGATTGATTTTCAATTTTTTTTAATGCAATGTAAATAATACATAGATTCGATATGTGATAATGAAATGTGAAAAGTATGTAAAACCATTCTGACCTTCGGGCTTTGAGCCTAGCAGGCCTCGTGCCGGTGACATAATCGGGCTTATGCCTAGCAGGCCTTGTGCCGGTGTTAATTATCGGGCTTTATGCCTAGCAGGCCTTGTGCCGGTGTTACTTTTCAGGCTTTTACGCCTAGCAGGCCTTGAGCCGGTGTTACCTTTCAGGCTTTTAAGCCTAGCAGGCTTCATGCCGGTGATGTATTTTACAAAAGGGAAGTTGAATCTTAACTCAAGACAATTTAAAGCTAACTGATTGAGTATACGGTTCAGGTAAGTATGTAAGGTATGTTATGCCTACTACTACTACTATGGAAATTCGGTTTGCATGTATAAATGCTTGGAATACAAGAAATTTTATATGGTAGTGTGATTGTTATAAATGCTATAGTTACATAACTTGGGGTATGTGATACTTGTAAAATATTATAAGTCGTATTGCGAAGTAATACAGGTTTATGGAATCGAAGTATAATTTCTTCGGTTAATGTACTAATAAGATTCGGCTTTATGTAGATAATTATCATAATTAAATGTTTGTGGAAAATGTCATAAGTTGATTAATTTAAATGTTATGCTATTATAAATTTAGGACTTACTAAGCTAGTAAGCTTAATTATGTGAAATATTTCCTCTGTTTTATAGATTTTGGGTTACGCTACGGGCTCAAGACGGATCGTCAAGGAAGTCGCCAACACTATCAATCTATATTTTTGGTACTCTTTCATTTTGGTTTTAAACAAAGGCATGTATAGGAAAAAGGCTTGGTTTTTGTTTGACAAAATTTCACGGTTCATGTATATAATGGCCATGCGAAAATGGCTAAATTTCTAGTTAAGTACGTCGTTGTGTTTTTGATATGTATGTTTGGTTTATGATGGCAAGGTTTATGCTTTCTTAATCAAAGTTTAATCATTTTGTTAAGGAAATGTTTATACGAAATGAATCCTTGAATTAGGAATGTAGGTAGGTTCGGTTAGAAGCTAGTCTTTCATAAACGCAACAAAACAGCTTGTAGTAACAGCGTGATGCGAGTTAGAAAAATCACCAAAAATAGGGTATATTGAATTAGGAGGTGAATGAGATATGAAATTAACCTTATTGTGTCTATTTTTACCTGAAGAAAGAACAGAGTAGGTAAATTTATATATTTAGGATAATTAAGTTTTAGTGAGACCTGCTCTGAATGAATTCGTGAGTCACTGTTCTGTTTTGG